>WAAE01026655.1:0-165669 GCA_013400495.1 Nicator chloris
GTTTCATGAAGAATAATGCTCTGTGAGGTTTTCTTTCGTTGTTTTCGTTTTGTTGTAACATGAAAAGGGCAATGAAAGGAGCAAGTCAGTTTTTGACCTGTTCAGATTGCTGTCTCCAAATCACGCATATCTAAAATGTTTTTCATAAGACATTTCCTTGATGGATTTCCTTTTTATGTGTACACACATAATAATTGTAACTGTTAAAAATTTAACATAAATTAGCTGAGGCATTTTTCTTCCAAAATCAGAACTGCAAGTGTTTCAAATAATGTGCAACATGTACATTGCACTAAAAGCTCTGAGTGCACATTTTGACCTGATTTAACATGAATCTAGCTTCAGTACTGAGGATGCAGTTTGTCTTCCGGTTCCTTTACATAACTCTATGTATTTAATTGAAGCCCAGAGTGGAACTGATCAAGATAGCACTGTTAAATTAGATGGTTTTGTAGCATCGGGTAACAGGTTGTTGCCTCTAATGTATGTGAAATACTCAGACATGAATTGGATCTGAAATACTTTATGCCCAAACCATACTCCCCTCACCCTAAGCAGTACTTTCAATTTGCAGAGAAGTCAAAAAATAGTAATGAGACAGCAGGTGTTGAAATAGTATTCTATACCTCTTAATCTCAGGTACATAACAAGAAGGGAAGCTGTTAAATAGCAAAACAAGACAAGAGGGACACAGAAACATAGTAAGTGTTATCAAGTCTGTTGTATTTGTGTCCTTTCTGTCCTTTTTTTTTGGGGGGGGGGGAGGGAGCAGGGGAGAACGGAAGTTGTTTGGTGGTTCTGCTGCTGATTATTTGCTTTTCCTGATGTATTCTAGAAGGTAGCAGTTGATTCACGGTGGAATTAAAGCTCAGATTAAATATGCTGTATTCGGTGCTCAGGACACTTGCAAATGCAGCCTACTTTTAAATTTGATTCATGAGCAGTGTTTTTCAAAGCAAGTTCTGTTTTTTAAATTCTGAATGCTTTAGTTAGGTTTTCAAGTGTTTCCTTCAAGCGTTTATTGTTAGTCTGTTGGCTATACTTGTATCATTTTATCTCCTGGTTTATAGCTTAGATAAGAGCTAGTAAAATGTGGTTTCCATCATATGAATTTTTCATTTCAGCTATATTGGAGAAGTGGATCTTTTGGTTGTGGCTTTTGTTTTGTTTTTATTGCAACCACCTACCACATTGAAATTAGCATTGAAATCTGTTCACAAATAAGTTTTCCATGTGGCCAGGGAATTGTCCCATTGCATATCATGTTGATATTTGTCTCACAGGAGTTTAGAGAGGTGTAACTGGCTATTGGGTTTAGCTGTTTAAAATCAGATTTGTCCCTCAGTAACTTAGCTTCTTGGAAATGGATTTTGAGCTGGAGAAAATTATGTTTATTAAAAAATAAATAACATTAGAAATAAATTTGAAAAAAGAAATAAACTGTGTTTTCAATTGTTCTCCATTCCTTCACACACAGTTTTCGTATGTTTCAACTTTATATGGGAAAAGAAGCTAATGAATAGTTTTAGAACTGTTTTACAAAGCATGTTACTTAGGGTGACACTTAGAGGATACTTGTGAAAGCTCTCTTGACTCTTCCCAATAATATGTGAAATCTGGGGTAGTGATACCTGTGTTTGCCCTACCATGTAGCAGGTGGCCAAATAACACAAAAAGTGGCATTTCTGTCTTTAGGATAATGTAGTTGAATGTTAACACTTGCTGATGATTACGAAAAGGGAATCATAATTAAAGCTAGAAAGTGGAGCTAGAAAGCTCCTTGTTTCTGGTGCAATTGGGTGGTCTCCAGCAGCAAACTGCATCCATTCCTCTGTTTAAGGAGTATTGCACAAGCTTCTTGTGCAACTGAGGGAGATGGGGTTGAAGTGCTGGCTGTTCTCAGCGGGCTGGGGGTGGCTGACATGGAGCCTGTAGTGGGAGACCTGTTTGTTTCCTGGCACATCAGACAGGCCTCAGCTTGGTGCCTTAGCTTTTGGATTGTAGTAGGCAAATGACAGCCACATGGATGAAACAGTGCAAGGAGTGCGGGGCGACTCCCATCATCATCGTCTGCTCCAGATTTTCAAAGATGATTTTGGCCATTGCTTGGAAACAACATTGTTCCCACTGATAATTTGCTGCAAGGTTGTTCATGATTTAAATGGAGTTATGGCCATGACCTGTGACCATGTGATGTTTCTTGATGTTCTGTTAAGATCATTGAATATAATGCAAGTGATCCTCAAGGGGAAAAGGAAGAGTACTCTTCTCTGGGTTTATTTTAACTTTAATTTTTGCAACATTCTTCCTGATCTGTGTGTTCAGTAGACTAAGCCAGGTTTTTGGCTCTTTAGTCTTTCCTCTAGGAGCCATTGACAGATACATGGATTCAATGACTAAAAACACTCTTATTTTTCTTTCTTTCTTTTTCTTTTAAACATTGTGTATTTCTGGAAGCATGCAGGATCATATAATCCATAATCTTTTAATTCACCAGGACTTGTTGATATGGCTGTTGTACAGAGCCTCGTGTCTAACCTTCAGTCAGTGATTCAGCACAGTGTTCCTGGATGTAGTCAGTCTCTCTGGTCTGTCTGTCTGTCTCTCCCCATCTCTGCATCTTGCTTGCTTTCCTTATTCCACGCTCCCCCCCCGCCGTGTTTTTTTCCCTTCTTGTTTGTCTTTAAAACTTTCAGATTAGTTTGGAGAGCCAGATAATCAAAATAAAGTGAATTTTAGCAGTAGCTTCAATCGTTCATTTACACATTAGTCATTTGGATGACTGTTGCCTGATTCATAAGTTCATTGCCAAATTTAGCTTGCAAGGGACCTAAGTATTCCTGAGCTTTAAACAATTAATATTTGTTATTTCAAGTCAGCCAAACTATAAAACTCAAGGAATTGAAAGCAGTATTCATTGAGTTTAATCTTTTGGTCTGCAGCCATGTCAAACTGTGAACTCAACCATTCATTTTAGTGGAATTTTAATGTCTTAAGTTTAAAGGCAGTTATTGAGGTATATTGTAAGTTGCTAAAATGCAAATACGTGCTTAGTGATCTGGCAGTTTGCTTAAGAGCCTTAGATTTTGGTCTGTTCCCAGGGGCTTGTGTAGGAGAGGGCTTGGGGCTAAGGGAGGAGAAACAAACAAAACCCCTGTTATCTCTAGTCTAGAGGACTTGAGCAAATGAAATACTGTGGAGTAGTAAATTGTGCAGGGAGGACAGCTCAGTGAGTTGAGTATGAACTCAATAAATGCCTAGGTAGATGGTATGCCACGTAGAGGTAGTGTCTTCTCCATTTTTCATGGTTTACCCTGAAGTGGAAACAAGATGTGCCTATTTAAAAATAAAACCAGAAACCCCACAACCTGAGTTAGGGTTAGTACAGTTTTGCTTATGTGTGGAAAAATGCTGGTGTGACTTCAGAAAATAATTGCTAAGGGACAATAGTTTTATGTTTTTGAAGGGGAAGTAAATGGGAGAGGATTAATCCCACAGAAAACCTGGAACCAGTGCAATGGAAAAGGGTAGGGACAGTGAACTGGGAAAGGTTTTTTACTTGTTCTTAGGTGATGCTGTAATTAACTTTAACCAAAATGACCGAACTTTAATGGTCATTGAAAGACATGGAGTTTTAGGAGGGTTATTACCACTTTGTTTGTAAAATGGGGCGTAGACTGATTGTGTCAGACCTTCTCTCATGATTTGGTAGGATAAACATGCCTAGTAAGTGTTTACTCTGGGTGTATGGGTTGGGGATTTTTTCCATTTTGTCTTTTGAGTCTCCTACAATAATACATTGCGTAAGTATTTTCAGGTGTCCTGTGTACAAGTGTTTATGATTTTGTAAATAGTGTCAGATTTTTAATTGGTTTGGCTGTGTTAGCATCCCTGTGCTTGGAAAATCCTGATTCAGATAGAGCCTAAATCACTTGGGCGCTTGGGGCATCTTACCCAGAAGAGGTAGGAATGCATGTTACAAATGTGAAACTTTTAAATTGGTGGACTTAATTTATTGGAATGGTTAGAGAACATCACTCTAATCCAGTGAAATCCCTGAAAAACTAATAAAGTTAGAGCATTCAATGTTGAAAGTGCCTTCACTAGTCAGTTAAATTGCAGTGCTAATTAGTAGTAGTTTTCTGCTGCATTTCATAACAGGTATTATTAGTAGACAGTACTTGTTGCTTTTATTTGTAGATGCATCTGAGTTGGTCTTTCTGATCACAAACATTCAGTCAGACTGAAATCCAGGGAGAGGCCTGTGGGAAGTGAACAGTGGCAACATTACAAACTGCTGTAGGGGAACAGTTAACCCCAATTGCACTTTATTTGAGCTACAACAGTACAGAAAGAGAAGTTTTGTCTTCCTTTGGGAAAGTTAAAACTTGCTTTTGTAATACCTACATAAGAGGTTGGAACAAGCAAGACAGTTTTGAGTTTATAGCTATGTCATCTAATAATATTCAAAATTAGCGTGCTTTCTGCAAGCAGAAAAATGCCCTGAGCAATCTGCAGTCCCTTCAGAACAGGGTGCTTAGAACACGAAATAAATTTGTCCACTAACTCCTATTTTGTAGACTGTTTGCCAGTTATTTGCTAAACCCTCCAACTGTGCACTCTGATGTATACTAATCCATTGGTAGGTTTGCTGGGGAGCCACAGAGGCAGAAATGGGCCTGTGTATTCAGCATGGAATGTCTCTTTCCAGCCTTTCAATGTTCAGCGTGCCCTGCAGGTAACAGCAGGTAGAAATGCTCCAAAGGGCTTTGGAAACCCACCCGTGGTCCAAAGAATGACATCAGCAGCCAGAATATGTACCATCAAATAGCTCTTCCCAAGTGGGGAGAGTAACTTTTGGCATGACTGATTTGTTCCTTTTTCTACTTGGAGTTTGTACCAATCCAACTATATTTAGGTGATCTTCAGTAGATTCGTCTTCCAAATTGTCAGAAGTGAGATTTCCTGCCTTTCTCAGAAAGGGAGAATGAAATTTGGCAGTATGTGTTATTGAATCCTGCTTAAACATGGATTTGAAAAGGGGCTCTGATAGAATTTCATATAAATCCCTCCCCTCCCATCTTTTGCTGCTTTTGCCATGTGGGATGAGTTCACCAGCTGATTGTCTTCTCTTCATTACTCAGTCACACAAGTGGGGAATGTCTTAAAAACCACTATCCTTCATTGGTATTCTAGACTTTTTAAGCCTCTCAGCTGTGTTCTTCTTTGAGCAATAAGCATATGTTTTCAATTTGCACTATCATATCTGTTAAATACATTTTTTGAGCTTTGATTGTATGACTAGAAGCTTCCAGAAGCTTTTCAGAAGCTATTGGAAGCTTCTAACGTTTTATCTGTGATGGATTACAACTCTTCCCAGTAGCAGTACTTTGCTGTTTACCCTGTAGGTTAACAATACATGTGCAAAAGCAAGGAATAGTAGCAAGAATGCAATTTTATTCGAAGTACAGCTTAAATGAGAAGAATCCTCTGGAAAAACTCTGTATAATTTAAATCACTGTCCTTAGAGCTCTTCTGATTGTTCTTAATTTGCTTTTGTGAAAGTTGTGCAGAAGTCGTTAAATCAAAACTGCACGTGTTTGTGGTTATTTTGTATTCATTTAGTGTGGGTGAGTTGTATGTAGGAAACAGCCCAGGATTTCTAATCCCAAACAAAACTCTGTGACCTGAGTTGATAATCCATAACCGAATTCTGAGACTCTGAATAACTGGTGTCAGGCGTGGTGGCCGAGGCAAGACCTCTTTATGTTGGTTCACTGGAGGTGAAGGTATCGGTTACAATTTGCACAAGTGTAAATTCTCTAGTGGCAAATAATGAAATGCCTGATACAATTAATTTTAGGAATTGCATTAAAGTCCAGAAAAGACCAATTCTACTTAAAGGGCTTGTGTATCCCTTAGTACATTTTCACCCTATATACAAAATTTTTTGTTTTCAATGGCTTTGGTGTTGTGAAGGATAACCCCAAGTATTTTCCAGGTAGATGAAGTACTTGATTTGTCTGGTAGAGTAGAAGTACAACTTGGATACTGTGGTAATTGGTTGCAAGTGCATTTTTGGAAACTGAGAGGGTATATGAAAACAACATGATGTCAAGTGTTCTTCGAAGGAATGTTGATGGTAGAAGGAAAAATATTCCTTTTTGTGTAAACCACCCACCCAGTTCTGTAATTCCTCTATTTTGTGAGGGGGATATGCCACATCAACATGGGGAGGACCATTAAGAATCCTGTGCATTAGGTAGATTGTGTTGCATGATCTGCAGCTGTATATGAAATGAGTCTTACCCATGTTCTATTTTCAGTAATTATCTTATTTACTCTGTAAATAAAGATGTCTTAGAGATTTCCATTTCTGGGTCTCGTTTGGGCACCACTTGCTGAATGTCTGAGATATGGATCCTCTTTTATCACTGATAGTGTCCTTTACAGTTTCTTTCCTTTAAAATTTTAGTACAGGTAAAGTCTTAGGGAAAAAGGTTTTAAAAAATCAGCCACGATAAGGAATAAAAGCAGAGACACAAATATAAAGCTACCTACTTAGGAGCTTTGGTTTTGGTCCTGTATTTGCAAATTTTTGTTTCTTTATTCAGCAGATTTAATTTCTTTCTTGTTTCATTTCAGCATAAAAATAAACCACATGTGGTGACCTTAGCTAGGAGCCACTCCATTTCCTCAGCAGCTGCTGTTCCACGCTGCTTGTCTGACAGACGGGGCTAGGTCATGGTTTCCAGAGGACACCCTTGTGGTCATAACCAAGTTGTAAATGTCACTAAGATTGTTTCTGAATGCCTATCACAAGTGTATCGCTGATTCTGAAGCAGATCAAGTCAGCCAGAGATTCAGTGGGGAGTTGGGTGTCCCGGAAGATTGCTGTGCAGCCGAACAGCAGCAGGAGTGTGACATGCATCCGTAAGCAGCAGCAGTGCTGTGACAGTTCTGTAGCCCTCAGTCAGCGGCCCTTTGGTAGAACTGACAGCACGCCTGCAAAGATAGGGAGGCCTGTTTCAGCCCCATTAATGTTGTCTTGAATGTGAGCCTGAGGTCTGGAGAAATGATAAATGTTCAGTGATTGATGATTTTATAGTCCCAGGGCACTTGGGGTGCTTTCTGGTAGCTGTGAACAATTTTCCCTCCTCCCTTAATTAGGCCTGAGCTCTAGGTTTCTGAATGAGATGTGACTAAGTGTGAATTGTATGATAAGGTTTACACAATGTTTTTCAAAACTTTGGTTGCAAAGGAAGTACAGTTTTGAGTGCCAAGTCTTTCACATTTTGGTACAGAATAAGTGATTTAGTGTGCATTTGGTAAGTCTGAACGGCAAATGGCATATTCATACCTTTATATGGAAAAGCTGACTGGATTTCAAAATGTCTTGAGGAGAGCTTCATGTAAGTGGGTTAATTAAAGAATATGTACATCCAAGGACTTCTTTGTTTTCCATCTCCTCTGCCTTTGGTGTAAGCTTTCAATAAGCCAGGGTTTCCTGACTGTGTAAGGGTCGCTCCAAGCCTGGTAAGGTGGCTGTGCTAATGGTAGTAAAAAGGAAAAGAGTGTTTGGTGCTTGTTTGCAAATCGGATGACAAAGTTGTTTATTGAATCACTATATGGAAGGAAACCTTTTGTCAGTGAGCTATGCTGGTTAGTAACGTGCTAGTGTCAAAATGCCTATTAATCTGTAACATTAATAGCAAGCTGCAAGAAGAAATGGAATTTGTTCTTCTCATATGCACCAACATTTTTTTCTTAACATCACTGACTCTTCCTGAACTTTTTACTGTCTTTTATTAATACAAACAGAAAGCTTAGGAAAAAAAAATCAGTTGCAAGTTCTTCAGACTAATTTTACTCTCTGTGGTTAGTGACTTAACACTAAGAGGATTCAAATATCAAAATATCTCTGTATTATTCAATTTTAGAAATCTTGTCCATGAGGACACAGCTTATTAAGAAACTATGTGGTTTCTTTTTGATGGGAAGAAAGTAATATGTGGGCAGAGAGTAATTTCTGTGAGATAGATCTGAAAGCCAACTTTTGTGATTAATGACCAATTGTGACTCTGCACATTTAATTAGGAAAGTGTCATTACACTCAATTAGCAGGGCTGCCAAATAATCTGTTTAATACTCTGGTCTTTTTTTCTCTAGGGTTTTGCAGACAGTCCTCATTACAGTGATCACTTGAATGACAGTCGATTAGGGCCTCATGAAGGATTGTCCCCGACACCTTTCATGAACTCAAATCTGATGGGTAAGTAGGTAATTCTTTACGAGTATCCCCTCAAAGCCTCTTTGGTCAGAAAGAGACATTTTTCATTCCCTTGTCTAGGCCTGACATGTCAAGCATCTGTAAGTTGCTGTGTTTCTCATAGCAACACTGACTTTCCTATTCAAATCTTTTTATGTTGGGTGAGTTCCTCATAAAGGCCATTATCCAGGACTTTTTAGAAGAAGGAAATAAGATTTTCTTAAGTTGATCTAGAAAACTGATATATTTTGATTTGCTGTAAATTCTGAATTATTTCAAAGATTATTTTTCCTTACTTTTGTTTGAGAAGACATTTATAGCAATTTTTAATTTGTGCATTTAAAAATATTTTTTTTCTAACATTCAATTCTTGAACTACCTAGCAATTTACTGTAGGCTTCCCCTCAGGTAATAATTTGAGGGCTTGCTTCTTATTTTTAATTCTCTGATTTCTTTGATATTTGTTGTATTAGAAATTGTCACTTCCAAGAAATAGATGTAGACTCCTACTTCCAGACCTATTTAACATTTTCTGCTTTTGAAATTGGAAAAAAGCGCAAGCAAATGGTGTGTTACATTGTGGCCATAGGTATTGAAAGCTTTTTCTCATTGCCTGTACTTTGTGTTACTTGAAACATGTTCATGTGTTGATGGCATTGGTTGAAAAATCTCCTTTTTTTGTGTTCCAGTTTGGAACATAAAACTGTTGATTGATATTTACGTTATGTTATGAAAAAATATTTAATTTGGCAATACATGGGCTTGGGACCATTTTTCTTTTATATACTAGATTTCAGGATGACTCTGAGTATTTGTTCTGAATTTGAACATTTCACGTTGTTTCACTTCTATATTTCCCATCTTGTAGACATGACCTATTTTGTGATCTCAGTATTGTCCTTTTAAGACATAGCCATGGTAATCTAAGTGGATTACCTAAATCCAAATCCTGGTGGTCTGCAATTTCTTTTGGAAATCTTTCTACTTTGCTCAGTCTTTGTTTACTACTTTAATTTTCTCTGAAACAGACAGACACAGCTCAGCTATTGCTGAAAACAGAATTTTGTTTAAACTTCATATATGAAACTGAGAACAGGCAATTTTAAAATGCCCATCTTTGTAGACTTTGATTAGAGGGAGGACACGTCCGTGGGTCAATGACACTTCTATCTGAAGACAGCAAAGCTAAAATGCAGCAGTTATTTTGATAAAGCAAAGTAGACTTTTTCCACACACTCTTTCAAACATGTTGTCTTTTTTATTTTTTAGCAGAAAGCTAAAAAGACAAGTTACTTCAATTGCTTCTCCAGTATTTTGATCAGTAGCATGTATGGAATGGGCTTTGTAGCTGATAATGATTTTATTTTACAAAAATATATAGCAAATTTAATTTTTTAAAAATTCTTAGTACCAAAGGCAAATTAATTGCTCATGTTTTTAATTTAAGCCTTTCAATTTCTACACAATATATACTCTTAAATATATGACAAAAATAATTGGTGCAACTATATCTTCTTGACTTTTCATTTTTATTGAACAGATGATTCTATTAGACATAATAGAATTACATCATTAATACAGATTTGAGAAGAAGCCTCCATTTAGATGGTTTTGTAGAGAGGATTAACAAACTGCAAGATATGTATGTGTCAGTCACCCAAAGCAGCTGAGAACTGAAATAGTTTTGTAAAGCTTTGTGGCTAAGTGTTCTCAATGATTTTATTTTCTTGGAGCAAAAGTACTTCATTTTCTTCTATATGCAGCCAAGAATTATAGAAAGCTTTCAGTATATATCTCTAAGATATGTTCACATCAGAACTCTAAAATAATGCCTTTCCAAGTATTCCACTTGTGGTTTTTGACTTGTCATAAGAAAAAATGATGTTCATTTCACTTATGTTACTGTATAGGATGCAGCTTTGTATATTACACCTTCACATCATTAATTTTTACGTTGTATTTTAATTGATGGTGAAAGTTTGGAGAGAGGAATGATGAAAGCTACATGAAAACATAGAGTAGTACTTTTCTGTGTTGTACTACTATCTGTGTTTATAGTTTCTTTATCAATTATTGAAAAGAAAAATGATAATTCTTCTAAAGTTTTTTTAGACAAAGATGTTATGTAGTTTTTCAATATCAAATTGTGGACATATTCCCATAAACAGAATGAACACATTTATTTTATTAGCTGATGTAGACATACAATATTTAAGGCATTGGTTTGTTATTTTGTGCCGTTTGGAGTCTAAAAGGAGATGGAGGCAGGCCAAGAACTTGAACTTGATGAGCTTATAGCAAACATCTCACTGGCTAATAGCAGTGATTGAGCATCTGGGGTTCCACAACCAAGATCTAAGAAATATATTCCTTCCCAAAATTTTTTCATGACTGAAATACATTTCTGAAATAGTTAAAAACTATTAAAAAAGAAGAAGAGTGACAACATATTTCACCATTGCTGTCAACACTTAAGAGTACCATTAAAAGAAAGAATTGTGTGTCAAGGGGATGTTGTTGTTTTGCGTATTATGTTCAGCCGTAAGCATATTTGCCTGAAGAGATAGTGGATTATAAAGTGCCACTGTCTTTCATGATGGAGCTCTCAAACATTTTAATGATCTTGTACATTGCAAAAGAGAGAAATTTTGTCTAACAAGAGTTGATAATGATTCAATAATGAACAATTTACCACAGAAAGATGCATTTCCATATTCATTTAGATATTTTTTGAAGTGTTTTGCAGAGGAAGTAAAGCTATTATGCTGGATTGGTTAGTGTTCTTCACTAATGAATTCCAGAATTATCGTGTTGATTTGGTAATATAAAAAAAGAAGGGCTGTTACTTATATTTTGAGTAAAACCACTGAATGCTCTTGGGACCAGCATAGTCTGTTGGTATCCATAGAGATATGTAGAAAATCAGGCTAAGATACATTGGTGGTATTGTAGCTCCATTTAGACTTGATAATCTTTGCTTATTCAACACTTCTCTTTTAATTACATTCTAGAAAACTATTCACAAGGATATGAGATTCTTTTCTCTGTAATTATGCTGCCTTTTAGTACTCTGCACTTGCAAGAGGAGGTCAGTTTTTGCTAGGACCCTTCAAGCATGTGGTATTGTATGTTCTGTTGTACTTTTCTCTGGACTTTATTTTCCTGAGCTTTTTTACTACTACTTACCGAGAAGAAAGCAAGCAGATTATTCTTGAATATAGCTTAAAAGGGTTTTTGTTGGTCTGTCTTGAAAATTTCAAGTGAGTGAATTACTTTCTTTTGTGTGCCTGTCTTTCCACAAGAGGTAGAAATGATAACAGCCAAACTTTTGTGCTCCATGTTCATCGTCTGTGTACTGCACAGTTCCACAAGGTTGTATATGACAAGAAGTCATTAAAAAAATTAGTCAACAGTGAGTGAAAAGACAGTAGTTGATTATCAGCTTTCTAATTTTTCCTTGTTTCCTTGCTGAAAGTTTTCTTTCTATTTCCTTGTTTTCTCATTATTTCTTGAACTAGTTCCTTTAAAGTTTAATTGGGTTACATTTTAGAGCTCTAGGGGTTTCTGAGCTAGCAACAGGGTTTGAAGACCTGTCAATGAAATCAGAGGTTCTGAATGTATGAAAATGGACGATGTTAGATTATCTGCTTCATTTACTCACTGACTCCAATAGATCAGCTGCAGGTTGTAGTTACTAGTTTATTTCATACCATCTGATGATTGTCACACTCACCTCTGTTAGCATCCTGGTGGCTTTGCTCCTCTTCCTAACAAGCTTCTGCTGGGCAACGCTGTGGTGCTTTCTTATGGCCAGCATTAAGAGATGGAGGCCATGTTCTTACCATGCAGAGAAGTCAAGATGCAACAGTTGGTGTTTACAAGGTGGGAGTAGAAACTTGTTACAATATTTCAAGCTATAAATTATTCAGACTGTTAATAAAAATATAGCTTCTTTTACTGTTTATAATGTGAATATAAAGGGTAAGTCTGATTCTTCTCTTATTTGAAATAAATAGGTGAAAGAACCAAAGGTAGTACTGGCAAAGGGAAGCAGAGTAATACATATTGGGAGTTTTGCAGTGTAACTTCCTTTCCTGTTGGTTGTACTTGATGCACTTGAGTCACTTGAATGACTTGTCATCAGGCATCACAAAACAGGGTTTCTGAGTAAATTACATCTACATACACCATGAATTTTACCTTCTCTTACTGTTTAGCAGTCTTGTTCCAGTGTAGCAGGGCTTACTAGGAATGTGCTGGGTAGAAGCTGCTGTGTGAAGGGTGGCAGGAGCAGAGAGGTGCTTTATGAGTTGAAGCCAAATTTTAAGAATTTTCAAAGCTAGGCTTCGGGTTACTGTGAAATTCACAATGGATCTTGCGTATTAATCATATGAATGAGAGATCAATATCTGGATTGGGATGCCTTCTGGTTTTAGAGTTACTATTCATTTAATTGACTTGATTGCCTGATTGTCCAGGTTCCTAAGAATGGCTGGGCTTCTGCCAGTGCATCTTTCAAACTGAAATGACTGTCTTAATTTTTATTGTAAAATCTATTATTTGACTTGTAATTTAAGCAGCCCAGTTGGCTTGGATAGAGTAGTAGGTATTTTTAAAGATGAACATTGGAGGGACATTTTTTGAAGCAACATAGTAAATAGCTGAAGCCTCTGTAAGCCTTCCAGGACTGATACAGTTCTTGAACAACTGATGTAAGCCTTTAAAACCATAATATGTGAAAGGTTATTCTCAGTAAAAGAAGAGGCTTTTGAACTTTAAAATACTATTAAAGAAGGTGTGCATCGGAATTGGTACTCAGTTAAGAATCTAACTAATCTTCAGGAAAATTGCTAGTTTTCTCCCTCAGTAACCCTTCAATAAAAGAATTTTGGAATTGAAGAGAGATCTTACTATCAAATGACTTGATAGTGGTGAAGGCAGTAGTAGGAAACCAGGAAGGGTAAATAGTTATTAAAATGGCACACATTAAGAATGATGCCATTATAATTTTTGCTAGGAATCTTGTCTTAATTACCTTTTAGGAAGGGAGAGGGTAAATGCAAGTAGGGAGTTGGCAGACCCTCTATTTGTCCAAAATAATAGTTAGATTTCCTTGAGTTGCTTTCTATAGTCATTAATATTTCAACACATGAAAAAACCCCAGGCATCACAATGGAAATAATCTCCAGAGATATGAGTACTAGCAAGATTGATCTGAAATAATTTATATCCAGTTACATTGTTATTAACTTGGAGAATGGTGGGGACAGAGTATTTTATATCCTTTGGAGAATTCATTAGGAAGAAAGAGGAAAATGTTAAAAGAAAATGACAAAACAATGGCATAACAAAGATTGTGACAAGTGCTTTAGTCCATCTCATTTTACAGGGCAGTAAGTTGAAAGAAAATTGTAAAAGGATACCTGATAAGCTTCACATTCTGTATAGTTATATGTCAAATATTATTGAGTTTAGAAAAACGTTCCCTAGTAAAAAACTCATGAGTATAAGATCATCCAGAGTTAAAATAAATACTTAGAGGTACTGGTAGTGAGTCCACCACAAACTGTAAACTTCCCATGCTGAAAAAGTTCCTTAACATTCACTTTACGTAACTGTATTGTGCAGTTTGACAGTATAATGTTTACATTTCATTGAATCACTTTACTGTTTTGATTATTAAAGCTAAAAATACCAAGATGCTGGTTCACCTCTATGTAATACATCATGGCTACTTTTCCCAAAGTAAGTGTTGCCATTGCTTCACCCCAGTAATGCTTCTTGTCTTCTTGCTTCTGATAGGCTTATGGTTTTTTAATAATTAGCATTTTCCAAATCACTGTGTATAATGAATCTGGCAAATGGAAGATTTCCATTCAAGTTCCCTTCTAAGATGGTTTTTTTCCTTTTGGGGCATGTCACTCTGTTGAATTGATGCTGGTTTTATATGATATAGATTGGCTAAAAGCCTATTGTGACTTTCATAATATTTTGAGTTTTGTAATGAAATTTCAAACCCAGAGTAATGTTTTAAGTTGATTTATTTCTATCTCTCTTCCAGATAATTATTTAAATAATTTACTTCACGTGTGAATTTATAAACCTGCCATAAATAAATTGCCGTTCCTGTTTGTTTGTTTGTTTCTGGTTTGAATGCTAGCAGTCTTTTGTTCTGGTTTGTGCATCTGGCTGTGTCCCAGCTCTGGCGTGGTGTGTTGGGCAGCGGCAGCTCTCAGACCTGGGCTGTGACACACTGGGTACTGCCAGCACACAGCCGCTGCTCTGTGGGCTCAAGCCTTCTAGAGTTGCGGTGTTTTCTATCTGTTCATACAGTTTCAGATTTATCTCTTTTTTTTCCCCAGGTATTACATTAAATAAATTCCACTCACACCAAAGAATTGCTCTCATCTGCTCTTAATTTTCCTTTTGTGAAAGCTAATGGGTTTCTGGGAAATTAAATTACACAGTCATTTAGTGAAAGTGCTAAGTGCAGGGCATTTTTACCCCTGGGTTTTTGCTCACAAGAGCGTGTGTTAAGCTTAGTTTTCTCTTCTGTTTACGGTAATATTTCAATCAAATAGCTTTCCTAACATTGCTTTACCTACGGTAATACATCGAGGCTTCCTCCACACGCGGCGGGAGGCTCGTGTCCTTTGTAACGTTATGCTGTAGTTATGCTGTAGCAGGTGTCCGCCTGTGCCCTCTGCCCCTTGAGACTTTGATCTCTCTCCTGGTGAGCAGCTGTGGCAGAGGGGCCCTGGCAGCGCTCCTCAGGTGGTGCTCAGGTGTGGCTGTGCCAGGTAGGTGCGTGGGCACAGCTGCCTGCCCGCTCTCCTGCCCCTGCCCGCGCCGGCGCTCCGTGCCCTGGGCAGCTCCGGGCGCGGGGAGCTGAGGAGCGGTGAGCAGGTGCACGGTGGGCGGCCCTCCCCCCTCCCTTCGCTCATCGTTCTCTGCGGGAGGGTGCTGGAGGGTTGAGGCGCTTCGTCCGTAACCATTCCGGAGTACTGTGCACGTTTAGACCATTTTTGTATCTTGGATCAGTGTTGGAGTCGGTAGCAGGCTTAGTCTGTGGTGCTGTGTTTCAAGGAAGAAACCAGGAAGGTTTTCCTTCTGTCAAGTAAGCAAGTGAATAAATTTGTTCTTGAAAACCCATCAAGCTATACGATTAAACATTGTGCTAGGAAGAGGTGATGATTCCTTTTCACTGGATACTATCAATGCCACAGGTATCTTACAATCTACAGTGTGTCCCACAAGCAGAACTTGCAGCTCTCGTGGTCCATGGACAGTGGTGGTGTTTGCACTGTGCACTAATGGGAGAAAAAAACAGGACCTGGTGCTAATTGTGTTGGAGGAAGATGAAATGTTGCCTTCTTCAAAATGGTCTCACACTTGAACCCAGATTTTTTGTCATACTAGGTACTTTTGAACTGCCGGTCTGGGAATAAATATGCAAAGTCTGTGGCTTTTTACGTTTTGAAATATTTTGGTTCTGATAAAACTTGTTCTGCCAAGCTTGGGTTTTAGTTAATGCAGTCTGATATATTTGAGTGTTGATTTATTCACAGTGTACTCTGCCTCTGAAAAGGGGAATAAATAGTAATCTGATGAAATTTTTAAGTCTTGTATTTCCTCTTTGTTATAACATGTCAGTTTAGCTGCTGCAGGGTATGTTTATCTGTTACAAGGCTCATCAGTGCATGAAATGCTGAAAGGGCATATTTCTCTCCTGTGGTTCCTGCCATCCCTGGGCACTTGTAGATGTGTTCCAGTGGATGGGATCAGCTGGGTGAAGCTGTGGGATTTTAAATTTGAGTCTGTCTGAAGGCGCCAAGCTCCCTTCTAGGGAGGAGGGGGTGATTCTTTCCCATACTGCTGATGTAACTTCCCCATGAGGCAGTTGCTTAGGGATCTACATAATAACTATTATCCTGTTCAAATAGGAGGCTGTAGAAAGCGCACTGGTGATTAAAAGATCATTTTGTAATTTTTCATGGCTTGTCTTTGTTTTGTAATAAAGATGTTTGCTTATCGCCAGGTGCATAAAAATCATTTACTTAATCTCTATTTCATTCCATTAATTTTTTTTCATTCTTCCATGCATGTAGCTGTAGTCTGTGAGTTGCTAGCAGTCCAGTTTTTAATAAATGCAGCAGCTTGTATCCAGTGATTAAATTCTGAACTGATCAACCAAAATGTTCTAACTAGGCTGCTCATGCCAAAACAAGTGGCTTTTGTGATTTGGGGCATTATAGTATTTGCATTAATATGATTTGAAGTTGCTAATAATTTTCTTTAGAGACTGGGTTTTACTGAGTCAAATGTTTGTTGCTGCTGGAAACCTGACTTTGTTTAGATAACAGACACCTCAGAGGGGAAAACAAACCAGATGAAAATAAAAGATGCAGTTTTATTTTTCAGGTGCATGGGGCTGTCAAACCTCTAGTACTATGGTTTTTGCGAGTTGCCTGAGCAGCTGCTGCATTTTCCATAGAACTGTAAGGTGCTGTAGGTGTGCAGTGCTTCAGCTACGTGATGAATGAATGAGACAAGTATCATCAAAAGAAAACAAAAATTCTAAATTTGATTTTGGTGACAATATCTGGACACTTTCGCTTCAATCTAATATTGCACCAAAATTTTGTTTTAGAAAAGTGGATGAAAGATTTTCATGTAACAGAAATGTGCAAAGACCAGAGGAACTGCAACTCATTCTGTTAAGAGATGGTTATATCTTGCTTTATTTGAGAGGCTTTCTTGGTTGCTGGCTTTTAATGTTTTTTCCTGGAGGCTGTCAGCCTTGTAGCTTTCACATAAGTGTGCAGCCTCTGTGGCTCTGATGCGTGTTTGTAAATCGGGAAGTCATCTGAAAATTCTGCAGAGTTATTTCCTTGGCTTCCCCATGGAGAGTCACTGGGAGAAACAGTGTGTGTGGAAGCTTCACCGGGATGGCATTTGGTGGAGGGAGGGTGTTGCTTGGTTGGGGTTTTTTTGGAAGATGCTCACACGGGTCCTCCATTTGAAGATGAAATACGAGGGAGAGTTGATGCATAATTTTATGTGATAATGTGTTACATACATGATTAAAGAACCTTACACTCTTTGGGTTTACTGTTACTGATTCTTTTAAAGAAAGCAGTAGCCTTAAATTGAGAGATGAAATAAAAATGGTTCATTGAAGTAGGAATGAGGAAGAAGCACAGTGGTTACTATTGAGATAAGTTGACTGATTTTACTGTTTTTTGTAAATTGACAAGGTCTGGCCATGAGACTTAAAGGTAGTAGGGAACCAAAGGCAATAAAATATGTAATGTGTAAATTCAAACTGGAATTGTACAGACCATGGGCAAAACTAGTGCTGTTGTCACAATAACTGCAGTGAAATTTTAATTTACTTTCCATTCTAATAGGGACCTCTAAAAAAATCCTGGCACTTTGGATATGTGCAATATAAATAAGGCATCTTGCAATGTCTTCCTCTTCTACAATGGGACATAGAAAGCAGAAGTCTTGAGAGTCATGTGTGATTTGTTAACAGTCTTGTAAGCTTCAAGGCTGATCCCTGGAGTCTGTGTTGAATACCTAAGTGCATGACTGTATAATGAATAAACTTGTATCATATTTAAAAAATGTTCTGCAGTGATAGGAAGGGGTGTACTTGTATGCTCTTTATCAGGATACTGCAGTTTTAAGTATGTTTGTTCAGTGGTAGAAGCAAAGAGAAGTTTGTCTTATTATTTTGATGTGATAAGTAACACTTCAGTTTCTGACTGAATTAATTTCTTTCCTATTACGTCATTTATTTATTTCACATATTGCCAGTCCATTACAAGCTGTCACCTCAGATTTAATATATTTATATATTTATTTGAAGCCTTGAAGTACTTGCCAGCTTAGTGATTGACCTGCTAGAATCAAAATTTACAAAACTAAACTCTGTACAGAACCATATTTCTTAAATGATACCTTACCTGTCTTAAAAGTTGCATTGCATCATGAAATACTGTAGAGAATTTTCTGATCATGTAATTCTAACTCCAAAGGAGTTTGCAGAAGCTCCTGTGTTATACTATAGAAAGTGTTTAGCACACCTTAATACTGTACCTATCAGTCAAAAAATGAGAACTTCTCTCTCATATTTGTAAGTAATTTTTGCTTTAATTTTAGAGAAGAATTTATTTCCTTATGGATGTGCTGCATAATTATACAGCTTCAAGTTTGAAAGGTACTGGAATTGGTACAGATATGCTAGATCAGAAACTGAGCTCTTGCTTATTTTCCAGGATACAGTTTTTACTTTGTATTTAGAGAAATGTCATGCTTTCACCTTGCATGAATTAGGTCTTTCTTCTCAATGGTAGGTGAGGTGATTTTTTTTCCAGCAGTGCTGTGTTCTATGGTGAAAGATTGGCTAATATATTTTACCACCACTGAAACAATTTTTCTTTATATCATCTGGGATTGATGTTTTTAAGCTTAAGATAAATATTGCTAGCATTGCTAGTTTAAAAATTATTTTAGCTATAACAAAGCTGAGACCTCCACATGCCTTTTTTTGTGTTTGAATGTTATCACTTTGCTGAGTACTTTGTGTTGAGCTGTGGGAGCATAGCCTGAAGTCACCTGTTCATGCAATGCTGTTTACCTTGCACCACCACCTTGTTCTTGCCCAGCATAGTGGGGGCTTGAGGGTCATCTTGTTTTGTTTGATTACAGAGTGGTGGGAGGAGGAGCCATGATTGCCTTGTCTTTCTCAGGCTTGGCTGCATTTGTAAAATTTTTTTGTTCACTGCTTTTATTCATCAGTGACAATTTATAAACAGTGCATGTTTCACAATGATTTCAGCCTTGAGTGCCAAACAACTGTATGATTTTGTTCCTTTGTTTGACAGCTATCTGGCGCTCGGCCCTGGGCACAATTATAACAAATAGTTTTGTCCAGCGTACTTGTATGTGCTTTATTTCAATTACATTTTTCCTATTACATTAGAAATATGTCTTCCTAGAAATGTGGTTCAAAAGGCACATGGTAAAAAAAACCAAAACAAACCCTTTCAAAATCTGATGAAGGAATTGATTAGAAATTTGTTCTGTCAGTATTTTGGTGTTGGGGGGGGCAGCAGGGTAAACAAAGAGGGGCCAGTAGAAAAATACTGCTGGGTTTAGTTGGTTCAGTTGCACAGTTAAACAAGAATATGGTTTGTTGGCAGGAGGAAAAAGCCTGTGTCTTTCTTCAGTTGGTAACCATTTAACCTGTGTGTATAGACAATGAACAGTGGGCTTTCAGCTATTTATTTAAAACAGAGTGAAGCTAAATAGTACTTTTAAAATATAGACTATTTTATGTATTGATTTATCTCATTTTCCCTACATAGAAGAAAATGTAGAGCCCAGATGTCTTGAACTCAAAGTACTGTGTATAGTTGGCTTGGTTGACATTCTCCAATGCGAAGGAGGAACGCTTCCCTGTTACTGTGTGCCTTGAAGTTTCTGTTTTGTGTGCCTCCCCCTCTCTCCCCAGCTCAGACACAGCTTGGTCTCATGATAGAAGCATAGTGCAAATGCCAGTAAACCAACATGAAATAAAACACCAAATGGAAAGGCAATGATTCATCAGGAGAAAATGTTATCCAGGCCCCAGTAACTTTTTTTCTTTTAACCTGTGCTCTCAAGCATTGTTATTCCCTTGATAATCAGTTTCAGCACTGTTACTGAACTGAAAACTGTGTTTTTAAAGTTGCTATTGCTGTTCTACTGATCTCTCTTACTTTCTTGATGGTACTTTTATGTTGCTTTCTTGTTTGTTAAAGCAATGCAGTTGTGTCATTGGTCCAATTTATTTTCTTCAAAAAATGCTGAAGCCTCAGAGGTAGGAAATAATGTAAACTTTAATTTACACTAAAATCATTAATAGAATCATCTGTGCTCAAATCTGTAGAGTATAATTTTACTGTAGTGTTACTTTGTGTTTAAACTCATATTTTTGTCCTTTGGATGCACCCATCTGGATCAGTACACTGTTCCCCCTGAGCACTTTCATAAGGCTTGTGCTCAGCTGTGCTTTGGGATTTTTCCTGTCTTTACCTGGCTTGTCTGCCTGCCTCGGTCTGTTGACTTGTTTTGGCTCTCTTAAGAAAAGACTATTTTTATGTGGTTTTGTGCAGGTGTGTTGCTCTTTGTAAAGATTTATCTTCTTTTTGTTTCCTTCATCTTAAATATAAAGAAAAGGTAAATTCTAAAACTGCTCATGCTCTGTCACTTGCCATGTGGTACGTACTTGGCTATAATGCCTGACTGTTGAAGTCCAGACTATAGCATTTTTTCACATTCTCTTTGAGTTTTTGTGGTTCTTTTCTCTGTGCACCTTTTAGTGGCCAGTGCTATTGATGGGATGCCATGGTAGAGGAGTCTTTCCCCAACATGGGTCTTTGTTTGTTTGTGAGACATTTGTATACTCAAAATTGGCATCTTCTAAGAGGTCTTTAAGTTCAGATTCTGAATAAGGGTGCTGTGTAGTAGTGTAAATTTTCCCTTTCACAGGACAGATTATTGGGCAATAAATTTAGAAGATGAAAGCTTCATATTGCAGTGAGATATAGTAATGCATTCACTGATACTCTGTTAGAAATGCTAGAAGTTGTGGTGAATGGACAAGAGAATAACAAAAACCAATACAGGAAAATACATTTTCAAGTGAAAAAATAATAATTTATTGATGGCCAACTTCTAAATTACATCAAAGCAGGACTAAGGCTTAGTTACATTGGAGGAAGTAACATGAACCAGATGATAAAATTAGACCTGAAATAGTTCAAATGCAAAGTTAGTAAAAATTTGCTTATTTCTCTGTTAGGTTAACAGCATGACTTGAATGTGAACCTTGCAGTTTTCCACTGCAAAAAGCAAATTCACATACACATCCTTAGTGCCCAGTAGTTTGTTATTTGAAACATGTCCTTTTTACTGAAGCTTCTGAGATGTGTGTGGATGTTTTTCAGAACACTTGATCCCTTGTAGCATGTACCATGCTGCTCAAGGCAAGAATCTTTAGATGTCACAGTCGTCTTGCCACACATGATGAATCACTTTGCCTAAAGATTTTCTGCCCACAAAGCCTCTGGGGTGGCTCTGTCTCCCCAGGGATGTTCTGTTCAACTGGCCATCTGAGCTAACTGTGCTGTGACCAGTTTGTAAAAAACTAAATCCAAACTTTTTCACATTTTATTTCTGTCAGTACATAATAAAAGGGGTCATATGCAGAGAAGTGGTTTAGCTTAAAAAGACAGTATTGCCTTGAACTTGTTTTTTTTGAATTTAGTTTTTTTAATTTAATTTGTCATGAGAATCACGTCAAGTGATTGTAACTGCAGGACACTGTCCAAAATGTGTTTTTCTAGATTTTTCCTTTTTTATAATTTTTTTAATCTTGCCAGTAAACGAGTGTGTGTAATGAGTTTCATGGCTTTCCTGATTGTGTCCCTCTTTGGATATGTTCTTTGGTTATATTGGCCTGTGAGACAGGAGCAGCTGGTTATAAAACGTGAAGTTTCAAGGTATTGAACAGGTATCTGGTTGACTGTTTCCTTTCAGAGGTCCATAAATTTGCTGTGAGGAGCTTAGGGGACCACTCCAAGAAGAACATTTAATATGTATATATTTAAAATGTTTTTAGGAATTAAAAAGCAATTCATGCTTTTAAAATAGTTCAAAATTTGTGGTAGGTGAACTTAAATTCATATCTGGTTGTTCGTTTTTCATATTCAGTGGGCTAAAACAACATGCATTGAACACTTTGTTGTGACAAATCTGGACAACTAATATATCAACAATAAGACATAGGAAGTGACAAATTACAGCAAGTAAATTTTTATTTTTAAGTTATTATTAATTATTTATATTCCTGACCTTCCTGCCTTTTTGCCTTTGGTGTCTTTATGATAATATATATTCCTGTGCTCTCCCCTTCCCATGTGATCAGTGGAGTCCCTAACTCCCTTTGTAGCCTGTTCAAGGTCTGCTGTTGTGAGGAGGAGGACGTGGCCCTTCGCCTGCTCTGCTCCTTCCTCCTGAGAAAATTCATGAGCAGACCTCAGCAATGATTTAAAAAAGGGGTGGAAATGTAGCTACCAACTATTAGATGCCATATTTCTTCTTTTGTAGTTGTACAAAGAACCACCTTTTCTAACTTATGCCTTCTTTCTCCTTTCTGTCCTGTTGACCCTTTTCATATATTTGCTTAAATAAACATTGATGGGAGAATTGCTCATCTATTTTCTTTTTTGGAAGACAAGTATAAATTTAAAAAATTTCCCCATACTTCCCTTTTTCCCCTGTGGATATTGATTTTTTTTTTAAATAACTATCTGTCTTGCAGAACATATTTTCACTACCAAGAACATCCTTTAAATACAAAATAGCTCTGAGCAGTGTATATATTCTCTCTATCATAACTTTGAAATCTTT
The DNA here is from genome assembly GCA_013400495.1 of Nicator chloris. NCBI lineage: Eukaryota > Metazoa > Chordata > Aves > Passeriformes > Pycnonotidae > Nicator > Nicator chloris. The sequence continues at coordinate 22,733 of WAAE01026655.1, forward strand.
TTTGTTGAAAATGTAGAAGATACCAACTCTTTAAGAACCAGCTCAGTAACTACTGAAAAAAGTGCCCAAAATAGTCCTCATAGCATTTTTTAAAAAAGTGAAAACAAACCCACCCTCAGCCTCCATGTTATTCCAACACTTTGCATGATTTTTACCTCTAGAAGATAGATTCTTGGTCCTTGTCCTGATTCTTTTTTTCTCATGGAAGATTTTGGTTTTGTTAGCTTCTTTACATTTGCAGCTCTTCAATAGATGGAGTTGCATTGAAGAAATTGTATTGGAATGAATGTCCTATTTAATACCTGAAAGTATATCATGATTAGTTAGAAAAATGCTTATTTGGAAGTCAAAGCCAGCTATACTTGCCCAAGGTTTAATATTCTTTTTTTTTATGATGAATCCAGCTGTGAAGCCTGAATGGAAATCAGACAGCTTGACGCTAACAGCTGATCATAAGGAGTCCAGTTAGGTTAAACACAAAATGAATCATTTTTGTTGACCCTGGATAAAGCTGAGTAACGTCAGTATGGTTGATTAGCTAGAAGGGAGCAGTTAGGCAGTATCTAAACTTTAAAGCATTCAATGTAGCTGGGTTTGAGTGTTTCTGTAATAGTTAAAGAAAATTCTTAGCAGCACTGAAGATTTTCTTTGGATTTGAATGCTTATAAGAATTGCTTTCATGGAGGGAAGTATATTCCGAATTTGAGCTGTACTTTTAGTTTTAAGTTTCATTCACTGAATGAATTTTTTAAGGCTTCTTTTAATATTGGGCAAATGTGTGTCTCTTGTTAGGGTAACATTTGCCTTGCCTCCCTGTCATTTAACCATTTTCACTCAAGAAATTGCAAAGCTCTTTCAGTCTTAGCTATCAACTGTCATAAGCTTCAACATATTCTTGCTTATCTTTATTGGAAATTTCTTACAGAAATCCATTTCAGGATACTGCACTGATAAGATGAGGTTGCTCTGGTTTTTTTATAACTGTTTTGTTCATTAACTTCTAGCTCCCTCTTTCCAAACAGTGGTGCTTGTCTAATTTTTAGTGACTGAATTAATCAACGCTACTTCTTGCAAGATAAATTTGCTCATTTATACACTATATACTTGTCAATTATAGAAAATATTTTATTGGTAACTTTGCTTCTGTATATTTTGGGGAAAAGAATTATAAGCAAGTCTTCAGTGGAGTCCTTTGCTGTAGAAAAAGCTGCAGGAGTTGTGTTGTCTGTATATAAAATTGGTGTTCCTGTTGTCATGTTTCCTTCACTGATTTTAACAAACTGATTAAAATATGTTAATGTTCATCTTCTTGTCCTTACAGCCTCTATAACTTATATAACAATTAGATTCCTGATACCTGTGCCATACACTTTTTAAAAACTCTTCTCAGAACTTCACTGAAGTGTGTGTCTGGTGCTTTTCATCCTGTCTTTGTGGAAATCCCCTGCTCACAAGCACTACCACCTTTTGCCATCTTGGAATACCCTTTCTTTTGAAGTTTCTTTGATAAATCTTAATCCCATTGTGCTCTAGTTCCCTTGTGTTAAGATGAGCCTTTTTAAGGTGTAATTATGTCACAAGCCAGTGCAAGCCAAGCCCCATTGCTTTCCCATCCTGGTCAATGAGAGGCTGGGTTTTGTCTGAGGACCAGAAGAGGTTTAGTGGCTGGTTCCTGCTGCCCACCAGAATGCCCTGTTTTTTTGGCTTCACTCAGACAGAATTTTAGCACAGGGAAGGGAAGAGAGATGCTCAGATGGACCTGGAGACAAGAGCTGTCCTTTGTTCTCCATTTTGCTTAATGTTTCCAGGTAAGAGTAAGCTTTACTGAGGCACTTTGATTTTGGACAAGATTCTTTCTCAAACTCCTCCCAGCACTTTCTATTGGGAATGTCACCAGCTGTTAGTTTTTTTGGCTCTTAAGAGATGTCAAGTCTGTTACATAGCCATCAACTTGCCCTGTGTTGCATATGAAGTGTAGTGAATATTAGTACTTAATTCATTATATGACATTTTCATTTATTTTCAAGAGCTTTCAAAATAAAAGGAGCTGAATTTAATCTAAAAAATGGATCTTATTAAAGGAGAAATTCTGATTTTAACACTATAGGTTCCCCAAACACTGCAGTAATTAGCATTCTGGAAGTGCCCAGAATAGAACCAGTCATCAGGCCCTTAATTTAATAATTTATTGATTAATGATTTTTGTATTCTGATGAAGGGGAACACTTCCTCTGCTGCTGGTCAACATAATTCTGCAAAAGGATGTGAATATTCCTTTGATAGTACTCATTACTCATGTTTGTTCTTTAACCCTTCCATGCTATTCTAACACCAAGTGTGCCACCTTTTTATTGTGTGTAGTTTTTTGACATCAGGACTCAGATTTAGCCCTGTGGTTCTCCGAATCAGACCCAGACTCTGAATTGTGAGCAAAATAGAAATACTTCTGTGCATTTCCTTGAGATCTTAGAAATAGGGAAGGGAGGAAGTCAAGGAAAGAAGATTAGAAGGCCTGCAGCACCACAGATCACCAAATTACATGGATGCTAACTATAAAAACATGTGCTTTTTGCTCCTGACATTATTTTCCCCCTCTCCTTATATTAATGAATTAAATTATGCTGTAGTTCTTTTGTGTAGCCTCCCAGATGGGCTAGGATGCCATCGACCTAAAGCAACATGTAGTGCTTCAGAGTGCAACCTAAGAACTGTACTCTTATCATGTCTACATACTTATTTTTCCAAGTTCTCAGCAATTTATGCCCAAAAGCAAAACTGAGTTGGTTCAGTAGATGCTACATTAGCGTAATTTCTAACTGTAAAATTTAAAGATGTCTGCTCTTCATATAATTAGTTTAAGAAATACATAAATAAAACTAAGCGCTCTGCTTTGATACCAAGTGGTGGAGTCCTACCTACCTGGGCACTTACAGCATTCTAAACATAATATGTGTGTATTAGTAGTTTGTTTAATCTTTTACATTTCAGTTGCAACTCATTGGACTTTTGGCCCCAAGGCATAATATAATTCCAAGTGAAGATGTGCTCCTTACCACGTTTGTTTCCCGAGTATCTTTTAAACAGTGCAAATACTTAACAGTATAGTATGATATGCTCTGGCAAAAATGTCACCATATCCTTATGTTGGTAATGTCTGTTATACTCCTGAGTCATCAATAACACAAACATAAATTAACATTTGTAATTGACCTTTTTTGCAAACTAACCAAAAGCAGCTACTGCTCTAATCCAAGTCTTGGTGTGTCAGGATTGCATCGCATTGTGTACTTTTTTATCTGCTTGTTTTAAAACTGATCTGTGATATTTGGCCTAAAAGAAATAAAATTATTTCTTTCCCTGAGAGCATTGGTAAGTATATCAATAATTTTTTTAATAGTTTGTTGTTGTTGTTGTTGTTACCGGTGTTCCTGTTTGTTTCAGAATTTTGTCTTGCATATCACCAGGTCCAGCAGCACATTCTTTCATTGATTTTTCATCCTGCTTTGTCCTTTATTTCTGCTTGCTTGCTGTTGTTCAAGGGTCGCTTGGTGAAAGGTGCGAGCGTCGTGCAGAGTTTATTTTGGCAAAATGAATAATGTTGCCATTGATCTGGGTCTGAGCCGACTCCTTCCTCGGGCAGAAGTTCTTAGCTTCAGGTTGTTTCCTTCTTGCAGGCTCTGCTCGAATTGCAGCGTGGAGCCGGTGGTTGAGCTCTACCCGGCACTCTATTAATATGCACAACATGACCGGTTTCGGGGGAAGGTTATTAGAATGCTGGTTTGTATCCTCCAGTGAATGAAATGATGTGTGATTATGAAGTCATCAGGCATGGACCAGTAAGGCTCGAGAGAGCCTCCCCCCCAGGTCCTGGGGGTGCCATTGATTGGTGACCATGTGTTTGTGCCCGATAGACTGTGAAATGGTGTGTTGCTACACGGCTGTGTTGCACCTGCGCCCCACCGAGGTGATTGATTGGTTTGGTCATGTGGAATGTTCCCATCTGGTCTGCAGTAATGTGTTTTTTTTGTTAGGGTTTTTTTTTTTCCTTCCTTCCTCTTCTCTCCCATTTCCCCTTCATCCGCGAGCTGCGAGTGCTGGCTGGGGAGTCGGAGCAGGCAGTCGCAAAAGGCAGCGCTGGGCTGCGCCTCGTGAACAGAGTGGGGCTGCTGCAAGCGCTGCTCTCAGTCCTGCTCAGAGATCAGATAGTCTGGGGGGGATCATGAGCAGCTTTTCTAAAAAAAAAATCCAAACTGGAGGAGGGATGGAATACAACAACCGAACCCCAGAACCTACGTGTCACTGCAGATTTCTTACTGATTTTACAAAAGCGCTCTGCTATTGTAATTAGATTACCCAAGTAGCAGTGCATGTGGAAGATCTTATTTAACCTCAGGAAAGTAGTAGTTTATTTATTGAAAACTACTGATGTTGCACTTTAAATGCCAAGAAATTATTTTAGTTCCTTTAAAAAAATTTCTATGGTTACATTGGGCGGTCTTGTTTGATATTTCTTAATCTCACTCCTTTTTCATAATTGATCTATTCATTCCACTTAATGACTAATTACATATCAGAGCACATCATCAGCAGCATTCATCATTGTAGAATGTAATAATCAATGACATTTCAACAAAGGAAAAAATAAATATGCAAATAAGGACTCATTAACATTTGCATGAGCTGTTTGAATAATCACGTTGCTGACAAGGCTGTAATTAACAGAAATTGATGCTGAGTTCAGTATTTGATAGTGTGTTTTCTCAGCGTTTTATTGTTGTCACTGCGGGGGCTGGAATGAAGTTCTGCTCTACTTGTACCTTGACTTAGGCTTGATGTGATGGGTTGTGCCAGGTAGCAGAGGCTTCTGGGAGTCCTTAATTCATCTGTGACCTACACTTAATGCATAGAAGGATATTTACTTAAATTGCCATATTGCTAATGAAGGATTGTTTAGTTCTTGATAATTGTGTAACAACTGAAGGCAAACCTTCTTTCCAAAGTCAGAAAAACTAAAAATTATTCAGTTTTTTTTTTAATTGATAATCTTTTGCATGAGTCGGGCACTTTGAAACTATAGAATACGTTATTTGCATTGAAAATGAGGTATTGACAATGAAGTAGGGTTTTTGGGGTTTTTAGTCTATTTTTAATCTGGCACACTGTATCAGTGTCAGGAGTCTTGAGCTTTATTGTAATTGAAAATCACTTGCTAAGGAAAATATTGTGTAATTATGAAATGTACAGTCTCTGTCTCTTCCCCTCCCTTTTTATTATTGCAACTTTACTGCCTCCTCCCTCTCTCCCTCTTTTTATTTTTCTTTTTTTTTTTTTCTCCCCCTGAAGCTTCCTCTTTTTGTCATGGATATCAACTGAAATGCACAAAACACAATAAAGCTGTTTATGTCAGTTTTTTTGGATGACTGTAAGTGCTGATTATAACAAGTTTAAGGAATTTCCTTTGTTGAGTGTGTACCCACGCCATATGGCTCAACATGGAACATTAACTTGACAGGGATAATGGATTGTGGTATATGGAGACAATTTTGCCTGCAGCTTCACTATAACTCATTCTGGTTGGGGATCACAAGTTTATAATATAGGATGCAGCAAACATCCAGATGGATTTACTTTACATAAAAGAGTTGCGTTTCTTTTTATTTCCTGCCTGTAATTGGAAAAAAAAAAAAGACTTTTAAAAAAAGAACTAAAAAGTAGTAAAGAATGGGTCTTATTCAGGGAAGAAAAATCTTAGCATGTATGTAGCTGAAATGTTTTGGATACACTGAAACATGTATAGGTGGAGCGTTGTTGCTCATACACACACACAATTGTTGAAATAATATCTCAAGTGCTTTCACTTGTCAGAATATTTCAGTATAGCTCCAGTTCTAGAAATACATGATGTTCTAGGATAGTGTGAAAAAAGCTATTTAAAACATATCTCTGTTTTCTGCTTTAAAGGCTGTTTTTGTCATAAGCAAAGTGACCACTTAATTAGCGTTCTGGTGCTTTGGTAATGCTCTGATAGTACCCTGTTTTCTTTTAGGAAAGCAATAATCCTTCTAAGATTTTTGTGATGCATGCAAAGAAAATAGTGCTGAAATAATTTTATTTCAGTGTTTGCCTGATATAATAGGAAGTATCCGAATATAACAATTGTAACAAAAGTCAGTATGTATCTAATGTGTCCTACTGATCTGCATGCCCAAGGTAAGTCCTAATTTTACAAATATTTCTGCATCTAAGAGACTTTAAGCACACATAATCCCGTTAAGCACGTATGTAGCTGTTTGAAGGATCAGGGTCATAAATCCATATTTAGGATTTCAAATAGAGCTACATGACATGGCTTCAGCATTCCTGTGCACTTGTGATTGAGTTATACTTCAAATAAAATTGAGTGCTTTGCTATCTGAAAAGCAGGCATCTTTTAGCTATCAGTTTTGGTGATTTTTTTAAAACACAGATTTTTTGAGACGCTGTGAATTTTGGCCTTCTGTATCCAATATAGCTGCTGTAATTTGTTTTCTTGAACCACTTTCACATGGATAAAAATTATTAATTTTTTTTCAATTATCTCTTGAAAGAGAGGTAAGCACCTGAGCAGATGGACAAGACATGGTTCATGGTTGGGCAAGCGAGATGCTGGTAGTGATTATAATAGATACTGTTTGTCTGTCCAGTCTTCCTCCCCCGTTACTGACTTAATAGATTGATATTACAATTTAGCATCTTTAGACATTGTCCAAAGTTTCAGAAAGCAAACAGCTATAAAGAATCTGCATTTGAGAAGGGAGCAATAAAAAGGACCACTAACTATTGACCTATGAAGAATCTGTGTTTGCTTAAGATGTGGGGTTTCTTTCAGGTTTTCATGCTGCAAATTATACTTGAAAAAGCTTCTCTATGTTCATTCATCTTCCCCCTGCATGCCTGGCTGTGTGTGTGATAATCACAAACAGGTGGGATTTTACTAGGGACTTAGATATTGTTGCTTGTGTTCTTCCTATGAAGCCCCTTATTTTCTACTACCACTACAGCTACAAAAAGACAGTCTTAGGAAAACACGTGGATTTATCTTTAATATTTTCAATAAAACTGGCACCATATTTGATGTGAAGGAGCAAAAACATAATTTCTAATATACCAGTCAGATGGTGGATCTTCAATTTATTGTCTGCTTTTTGGGAAATGCTGGGACAGGGAAATGTACACCAGTGTTGCAATAAACTTGAAGAATTTAAATCTATAGATAAGAAAATTCTTTCCAGGAACTGTAAGGGGAGCTGACTATTTCTGCCAGCTTCTGGACTTCTTGTCTCCTTTTAAGCTTCAGAAGGAAAAAAGGAGTCAAACCCTCAGCAAACACTTAATAAAATTTAAATTTTGGAACTAAATTTTTTTCAAAATCTTATTTTGAAATAAGACCATTTGTGTCATGTATCAGCATTTACTGACCCGCCAAAGAACTTCTGCAGGGCTCTATTTGCAAAAGGACACGAATGTTCTTCCTAGGTTACAGTGATGACTACCTGCAACATAGGTAATACTCCAGTCACTCGAGTTCTGTGGAGGTGTAAGTGCTGTGTTGGCAATAGGAGTGTTGCACTCAGTGTGCGTTTCTTATTCAGGTCCTGGAAAAGCTACAAAAGCGAGCTTCGCTTTTTTTCTGATCTTGTAATCTGTAGTGGCCTGTGGGGAGTGCACTGATGATCCAGTCTTGTTAATGGCTTAGTGCAAGGATGTGATAAAAGTCCAGTAAGTTGTCAGTAGAAAGGCCATCAATAGAAATTTATTAAGAGTAATGCTTGAAAGTGAATTCCACTGGCCTCTGACAGTAAGCTGCTGTAACACTCTTTGATCCTGAAGGGTCTGCTGAATCTCAACTTGAAGTCAGTGGTTTGGGTATAAAGGGCAATGATTTAATTTTTGTTTCGCTAATGATTTATTACTAAATATTGCTGCAGCCTTTGGATTACTGTTTTTCTTTATTGAGCTGTACTTTAAAGGGACTGGGTCGGAAGGCGAGTCTCGATCCACGCCGGTGCAAGGCAGCGCCGGTAGGTGACATTTCCTGCGGCGCTGCGGGGCCGGGGCTGGGAGGGGGCGCTCTGGGCACGGCAGCGGCCGCGCCGCGGGGCGCGGGAACGCGCAGCGCCGCCTCCGCTGCGCGGGACGGCGGTGGCCCCCCCCCCGGGGGACACGGCACGGGCACCCCACGACGGCGCTGCTGGCTCCCCTTTGCTCCAGACGCGGCGTGCTGCGAGCCACCACTTTGTTTCTGCCCTTAGGGAAGGTGGACTGTATTTTATGGCAAACCAGAAATTAATTTCTAGCTTAAAATAGCACTTCCGTTAAGTTGGAAATGAGTTATTATTAACTTAGTAGTTTTTGACAGAATTTCTTGAGAACTACGTGGAGAATTGGCTGAGGTGATGCGTTTTCCTTTGTCAGATTTCTCTGTGATTAGCCTGCAGTCCCCTATCAGTTTCCTGAGTGTGTAGTTCTTATGAGCAGTCCTTGCTGAATGGAGTCCATTTGTATACTTGGAAGTACATACCTGCTTAGCTGCTTTATGGAATTCATGCCTAAACCTACTCCTAATAAATGTGGAGTATTGATTAGGTCCTGTTTTCAATGGGATCTTTAGAATCAAACCCATGTGCTTAAGTGTCAGTGTTTGTTTAACAGTGGTGTGCTGACCAGTATAAAAAGGAGAGTGACAATGTACCTAAACTGAATCTGAAACAGAGGAGAAGTTAGCTAATATGGGGTAGGAATAAATCATTAGCAAGTTGAAGTCTTGCATCTTGCCCTAAAACAGAAGACCATCTTTGTTCTAAAGAGACATGCATACTTTAATGCTGCGTTTTGGGGAGGGAAGCAGTTCTGAAAGCTTAGTGCCATTCCTTGTCCTTGTCTCTGGACTGCCATGTGACTTTCTCCATTTACCAGTTTTAAAATTGCCCCCATAATTTTTTTTCAACAGCTTACTTGAAGCAAGTGAGTTGGAATTGTATCAAGGAGCAAATTTTGAAATTCTTTAGCCAAAAATTTATTTTTAACTGTAGGGGCAGATGCTACTGTTACCGAAGCTGTGTTTCTGGTTACGTACTTTGTTCGGTAATTTGGAAGACTTAGCATTAGTATCATTACTTACAGAATTGAATAACCTTTCATTTCAAGACAGAACAGCAGCAGGATTTGAAATGTTTGAGTTTGGCAAGAAAAGGGTTGTCTGTAAAACAATGAAATTGCGTTGGGGAAATACAGTGCCTCTGTTCAGCTGGGGCGGGCTGAGGTACACTGCAAGCTGTTGTGAGCTGCAGCTGCATTTACCATCAAACACTGAGCTGGTGCCGATGAATGTTTTGTTTTTAGTGTCATGGAAACTGTGAGCCAAAGAATGGATATTCTATTCATCTGGGAAAATAGCAGTTCACTGCATAAAACATCAGTTGCTTCCAAAGCAGTTCTTAAAATAGACTTTGTGAATATAACCCTACAAGTAAAAGTGCAGCAGTTTAAATGACCTCGGTACTACTTTGGTTTTTTTAAATTGGAATATATGTGTGAGTTAAATAAAGACAGCAGTAGTGAAAGTTTCAAGATACAGCTGTGGCATGGAACTCCTACAATGATTACATGTTTTACTTTACTATGCAATTTTTAATTCAAAGAAATGGAGAAACCCAAATATTTCAATATCAGTCTTAATCCTTTTTATGACTCTTCTTCAAATTACTTGCTCAAAGAAGGATAGTTTTGGTCATCAGTTTTGCTTCAGTATCATTTACTGTTTCGTACAGCAGAGTGCAAATCATAAACTCATTGCAGAGACCGGATATCCAAGAGAGTGCTCTCATGGGCAAAGAAGGAAAGAGGTACAGAACAGTGTTGTGTGGGTTTTCAAATGTATGAGCGTTTTTGCAGAGCCAATATGTGATGAATAATTAAAGGACTTAATTCAGTTGAATTGGGAAGCTTAAACTTATTTCACTAAATTTTGGTGTTGAGGGAAAAGTAAATATAAGAGGTAAAGAGAAACCAATACAGAAAAATAAATATACGAGGTCATTGGAAAAGGAAGCTGAAGAAACTGGAAGTAATTTGACCTGATGGAAGTTGGGGTGAGAATTGCCAGTTGCAGGATTTCAGAATCCAGGATTCTGGAATGGATGTGATACTAGTTAAAAGAAAGGAATCTTTGCATCCAGTGAAAGCAGTGGGATTCTTCCTGTTTATTTCTCTTTGGCTTAGGGTTGGTTGGTTGGTGTTTTTGGGCTGGTGGCGTTTGGTTTTGTTTTGTGTTAATGGGGCTTTGGAAGTTAGGCACACTATTTTTGATCTGCTGTAAGGCATGCTGAGCAGAGCTGGATGGTCACTGCCCTGCCCATGCTGTCTCACCTGCAGCTGCTCCTTCCAGACCCCAACCTGCACTGGGTGCAGGGGGCTGCTCCATGCCAGGTGCAGAACTTTACATTTGTCATGGTTGAATTTTATGAGCTTCCAGTTGGCCCAATCCTCTAGATTGTTTCTATTCCTCTGAGTGGTGGTCCTGCCTTCAAGCATACCAACTGCAACTCCAAAACTGAGGTCTTTCAGGGTGTGCTCTGTGTTTTCCTCCAGGCTGATAAAGACATTAAGCAAGAAAGGTTCCATATACACCGTATAGATGGTAATAACAGAATTATAGATGCAGGGAGAGTAATAAAATATACATTAAAGTTGAAAAAACTGCATGAGAAGTAAAATAAGTGCTTCAGATGCCAAGACTTGGATGAGTTACTCAGAACAGGATCAAGAGAAGTGTTTTATAAGTGTTTATGACTGTTTGATATCAAGAGCTAATGTGTAGCTGAAAGCTTACAGCAGAGATAACACCTAGGTATGAAATGGGAAATGTCTTTGAAAATAATCCTTGTTGGTGTATAAAAGGCTTCCACAGCAATATGCAAGCTCCACAGTACCTGTTCTACGGTCCAGGGAGTTGAAGTAGAAGCAGGTAGAATAGATAAAGATACAAAGCCCATGTGGCTGTACTTTTACTCATTAATACCATTTAGGCTTGGAAGGAAGATTTTCACTGCGCAGTGCTTTCAGGTACCATAACCACATATCCTTAACACCAAGGTGGACATTTGGCCTTTTCTACTCAATGCCTCAGGAGGTTCCCTGTGGGAGTTGCCAAGGCCAGAATGCCTTTTGCAGAGGTCCTGAGGCAGGCCAACAGGAAAGGTTGGGATGATGGAGGAACATGGAAAGTTTCTGTAGCTCCTACCCTCCTCCTGAAGGGTAAATCCAGTTCCAGGCTGCAGGGCCTTGTCTCAGTTCTGCAGGCATCCTTCTGCAGGTGGCTCAATAAGAGGCTGTTTGCTTCCTTAAATGCAGTTCAGATCACTCCACTGACCTGTCTTCATTTGTTTCAATCTGCCAGCAAGCTCTGAATTTCCAGTAATGCATTTAGATTGACAAGCTGATGCTTTAAAAAAAAAAAAGGCAAACATGACTAAATCTAGGGGCAAGGTTTGTGCCTAACTTTCACTCCCTTAATGCATTATTATTTTAATAGAGTAATAAGGTTATTCCTTTAAATAATTCTTTTAAAATGTATCAGTTTGTTATCAATGCACATAGCTTACAAAACTCATGTACATTTATAGTGTACTGTGCCAGCGTACAGTGAAAAAAACACACCTTTCCCACAAAATCAGATTGAAGAGCATTACCATTAGCCTACTAATCCTTTATTAATAAAATGCCTTTTTGGTGATGTCATTATTTATGATTTGCTATCAGAGGATTAATTGTTTGTGTAATCCTATTTACTTATTTTAAATATTGTACAAAAAGAACTTTCTTCCAGAGATCTTGCACTTTATGAATATTCTAAGACTTAGTAAAAACCAGCCTTAATATCTGAGACAACCCCTTGGTTTATATATATATTTGAAAGAAAAATTAATCCTGTTGGTGTCAGGTTACCTTTACTTGCTAATACAGATGTGCAGAGTATTAGCAATTGCTTTTACAGTCTCCTTGCTGTTGAAATAGAAAGTATTTCATCACTCTTATTCATGTCACCATATCTAGAAAATAATTACCAATACTGCAATGAGAGTTCCTTTTCTTCTTAACATGCTAAGGAAAAGTGTTTTCCTTATCTGCTTTTGGTCATTTAAAGCCTTTGCAAAGCATGTGTAGCCAAGCAGAGAGGTACTATTTATTGATATATGAAGTTTTAGTCTTTAGTTCATTAAGCAGCTCCCCATGTTCCATGCTCTTTTTAAACCTGAGAGCTATGATCACCTTGACTATGTCTGGACTTGGGTTATTATTCTTAATGTTTCTTCAGTTGTGTTCCCACACCTGTTATGATCTCTTATAAATACTCTGTGACTTAAAACTCCAGTATTCATCCTTGAGGTGCCTTGGCAGTAAGGTATTGGTGTTTCCATAAATACATGGAGATGTGAGGTGCCTACAGATGAGGGATGGTTTAGAGAGATCTGTATTTTCTGAGTGGTTTTTTTGGTAGATCTGTAAAAGTTGGTTCTCTGTGTAGCTCCAATACCAGTTCACATTTCTGCAGACAGTGATATTCTCTTGTGCAGCTATTGTCAGTGGTTCAGGGCTTGGCAGGATTGCTTTCAATTTCTGGACATTCGGAAGTCCCATACTGTAAATACTGCTTTTGTGCTGAAATAGGAACACCTATTTTAAGCTCCTAGCATTTTTAGTACTTTGCATTAATCTAGACTATCTAATTATTCCTTATGGGGTTTTAGTTTCCCTATCCTTTGGCTTGATGTGCCTTCATGTAATGCATGTGAATAGTCAGGAGTTTCCAGCCCCTAACCAGGAGATTGCTCCTTTCAGGCACTGTCTCCTGAGGATTTCCCCTCCTGCCCTAACAGGTGACTTGATTATTGTGTGGTGCCTGTGGGAATTGTTTCTAGAAGAAGGAATACTCAGAAAACACTTAACATGTTGTTTTGTTCCAAAATGTGTTTTAGCATCTAATGTGTATTTGGGGTTTGGTTTTCTAGGTTGTTTTTCTGTGTTTGGTTCTTTGGCTGATTTGGTCGGGGTTTTTGTTTAGGGTTTTTTTTCTGTTGTTGGGTTTTTTTTCTCTTCAGTCTAGCAGCTACTGCTAGCCTGGAGCCCACAGTTTGAGAATTCCTGTTTTGCAAACCTCTGTCTCTGCAATTGAGGTGGCTGTGAAGGGTGAAGTTAGAAAAAGTTATACAAGTCATTCAAATAAGAACCATCAAAAGTGTTGTACAAGAGAGGACCATTGTGTGCATTTGCCAGTTGCCTTCTGGATGATGGTTATAAATGTTTGTTGTGTTTGTGCCGGTGTTTATACACAAAATGGGCAACGGGGAATCTTTCTTTGTTGACAAGCTGACTTTTCATATTTAATGTGAATTAATAGACCCTGCATAGTAAGGGAAGGTGTAGATACCTGCAGAACTTTTATTTTTCTATATATATGTATATATATGAAGTAATCTAGTAATTTGTAGTAAGTAGTGTCACCAAAATAACCTTTTAATTGGAAACAGGTGTAACATTTTGTTGTAAAGTGTGGATTCTCTATTCATTTCCAATTAAAAAATCCTCTTGACTTTAGGCTTAAGAATGTAATTGATGTTCAAAGTAGTTTTTGTCCTTAGATCTGGGACAAATTCCACACCAGGAGAGCGAGGGATGCTTTTCAAGTTAACGATAAGTAGCAGCTTTGTTAGTTACTTAAGAATTTGAGCTAAATGCCTTGGGGATGAGGTGGGGAAAATAGCAAAAGGAGAAATATTTTAATTGAGAAAGTGAAGACACTTGGATACTCTAGAACAACATGGGATGGATAGGTGAGGCAAGGAAATGTACATGACAAATGCCACCAGTGTGGATTGGTTGTGTGTTCATATGCAAACTCACTTTGGTTATTGTTTTCCGGATATTCGGTGTCCCTGATTTCCCTCATTTTTAGTATATTTTTAATCTGTTTCTCACTGGATGTTCTCTCTATGTGCAACATGCATAATAAGTTAATAGAGTGTTAACACTGTTAATGGTAAGGTTAGCCTGGGGTGGATATAGCAGTGGAGGATTTGAAACTACATGAAACAGCTATTCAGGAATTATTTGGTTTGCAGATACTTGCCCACATATGCTTGGGGGAGGAAGAGAAGAAAGTTTTCTTCAGGTTTGTCCTCCCTCTTCCCTCAGTTACTGCTGTGCATTCTTCCTGCCAGGGACTCCAGTGCCTTTTAGCCTTGCAAACATTTGATTTGTTATTCAGCTCAGTGTAAGCCTGCTAAGTGGAGGGACAGGAATAGTACTGAGGAAGGAGCCCTCATGGATCAGCCTCTGTTGGAATAGAAATGTTCTTAGTTTGACATGAGCATATAAATTACAAGTTCATAGGGTCAATCCAAATATAATGTGGAATTTAGTCCACCCTTACCTCCTGTGTATATGAAGTACATAAGAACATTAATAAATTGTTTTTATAGCACAAGATCTGTGCAGTGATCTGCAAACTGACAAAATACTCCATCTTTTCTTAGATGTACTTACAAATCAATGGGATGGAAGTGTCAAAGGCATGTCTTTGAGAAGCAGGTTCTTTAATACCTCTTCACACACTGACATTATTTCTTAAAAAAATATTGTGTTAAAGAAATTGTGAGAAATCCCTTGACTTCTGTGTTTAACATCTTTATAAATATACTCTGAGATTTATTGCCTTGTTGGTTCAATCAGTAGAATTTTCACAGTGAAAGTCATCTGCAAATGCTGACACAACTGTAAGTATAAAAAATTCTGATCTTTTTAGTCTTTGGAGAGCAAACTGAATTTTTTTTTCCAGCTCATCTTGTGCAAATGTTAACAAAAGCAATACTTCAGTATTTGTTCGTAAATTGCTAAAGTTATAATGGGAAGTTGATTACAGGTTATTCCAGCTTCAGAATTTTCACATTTTGGATTATTTGGACATGAAAAGCAGTTCTTGCTCCAAATAAGTAGTTGGACTAGATAACAGAAGTATGATGCTGTCTTCTTCCAAATGAGAATTTATGGCATGGAGAATCCTAGGAGATTATTGGCAGATTTGAGATTGGACCATTAAATCCCATAAATCTGATTCAGAATCATGGTTTTTTACTTCTTGACAATCATTAGTTTTGTAGGATCCCAGTCTTTCAAAATTTTGGCCAAAAAAAGGAGGAGGGAGCAAATCTGCAGTGTTAAATCCAAGTTTTGCTAAAACGTTTCCTTCTGCTGTCTGGGAAAATTTGTCTTACAAGAGGTCACACTGTGGGGAAAAAAACTTCAACATTTTTTCACTAGTTGCAGTCTGTACATACCATTTTTATGATGAGCTGTATAGACTGCATTGCTGATCAACATGGCATTGGCATGGCATTTCTGACTAAGTATGTTTGTAGTTGTTCTTCTGTTGCTTTATCAATTTTTTCCAGTAATAGGATTTTATTGTGTATTAATTACTTATTAAACTTAAGGTTAAAAATGTGTCCTACAAGTTTGCAGACATTCCGTATTGTGTAGGTTTGAGTGCTTTATTAAAAGGTGTGAGAGTGTGGATGAGTTTGCAGGACTTGGAGGGATATTGATTGGAGAAGCTGCTCGCAGTCAGAAGACTGAGCTAAGATGGAGCCAGCGATGAGATAAAGGATAGGTTAGGAAAGTGATTACGACTGGGGACATGCTAATCGCTGACCTCTGTAGGGATCCTGTAGTTTATCACTAATCTCACTTGCACTTGGCATTTTTCTGTGTTGCTGCTTCATTGTTCATAGCTGAGTGAGTAATTTGGCTTGGAATGAGCAGGAGGAGGGTGCTGCAAGTCCAGCAGCTGCACTTGTTGGCACTGACTTGTTAAACATCCTTAGTGCAGCCAGCAGCATGCTTGGCACACATCAGCCAATAATACTTAAACATTGTCATGAAGAGAATAGGAGGTCATTTGTTTTAAGCCATTTCGTCAAATTGTGTTGCTCCAGATCTCTGTTTCATTTCCAGGAGTTCTGGTCTCAAGTATCATAAGGAAAAAATGTATGTTGTATTTTTATATGTATTCATAATATATGCATGTGTGCATTATAGATCTTAAAATGCTACAGAGAAGATACTAAAACTGTGACAGCCTGTATTAATGAGTCGGCTATATAGCAGTAGAAAAGGAAGAAATTATTCCTCTGCGGCTGTGGGAAATGCATAGATATATAGTAAAATGTTTTATGGCTGCATGTGTCAGTCTTGCCTCAAAGAAGACAACGCACCAAGTCTTAGGAGCAGAGATGGATTTGTGTTTGAATCAAACATAATATTTTTTCACTGTACTGAATAATTGCTGAATAAGAATTTTTAATGCCAACAAAATCTAAAAAAATTGAATGGACCTACAAGAATGTTATTCTATAAACTTTGTGTGCTTTTTACCTCATGGTAATTTGGAAAGCAATATTGATTAGTAGAAAAATGTCTACTTTGTTGAAGGTTTTTCTTGCATCTTTTGTATGTGCCTGCCAGTGTAGCTTGTGCAGCTTGTTCCTTGTTACATTGGATCTGCATATGAAAAATTATTTGAATGTATTCATTCTGTGAGTAACAAAGACATAATTTACTGCATGTGGAGGGGGAGAAGGCAGTCTAATAGTTGATTTCTATCTGATTTACCAACAGCAGTTTAATAACTGCTAAAATAAAAAAGAAAATAAAGAAAAAGAAATTCTCAAGCTTGTCAACAACGTTTATAAACAGATTTTTGGGTAGGCTATCTGTAGGGATGAGCTTAAAGTGAAAAGAAAATGAAAAAATGATGTTTAGGAACTGTAAAAACATGCTTCAGTATTCACTTAAAGCAGATTCTCTGTACAAGTAGGGCAGACATATTTCATGTCTGACAAACAGAGCAGCTGCCAGCTGTGGTCACTATAGCATTCACACTGGATGATAAACATGGCTTCATTAAAAGATGTTGTTGCTTTCCATATTGCCAACCAAACAAATTCTGAGCAATGCACAGAAATATATTCAGTCTGTGAAGGGTTAATTCTGTGGGAATTGAAATAATTTTTTCAGCATTCTGTCATCTTCTCATAAGCCAAGCATTATCTAGAAGCAGTGGGAAAAAGCTGTTTTATACTGGCAGGCATTTATAGCACATTCACTGAAGTAGTCCTCAACTGAGTTCATGTAGTGCTGTTTTCAGCTCGCTATCACTTTGCATCTTGCTGTTTCAGTTCGTTCTGTGTTAAGAGTATTTAGGCTGCACAGCTGTTATACGTATAGATGTATTGTGGAAGACAATTCCTCATGTGGTATTCAAAGGCTATATTAAGTTGTGAGCATATCACATTTAGACAAGTGATTGCAAGGGAAAAAAATTATTTACTAAATGCCTATTAATGTTTGAATTGGTAGAGAATGTGTCAAGGTTTTAAATTTATGCAGTTAGGAAATATTTGTGGTTCAGAATGCCTAGTGGGATTTTCTTGGTTGGGTTTCCGTTAACTCCATAGTCCCTGAACTTGAAGCCTGTTAGGTGGTGATTAGGTCCTCGAAATTTTTCCTGATAAAATCATGCAACTTCAAAAAAAATCCCAAGGCCCAATAAAACACATTAATTCCAAGTTATTAAAAGATTCAAGTGCCTTGTGAATTGACCTGTGCAAATGTAAAATTTTTGCATATAACCAACTCAATTGTTTTAAATGTCTGTTGCTTTATTCCAAATCTGCTTGGAATGCACAACTCTGGTATATAGAGCCACTAGGATGTAACCTGAAGAAAAGTTTACCATGGTGCTACTTTATAAGCAAGGCATCGATTTTGCTTCTAAAATGACAGCATCTATCTTTTTTGTTGTGTGGAAATAAAATCACATCTGAAGGGGAAATAAACTTCGTCTGGGCATCTCCTTTACCTTCCCAGCTGATAAGTCTGCTCACTACCTTACCTCCATCTCTACACAAACCTGTGCAAATGAAAGTGTTCAATAAGGATTTTGTCATTTATAGTGTTTTTTGCTCTCCTTCTAATTAATGTTGGGCTCCACAGTGAGGTTCCTTATGTCCCTGAACATTGATGTTTCTGAATTTCCAGCTGCAATGCAAAACAGACTATTGCTATCTGCGTAGTGGGCGCTGACTGAGACAAGACCTGAGAGAGGGTGTAACAGGCTCAGCTGCAAATCTTGTGGGGTAAGCCTGCAAGTCGTTTCAGGGTCTGCTTTGGCTCTCAGTCTCATTGCATTTTTAAAATTTGCATTCTCATAAGCACTGGGACTCCAGTAATTTTGGGTTTAATGTAACCTCTACATTTTTATGCTCTTCTGTCAATCTGTAAAGAGTATGAATAAATAAGAAAGGTATTTCATAAGCTAAAAACCGCCAAAGGGATTCTGCTTTGATATATTTGACCATGTGTATGAACTTTATTGGATGCTAGAGACTGCCCATGGATTGATTAGAGAGTGTGGTACCTACCTGTTTATGAACCATCGAGGGAGTGTCATCATCTCGAACTTGACATTACTCACATTTCAAGTACTTGTGAAGTATTGCTGACTATTTTCTATTACTATTGATAAGTAAACATTACCTGTGGCATTAGCTTAGAAAGGTTTAAATAGTGCATTGTGCCTAGACTGGAGCAGCTGAAGTGTGCTGAGATAACAACGGGCAGTTTGAAGTCTCTGCTCTGTCACCTTTCCATTGTGTGGGTAGTGAAGCTGTCCTGTGGTATGGCCAGATAGGATGATGCTGGGAAACCTTGATCTTTTATCACTGAAGCTTCAGAGGCTTCACTGGACTGCAGTAGTGTGCCCTAATTGTGCCCAGGATTGCTCACCTCCTCCCATCCTTGTGCTGTGCTAATGTGGAGATCAAGCTGCTGACACTGCTCCAGCCCCACAGGAGGGACCACAGGTGCAGCTCCATGGTTTGAGAGGGAACCAGGAGCAGGATTTGAGTGTGGGCTCAATGTGTGTTGCTGTAGTGTGTGCCTGTTAATTGGTGGTGGTTAAAAAATGTGTACCTTTAACATTGTGACACTATTGCAAGTTTGGGAGTCCTGTCTAAGTGCTTGCACTGGGGATGTGTTTGGGATACTATCTTTAAAAGGCACCCTCTCATGGTTGATCCTGGGTTGTTTTCCAAACCCTTCATTGAAAAGCTAAGGCATTTGAACACAGGTTAAATGTTAATTTGCTCCACCTAATTTTCGATAAATATTAAGGCACTGCAGCATCAGAAAGCTTTGACTTTTCCTGGTCACTTCTTGGAACCAAATTTACTATAGCTTGGGCTCTTGGAGGAAGCTTTTCTCCTTTAATATGAATCTGCCATACTTTAAAAATGATAACATTTAAATAACACGATTTTATGCATTCTTATCTAACAATTTCTTGCTTGCTACACAAACCATAATTTAAATCATAATTTTTCTAGCCTCTGTAATTGACTCTTGTACAAATATTTGTTTTAAAGCCTGCCTGGAATACTGCATACTTCAGTCAAAGTTGTTTATCATGTGATATGAGATTCTCATTTTCTGGAAAGAAAATGCTGAGTCTGGTTTAATATGAACAGCATGATTCATCCTACTACTTATAATTTTGCATGCTAGGTATTTTATTTGCTTGGTGCTTGATAGTTGTTAGAGGCAAATTGCTTCAGCAGAAAAATGTTAACTTTTTTTCTCCCTTTGTTACAGCAGAGCTGCCATTTTTCAAGCAAACTATTGTTGATCATACAATTGGTAGCTATCACGATGATAATCTTGCAGAGATGTTGTTCCAAGAGATTCAGACTTCCTCTTCCTCCCTGCTTACAAAAGAACCACTTTTAAAATGAACAAAAAGCATACTTTAATTTTTCCTCTTATGAAATTATATTTAGGGACTTTTGGTGGGAAGAGAGAAAAATCAGAAAAAGCAAAGGAAGTCCTATTGAAGTGCAATTGCAATAACTGTGGAGCTATTTACCACTGAAATGGGAATGTGAAAGCAAGGCTACTTGTTCTTCTTATTAGGACAGGATAACACACACATCATTTGCAAAGGGAATGCCTAGTTGGGTGAGATAGCATTCATTTTCAAGTGGGTAGATCTGGTTAATTAATGCTTGCTTTTGGATAAGATTCTGAGTGGTGGTACATGTTTTTTCTGAGTCCTGTTAGAGCAGGCACATGCACTTGGTGTTTTCTGTTATACACAGACTTGATGAGTGTCTGATGCTTGGTATTGGTCACCGGGCTTCTGTTCAAGTCTTTTTTCGAAGTGTTGATTGCTAAACTTCTGAGCTCTACTGGAGAACTTGCACACTGAGTTTTCATATACAAACATGCCATTTTGATGGCATACCTAACAAATACAGCACTCAGTAGTTTTTCTGGAGCTGGCAAACCCATTGCTGATGCCTTGTGACCTCAGGCAGCAACATCAGAAGGCAGCCACTGTGCACGAGGCACCGAGTTCTCTATGTGCCACCTACATGCAAAGATTGCATTTATGGCAGAAAAGTCTGGTTTGCTGCCTTGCCCAGTTGTATTGCGTGAGCTTTGTACCTGCTGATCTGTACACGAAACCAAAAGATTTTTAAGGATTTAGGGGTGAGTGTCAAGAGCTGAATGAATCAGCCATGGTTAAAGGTCGGCGTGCGTTTTACTGTTTTGAGTGAGGTTTTTGTTTGCTTTTCATGTGGTTTTATATTCATTGTCTAAGATGTATACCAGCAAAGTGTTAGTTTCATGTTGGAAGGAGATACGTCTAAAAGTGTCTGTCTACCTTTGCTTGTTGATAATGGAAATGAAAATGAACTTTTGCCTTTTGTATTTAAACATACTGAACAGGACTATTTTATGGGGTCTGCCTGGTTACAAAAGGAATTTAATTAGGTAAATATGTCGTCTATTACTGTAGTGTTGTTTGAGTGTGTTGAACACAGACATAAAAACCTGATTTTATTCGTGCACCTTGATGTTTGGCAATTTGTTACGATGCTAATAGATTTTCTGAATTGCATATAAAAGGACAACTGATGTGGATGTCTAGGGGATTTTAAAGATAACCAAATTTTAAATTTCTTCCTTTTATAGGAAAAACTTCCGACAGAGGTCCATTTCCACTGTATGGCAGAGACACAGGCTTACCAGGCTGTCAAGTAAGTACAGAGTTTCTTCATTTTAGAGTGATGATTTCCTTCATGTTATTTCTAATGAGCCAGACTGATAATATTTTTATCATTGTTTAAAAGTTTGTTTTGAATGCACAGGAAGTTTGACTCTTTAAAAAGTATAATTAGCGTGTGATTACGTTCAGTGTCTGTTGATAAAGATTTAAATAACTAATATGTTTATAATTCTAAGAAATTAATGTTTATTTTCTTAAAGATGATTCTTTTTTTTTAATTTTACTGTAGGTTAACTGTTTCCTTTGAACTGATATTTTCAGGAGTGTCTTTCTTCTGAAGGATAACATCTAGCATATGAGTTTGACATCTTGGTTTTTAGTCTTTTGACTAGTAGCTTGGAAAGTGTGAATGGGCAGCACCACGTGGCAATGCTTCCCCTATTAAGAAAGGACCATTCTCACAGCCTTTACTACTTCTCTGCAATGCAGATGTGGCAAACAAAGACCCATTTGTAGCTGTATGGGTGAGCTTTCTGCAACATTCTTCCAAAAAGCAGTATAGCTCTTTACCTGAGAGTTATGGGCTTCACGTTATTGCCAGTCTAGACAGTAAAACATTGTATTAGTGTAGTTACTATTGTAGAAATAACTCTGTATGTACTCTATTTAAATATAATAACATAAATTTGACATTCGTTTGGGAGCAAATTAATTTCCACGTTACTCCTTCATTGAGTTAATGTTTTATATTGGAAAATGGTTTTATGTGAACTTTGCATAAAGTTCCATTCTGCTTTGCAGTAATGAGTGAAATTTCTGTTGTTTCCTTTCTCAGTGAGGAAAATCCTTTTATATCTCTGTATATTTAGGATTGCTTCTATCTAGTACTATTTACTAATAATTTTTTACATATAGCTATTTAACCTTACAATCTTATAAGTTTGTTTCTGTTAACATCACTTTTAGTTCTGTTTACCCCTTTGATAAGTTTCTGACTATTTCATCTCCCTCAGTTTTCCTTTTTCCTTAAAATTTTTAGTGTAGGGGGAAATGTTACTGTCAGTAAATTTGCATTAGTTTTATATTCAGGATAATAAAAACTGAACATAGAGTTAACTTTCAATTAAATTTTTAATCCATTTAAATTCATTAGATAAGTTACATTTTGTACTTTATTTTGGTCTTTGTCAGGTAAATCCGACAGCATTTGAATTCATTTAACTTGGACTGTGGTGGGATTTCTGAGTATTTTTGATTTTCTTGTTTGTTTGTACATTTTGTTTGGGTTTTTTTTTTTTTGTAAATGCATGGTAGTGCTTGAAATACAGCTCTCATTGCAGCTACAGTGTTTGAAATCTGTCATAGAGAAGGTCCAAAGTGATCATGAGAGGTCAATACAATCCAAAGAAAGAATCAGCTGCATTGTCCCTGACAGGGGCTTTATGTGGTCAGTTCTCCAAAACGTCCTGAGATAGAAGAGACTGCATGAGCGTGCTGGGTTTTGTTTTCAGCTGTTTAAGTGTAATTACATTAAGAAAGTTTCCCTGGTCCCTTATCTAAACATCATGATAATTAAAGTAGCTGACTCTTACAGACAGTGGACATGGAGAAGAATCTATTCTCTTTTAAGTCTGTAGAGGCTGGGAAAACCATTAGATGACGATGATAAGGAGCCCTTAGAAAAGATAAGACATAACTGTTGTTAATTTTTACCTGGGTGTGTATAGTGCAGGTATATTCTAACAGTGGCTCTGTACCAGGATGTATCTCAGACTGAAATATTAGTAGAAAAGTTTATGCTCTGCTCTGAATGTTCTCCAGTGTGTTCACAACTCGAGTGAATTCCAGTGCTTTAAATGAGGTCAAGTACCTCACCTAGGGCCTTACCACCATGGCAAAAAGAAATTTCCTGCATCTTTCAGTCAACACTGAATTTTTTGCTGGGTGATACCTGCCTATTTTCCTAACAAATATCCAGTGTCTGATACTTATTTAAATTGTGGTGATCTAAATTTTCCCAAAACCTTTTAATGGTACTGCTGGCTAGCTTGCTATTCCTCACCCTGTGTTTTTCAGTTTACAGGTTGCATGTACAAGATGTATTTACTTTTTTAACACATTGGTTCTACCATCTCTAAATTTGTCTGTGCAATTTTGAATTCCAGGCTTGCATTGCATTTGTAGATCCTTATGGGTTATTTGCGTTGTGAGTTTAGTAAATGTAGTCTTCATTTTTCATCCAAGTCACTAATTAAGAGGTGGAATGATGCCCAAAACAGATGCCTGCAAAGTCTCAGTTAATACATTCACCCACTGTTGATCATAAACTCTTAGCTGTTTTTTAATCAGCTTCACTCTGTATTCAGCACTAGTTTTAGTTGTCCTTGATTCCGTAGTTTACCTGTGAAATGTGGAAGTGGTAAAAGCCTTATTAAAACATCTATTATGCAATCTGAGAAGGAAATTAATTTTATATTGTGTATTCCAGCTAAATCAGTATCACTTCTTCATTATTTTCTGACATTTGCAGACTATTTCTTCCAGTATTTTAAAAAAAAGAATAAGAGGAAATTTAGGTTGTCGAGGAATTAATTACAAGCCACTACTTTTCTTCCTCTGAAACCAACCAACCCCACTCTTATCTAATCTCTGCTCTGAACCACAAGTTCTTCAAGGACAGTGGATAAGGTTTCTGAAATGGTAAAATGGCAAGAGTCAGTGAGTCTCCTGAGTTTGTTATTGGGTACAAAAGAATTCAAAACACCTAACTTCCCCACATACTCTTGAATCCATCTTTCTCCTACCTCCTTTCCTTATGTTACTGGTTTAAGGGGTATTAATAACCTAGTATGGAAGTGTGAAGAGTTTTAATTTTTACTTTCTGTTGAGTTTACAGAAGGCTGCAATGAAAATTTTCGAGACTACTGTAAACTGCAATGTTTCCAAGTCTTAGTATCATTCTCACCTTTTACTGCAAATAATCTAAGCAGTGATTTGTAGGGGCTGTTTGCTACCTACAGGCTTTATATTTAGGCTGTAGGAGTTGAAGTGTGATTGATTTTCAATGTAGCTGAAGAACCTGAGCGACTTAGGTAATAGAATCTGATTCAGCTGTAACATTTAGTCAGAAGAAAGTAAATGTGGCTGATTTACGAACATTTTATTAGCAGGAAGTGCAGGTTCTCAGGTTTTCTTTTCATCAGGTGTTTTAAACAAGCCAAAAAGGAGCATCCAAAAATACATAGACTCTAAGTGGGTGGGTAAAATGACAAATTGAGGCTTATGCAGAGCTGATTTAGATGAATGTCAAAAGTTTTTACCTGGAGGAAGAATTGACAGTTTTTAGAAGAAACACTAAAAACTCTATTTTGCTGTCAAAATAAAATGCAATGCTACATGACTTGACACAAAGTCTCTTTTTGTGTCTTTGAATTGGAGGCAGGGTGATGGTTTGTGATTTTTGTAAGGAACTCCACCATTCCTGTTGGCCGTGTAATTGCAGGTTTGGGAAGGGCATCTTTTCACAAATTATAAATCAGGTAAAGGTTAAATTTTCAGGAAGCTTCCTGTAATAAAAAGAGTTGTCTTCACATTAGTGTGATTTAGTACTTTAACAGTAAAACAGAAAACAGTAGCTTATGTGAAAGAAACAAGATTAGACTTCAGATATTGAGTTCACATCTCCCATTTCCAGTATTATCAAAAAAGTCCCCAGCTGTCACTGCACATTGGTTTGACAGGTCTGAGCTCAAAGAAAGCCAGGAGTCTGCACTATTTTTGAAGTGAAATTGAGATAAATGTGCAGTACATGTGTAGCTGTTAGACTAATTTTTCTAATTGTTTGTGTGGGTCTTCACAGAAGGTAGCTTTACCCCCAGGAGCCCGGGAGTGCCCTGGGTGATTGGCAGGGGATGCTCCTTCAGCCTCACAGGGCCTGTTCTCGTGTGCCTGGCACAGTCTCTCCCCACTGGCATCACTAGGCCCAAGATAGTAAATTGTTGGTGACTATCGCCATAATGTTCTATTTTCATTCTAAACAATCATGCATGAAAAATAGACATGATGGGTTTTTTGACATGTGGAGATAACACATTTATCCTCCCTTCATAATAATTTGGAGTCTGCACAGTATCCTGCGTGTGGGAAAGGAGATGGAATCGAGTGCTGAATGTAGTGGATGCTAGGCAGGAACTAAAGAGGCATTCACCACTTGTGGTTTAAAGTGTAGCCTTTTATAAAGAGTTGTATCTTAATTTACTCCATTTTTGTTGTTTGTTAATCTCTATGGTCTACTTCATGGTGGGACACTTCAGAAGTTATAAAACCCATTTAGAAAAAACTGCTGCTGATAAAACTAGAACATATGAGTGCTGGAAGGAGCTATGGATTGAATTTACTAAATACATTTCACTTAGACTATGTACAATCATATATCTATAAAATAATTCATAAAACATACACTGCTCTGTAGTACATGATGTATATCCATATTGCATGAAATATATAGCACTACACAGGGAGCATATGGGTAATCTATATGATGCTGTGTACACCACATTTATTTAGTGGCAGATGGATTCTTAACCCATTTTTGCTGCTATTATTATCAAAGTTTTGTGTATGTTAGTAACACACAAGAAATAAGGCAGCTTTTTCTTGGATGAAAAAATCCAATAGAAAGCTGATCCATCAATATTTGCAGTAATATTGCTACCCCATTTTCCCTTCAGTAGCCATCAGCTCTGCTGTTGCCATGAAGCTGATGTGAGGTGACTCATTAGCAGCATATTATTGCATCATTGCAACATGATGTAAGGCACATCAGGCTTTATTAAGTTAGCCTGAATTTTGCAGTATGACAGTAACATTTTATGCACATTAGCACCACACTTAGTGCTCCTTATGGGGATATACTTCAAGTAAACATATTAAGACATGATTTCAGACAACTTTTCAGAATTTGCCAATCCCTCCTTTCTTCACAATTTAACATGGAACTTTAAAGGTTTGCATCTTGTTGCGTGCAAATTTAGCTGTTTATTAAAGAATAAAATGGCAGCATGTTAGACTGTATTTGTTAGCTGTTACATCCTTAACAGACTAAAAAGTTTGCTTTGTTTTTGTGTAAAAAATTTCTTTCTTAACAAACACTATAAGAACTTTTGAAATAAACCCAAAAAATGCCTTTAGCACCAATTTCTTGGGCAATTTAACAGATGATCACTTCAGCAAAAGAAATGACTGCAAGTGTATGTTTGTCTTTGCATAGTCAGTAATTTGCCTCTTTAAAATTTAAAGAGACTTTAAAGCAGCTTGAGCAAAATTCAAACCCAAAGAACAATCCTGCAATGTTGGGGCAAGTAGTATCTCAGAGCTCACTCTCTAATAGCTGAGGAAGTGTAATAAGGGTACAACTCCAGAAATTTGAGCTGTCTAGGGAGAACATAAAAGCTCGTTCGTATTGTGCATAAGCAAAAAATGGCAACTGTATTCCTGGCTGGGTGGTGAGGATTGAGCAAGCAAAAGTTAAGAGTATAGATACCAGAAAATAGCACCAACTTTAAAGTATTTTTAATATGTTTATAAATGATATAATTGTAAGATGTCTATTTGGTGTAATGGAGAAGATTGACTGATTTTAATGCTTCTAATAAAGCATCAGGTAACATTAAACATCTGTAAGATTAAGCATACAGACAAAAATGTGATTGTTAGGAGATAAGAATGTGCAAAATGTATGTGGGAAGCAGAAATGAGATTTACTGACAAAAATGGAAAAGTAGAGAAGAATATGAAAAATGCAATTGGAAATACAAATTTTGTGAGAACAAAAAACTCGGAAGTGACAACAGTAAAAGAAATGAGTGATTGTGAATAGTGGGGTAGAGCAGGATTTTAGTGGCATTTGACAGCTGAGGTGTTACTTAAAATGTAAGAGTTGGACTAGAAAAAGCTATTTGTAGCACACCATATTTTCCAAGGTGGTGGTTGTTCAAATGGGTGCAAAGGCACACAGATAAATCCTCCTCAGGCTGCAGGTGTGGTCCTGAGGAGAGCGTGGCAGCCTGGCGCTGCAGTTGCTCCTAGGGTGCTTTGCCAGGGTTTCTGCTAATCAGTGTCTATTAAACAACCAGAAAGCTCTTCCTCCTCACTGCTGGTGTTTATTTGAGAATGCTTTATATGGATCTTTCCAATGAGGCAGAAAATTATATCATTTTCTGGACCTTTCTGGTGAGTGGGGCCTTACAAAGGCTACAAGCAGAGGCACCAGTTGCTTTTCTTCCTCCCTCACATAGTTTTAGAAGCAGTATAGAGAACATGATGTCTCCTTAAATCCAAGTAATACTGAGTTATGGAAGTATAAAAAAATTTAGGGCTTGTACATGTGTGGGGTTTTTAATACCAATATAACTTTAAAGCTGAAAACCTGATTTTATTTTGTAAATTTTCTCTTTTTAATCTCCCCTTCTCTGACACTTTTGATATCAGGTGTCTCCCTGAAGCAGAATTTTACAGCTGAGCTATCAATCTCTAAGAAATGCAGCTGCTGAAGGAAAGGCTGACACAATGTTAACTGAAGCAGTGACTCTGGATTCTGCCAGCTGATACCATCCTATAAGATTGGGATGGGGAGAGGGATATATTGTTTAAGGGCAGATGGAATGCCTGAACTTTAGTTTATTTTGCTTCATTTTACTTCTCAAGTAGAATCAAACAATATTAACTTTCTTTTCATCATGATTTATTAGAAGTGAATTACTTATTTTGCTAGTAGGAAAATATCTCCTGTCACTCAGCAGATAAGGAGGCTGCAGAACCTTTTTAGAAAGTAAAAATGTATGGGGCACAGGCTAGATTTCTTTTCCCAGTGCTGGAGGTGACCACCTGAAGTTAATCAGGGAAGACATTCCCCCTGGAATGAAGTGGGTAGCAGGTGTTAGGAATTCGTTATAGTTGGAGGAGGGATGCTATTTATAAAAGGGGAGCAGTTCTGTAAGGAATCATTTTCAATGCCTTTACCAGGCAAACAGTTTCTTGTCTTTGCCCTTCTCTTTCTCACACTATTTAGGGTTGGCAAAATTTCTTGCCACCTTCATTTTTTGTTTTTGATTGTATTTAAGGTTATGAATATTCCATAAACTAATATACATATTATCTTGCAATTACTACATAAGGAAGTAAAAATAATGCTACAGCATGGAGTGCAGATAAAACTTCTTTGGTGAATTACTATTTGTGTCCAGCTATTCTGACTGGCTCAGAGCTAGATGCTTCTCAGTTACAACTTTATGGTATTAGTGGAGGATGGTAAAAATATTAGCTCAGCTCTGTATTCCCAGCCATGCCTGTTTATCTGAATGAGCTGGATTGCCCTTTGGATTTTCTTGAAGTGTGCATTCCTGTTCTCTGTAATTACTCTAGTATGTTAAGCTCTCATTTACCTTCCCTTTTTAATTATATAGGTAGAGAAAGTCCCTTCCCAAACTTCACCTGTGCACAAATAACCCATGTCAAGAATAGAGGCCCTGAGTAGGACTGGGGAGGGGGGGGTTGAGTGGTGTAAGCAACCTGTTACTGAGCACTGCTTCCTGGGATGGCTGGGAGAGCAGAGCTTGGGCACTCAGTCAGCCATGGAAAGAAGCACAAGGTTTGTCATTTACATTCCTCCTTCGTGGAACTAAACCATCCAACTTGTATTGGTTTCAGCTGTGTTCTGGAGTGCTTTTCCAAACACTGGTGCTCCTGCTGGCACAGGTTTCTGAAGAGCAGGGAGAGAAGGTTAACATTTATTGAGCAGAGGGGATTGTAGCCTAAGATATTTCCTGGCACCCTAGTATTGAACTGAGCTCTCCCTTGATCATATGTGAAAACATGTGGGTTCTCCGTGTTAAGTCATAACAATTAAATGGTTGCTTTATTAACGTACCCTCATCCTGTTAATAATTTTCTCACTTGGTGCTTAGAACAAGAGAGATTTTCTCTTGGTTGTGTGGGAGAGGAGATGTACAGCTTCCATACTATATACATGAAATTATCTACTAATGGCCTGAAATATTTTTAAATCATTTTGCTGAAGATGCAAAGGGAGGAACAGATGCGAAGATAGTTTGAGCTTTATAATGTCTTTTATAGTCTGACTTCTGTAAGTAAGACTCAGCATAAAATCCTTTATTATAATACTGACTCCTCATGCTAGTGTCTTGTTATCCTAAAGGAAAGCAAGGAGGGTGGTACCATAAAAATTAAAAAATAGATGAATTCCCACTCAGCAACTTCTCTTGTAAAATTTTGGATTTTTCCAGCAAGTGGCTTTTGTATAATCACAGTAGAGAAACTGTTCAAATTACTGTTTTCGTAATGTAGCGAAAAGATTCAAAGGCAAAGGGAGGGGTGCCTGACCTGTAATCACAATGCTTAGTAATGCCTTCCTAGAATTCAGTCAGCAACGCAAAAATACCTTGCCCCGGGGGGATGAAGGAAGACAAGCTGAGCCAGCATAACCTCCGGGATTGGACAGCAACATCAGCAGGGTGCTGCTTTAGAAGCGTAAAACTGAATTTGTAGTCTTGCCAATATGCAGCATCAGTGCAGGGAAGACAATATTGCAAAAGAGAAGGAAGGGACTCTTCAAAATATTTGTATTAATCAGGGTCTTTACAGACATTTAGATGCAAAAAGAATACACAATGGTTCCTTCCCTTTGCATTTAATCTTTGCTATTCTCACTGCTAAAAAACTCCATATATATAATTCTCAATAAACTCCTTTCTTCTCTCTCGTCTGTCCCTGTGCTCCGTCCCAGTATATTTACACATGAACAGAATGTGCCAAGTAGCAGCCTCTGCTTAGGTACACACATGAATAAGCAGCTCATGGTGATCTAGAAAAGCTTTGGCAAAAAAAGAGAAGATATTGATAACCTGATCTTCATCGGTGTTAACATTAATTGGAAAGACAGTAAAGCTAAATGTAATTTTGTTTATGATGTTGCATCACTTCAGTATTTAGTACCCTAGGTAGCTGGTTTTTAATCCAGTGAGCTAGATTAGCCTGATTACACTGGCAGGATGCAGCTGATGGATGACTGTCATTATCTTCTCAAACCTGCATGATGCTTTAGGTATAGGAGATGATAATTAAATTTTCAAGAGACTACACTGAGATTATAAGACCTAAGTATTTTTTTTTAAATGAGGAATATGTTTGCAATTATCAACATGTTGTTAGAAGATCCTCTCCTGAGATGTTTTATTAGCAACCCCTGATTTCCTTTAAATTGATCAAGAAAAAAAAGCTCAAGTTATCATATAACACTTTAGATGTTGTTTTGGTTTTCTAATTCTGATATTTTCCTCCTCCTGAAACAGACCAAAAATGTATCTGATCAAATCTATTGGTAATGGCTTGAAGATGTACAGGTTAGCACAATATATTTAATGAAACGTTGTTTGAGACAAAACACTAGAGAGGATCATAATTAATGCCTCATTTTCTGCCAGTTGCTATTGATTACTCATTCAGAGTCCCTTTGTTCTCAAAATGGTAACACTGTATTTCACATTACTATTTGATGATATTCTCAGGATGAGATTCTTTAACAACATGCTGATAATTGCAAACATATCTCTAAAATTTAAATTTAAAATGAATTTACATCACATGTCAGTGTTTTTTCCAAATTCAGCTCCTATTTTGGAGTGCATATTCATTACAGCTTCCAAAGACTGGAGACTTGAGTAAAGTGAAATTGAACACTTTATATCTTAGTTATATTTTTGGCTTAAACTGCATGACGTGAAACTCGAGTGAATGGTCTTTTTGCAGCCCTAACCTCTCTACTGGACTAGGATTTCAGAGCAATTATCAGTTAATGTTTTAGTGTTGTGCTGGGGTTTCCTGTGGAAACACCGGAACAAAATATACAACTTTGCTGGGGGATTTTGCAAGTTTACCAGAGTTTGACTTTTCTGTTTTATGTTCTTTTAAGCCAGCTTGTGGAAAAATTGCCAGGTTTATCTATAGGGCAAGACATGCAATACTGAGACACATTATATCCATGCTCTAAGTCATCCAAATAGCTCACTGAGTAAAAAGGACATGCACATGAAACTTGTGCTCTACCCAGGGCAACATTTCAAGTTTACAGTAAGGCAAGGAATGCACTTGCCATCTGCTCTGTGTAATTCTGAGAAACAGAGAGATGCCAAGTGAGTTTGTCAGCAACTGTGGCGGGATAATGGAGGGATTTGATTGAGATGAATGGTGTTGCATTACATTATTTTGTAGAAGTAAAGTATGCAAGCTCCCAATTTTTAAATAAACACTCACATACTGGGGTTTTTTTTACATCTAGACAGTTTTCCTGCTTTAAGTAGGTACATCCTGACTACTAGGATTGAAAGCATAAACTTTATGAGAAGGAAGCTAATGCAAAAAAAATAGGAAAAATAAAATCTAGTTGAATCTAGTCGACTGTTGGGGAGGTTTTCAAGATGGAAGTTTGCAGTTGGTGAGTTGCAGCTCTCATTTCACTGCCAAAGCAGACTGCCTTATTATGCCAGCATAATAGGCCTGTCATAATCAGTTGCATATAATGGGCTAATGCTTTTATTCTCAACCATATTATTCTTTTGATAGAAAATAATGAATAATGTAAAGGCACACAGTTGTATTTGGATGAAACTATCACATAGTTTGGCTATGGCTATGCTGGGAAAATTTGAATTTGTAAGAGTGTTTGCCTATGTTTGCATTTAAGAAAAAAATGTGAACAAGATTTAGATCAAGAAGCAAAAGGCTACCTGCCTATGGCAAATACATTTTTGAATAGGTAAAACTTTATACAGGTAGTGTATGGAGTGTGTTTGTTAAAACTGTTCATGTACTTTTCTGGACAGTTGGCTTTCTCTGTTTGCATAGAGCCTAAATGTTAGAGAGCTGCAAGGAATATCATGTAAGGACATCTGTACGCCTTTACTTGTTTTACTTTACTTTTTTTTTTTTAACTATCAAAATAAAATCAAAGAAATGTTTACCAACATATTAGAATTCTGGCAGCTGGTGTCCTAGAAGTTCGTTGAAGGCAGAGCAGTGTTTTGGCATCAAATCGAATCTAAAGAGTCATAGAGTTGGGCTGGAGAGAAGAAAACTTAGGACTTAATCAAACTTTTTTATTTTTATGCTTAAATTCTTTGCAAGAATCAATTTTAAAACCGTTATAAAATAAGTTGACTAAGGAGCTTCATTTTATCTCAGGCATATCATTTTGATAGAAGCATACAAGATTGGCTTGTTAGTTTGAATGGAAGCGAACTTTGCCTGCACGAAAGTGCAATGCAAAGTTACTTGTTCCCTGTGACAAAGGTGCATAAATCCACCCCCTACATGTAGATATGATTCTTTTCCCTCCACCTCATCTTTGCAATGCTTGAATAGATGACTCCCCTGCATTTTATTTTTATGAGAATACTCTTTAGGAAAGTGACCCCTTTAAAGGTTTTGTTGAGATAGTAGCCCTGGTGAAAGCCTTTCCTATTTGGGTCAGGCATGCCATTTCCCCTGAGGCTGTCAAAACTGTTTCTTGGTTTCTCTGAAAGGGATAAATCCCAAAAGTAAAGCAGTCGTGTTTGCATCTTTTTCTCTTTTCTGAATCAGGCTTGCTGTGTTCGTAGTTGATTGTAATAAAAGTGCTTTTTTCTCTTTTTATTATTTTTTTCCTTTTTCTTAATTATTGAACACTCATTCTTTAGGGAAAACATTGCTTTAAATAACTTTTTGTAGATCTTGAAACTGGATATATGCATTATAAAATCCAAAAAGGCAAATTTTTAGGGGTGATGCCTGTTTATTTACAATGGTAATACAGACAAGGACTTGGACAAGCATTCAGGAGAATAACCAGTCATTGATTATTCTTTGGTAATTGGATGCGTGCTTGGCAGATGAGGTTCAGAGTGAGTGTGCAGGTTCTCTGTGGAGAATGCCCCTAACCACGTGTGTAAGTGATCTGCCTCTGCGCAGGGACCTCGGGCACTTCGTCAGGAGAAGCTTGATGCTGATAATACAAAGCTTTTTTGCTATCCTCAGTGGTATTTTTGTATTCCTTTCTTTATCAGATGCCCTTAGGAAAGGATCAGTCCTAATCAATATTTTTTCTCAATTGGTTCAAACAGGCAGAAAAATCAATGAGCTGAACTAATGACATCTATTTTTATTTTCTTTTGGAAGACTGAGGAACAATTATAAAATTCTAAACAGATGTTTCATTTGATTGGGCCAATGGCAAAAGAGGGTTGTGGTTTTGTGTTGTTTTGGTTTTTTAATCCTTTTTTATAAATAAAAACATACTTACCCAAACACAGTATAGATCAGAAAACTTCCTCAGTGTGTTGCACAGCTTGAGATTTACTGTGTATCTACTATAGTGCTTACACACTAACTTTGTTATTGTAGAGGCCAGGCTGCTTTGAAATCCAGGGTCTGGTGAAAATGTCAAACACTGGAATACTTAGGACAGGAGCAAGAGTGGCAAATGTCATGAAGTAAAGGTTGGAGGTTAAGTCTGGAAAAGATACAGACTCATACCTTTTGGAATGACTTTGTAGAAATGAATTTAGGACTTTTTACTGGTTGGTTCTTTTTTTTTTTTTAATCTTTTCCCATGTCCTAATGAGTAGGGGAACAAAGGAACTAGGAACCCTGCCACCCCTTTTTTTTTTTTTTTTTTTTAATCTTTCCCCATGTCCTAATGAGTAGGGGAACAAAGGAACTAGGAACCCTGCCACCCCTTTTTTTTTTTTTTTTGAAGCATCTGTATGGATCCCATTGCATTTCCAAAATCCCTGCAGTGATCAGGGGAGATGCTGGGGTAGCAGGGAGGGTTGTCTTTAATGTGAATGGGCCATAGTTCCTAATTGTGTTTGACAGCTGCTCTGAGCGAGCTGGGCTGCGCTCGCTGACCTCCAGAGGTCCCTGCCAGCCTCAGCACTTCTGCCATCCTGGGAGGGGGACCTTGCCCAGCTACTTGAAATGACAACTATCACAACACTTCCTTCCCCACAGGCTACGTAAAGAAATTTTCCTTCAGTCCTGGGTATTCTTGGTCAAGAAGGTCAAGTGTTGGCCTAAGTGAGAACTGGTTTCATTTCTTCTTCTGGCCAGTGTTGGTTTGGAGGAGCTGCTTTTCACAAAACATTGCCCAGGTTTTCTGCACAATGTTCACTTCTAAAACTGTAGTAAATGTTTAGAATGGTATGTTTGCTAAATTCAGATTTATTCAGGGTAAGCCAGATATTCCAATGTTCATAATGTTTCCTGCAAAACAATCAAATCTTAACTATTTGACCAAAGCAAAAATTAGAAGACCTTGGAACAGCCCACCAGCAGATTTCCCCCTGCATGTATTTGCTATACACTTTTGTCACCCTATCAGAATATCTCATTTTAATATGAGTTTCAGACTAAGAATTCTGTTTCAAAGACTATTGTAAGAATAACAATGAGGAAGTTAAGCTGAGAGGAAGCTATTTCTATGCAGTAACATTTTTAATAAATTTTGATCTTCACACTCTTGTATAAAATACTTAACACTTTTGGGCCTTCCTTTAGTTTGTGATGGGGAGATTCTTTCACATCCCACTCTATTCAATTAAAATATAAGATTTTCATGCTCAAATTAGTCATCAAACAAGAAAAGTGAGAAATTGCAATGGTGATACAATGCAAAAAAAAAAGAGCTTATTTTATATATATTCTGTAACTGTATCTGAACTCTTAATTTTCTGCTAATCCCAACGCACTGCAAGGTAGAAGGCATTTAGCACCTTACTGTGAGCTGTATGAGTAAACCTCACCTTTCACAACTCCTCACACCAGACAAATCAGTTTTGATGATCTAGTATAATCCAAAATACATTTATTTTTGAATGAGGTATTGGGGCCTCAGAAGGGAAGGTGAGGAGAGGCAAGAGCAATGAGTGGCCTCAGCAGCTGTGCCACTGGGCTGCTGTATCCTGAGCAGGCAGAGCACTGGAGTGGTTCCTGCCATACTGGAGCCCACGAGGGCTCCTCCTGCAGAGCACCTGGGTGGGACAAGGAATGTTGGCTTGGGAGCAGTGAGGCTGAAGGAGTAATAAGGCAGGATTTTGGTACAAAAGTTACTCCATTTAGCAGTTTCTGTTTCAGCAGCACCTGACAATGAAATGTCAGTGCAGATGAGTCTAAGCAAAACATCCCTGTTGTCCTGCCAGCTGTGCTTTACCCCCTTGTACTGGCAAGGCTGCACCATGGACTGACCACGGCTGAAGAAATCAAATTGTTTCTGAGGCTGCTGCTTCCACGTGACCTTAAAACACTGGCAGACATGAAGAGCAGTGTGTCTTTAGCTGTGTGCAATGTAGAGTGGATGCTGCTCCATGAGGAAAGCTGTATGCACCAGCCAGGAGTGAAACATAGCGAATTTTTACCACCTGGTACATTTTCTGTACAGACAGTTCTGTGGGTTTCACTCCAAGTTAGGATTTTCAGACTAAAACAAAGTTAAGCGTAACATCACCCGTGGAAATGGAATGTTGTTCTAAATCACCAACATTCATTTCAGTTTTACAGAGGAAATCCAAATAATGTGAGGTCAAACAATATACAATGCACTTGTTAGGTGTTTAGAATGTTTTTGTTTTTCCTGTGTGAAAAGGGAACAAAAAGGGTAGGCTTCATCTACCTTGTTAGTTTGAAGTTTTTAAAATGTCAATTTTTCATGTTCTGTTCATTAATCCACTCTATTATCTCTTGTCTGCATTTGATTTTTTTTTTTGGACAATTTTATTCCATGTTTTTATGAATGTAATCTAAGTCTTGATTTCTAAATATGTGATAAAACTTAATGTCGCACTATAAACTCCTAGCAGTTTTTATCAATTATGTTTATATTGTGTAATAGAAGAGGTGTTATATCGCAAACTAAACAGAGGATCATGATTTTTGTTTAAAATTTAAATATGATTTGATGTTTTCAGATGTTTTCAGCTGAAATGGTTTTGGCTTTCTGGAGGCTCACAGCCAAACTTGCCCTGCCTTTCTGAGTTATGCTATAGTACATATTCTGAACATTGATTTTAAAAGGTCTACATGTTTTTGAACTCTAGAACTTTCACTAAATCCCGGTAGATTCCTCTAAGTGCCAAGAGCAGTAAGTGTGGTGGTAATAGTTTGTCAGCCTGGCATATTAACAGCTGCATTGTTACAGAGCTTAATTTGACTTTTCTCTGTATCCTCTTGTAGTCTAGTCTGCTTCGGTCAGATATGGGGCTTGGAAGTCCAGGTCAGCTGGCATCCTCTGGAAAACCTGGAACACCCTACTTCCCATTTTCTGGCACGAATCAGCGCCGACGACCACTTCATGACTCACCAGCTCTTGGTAAGTAATACAGACAGTTTTAACCTTCTGTTCATGATGCTTCTCTGCAGAGGGTTGTTTTTTTGGGTTTTTTTTTGACAGTTCTTTTAATATACGGGAGATTGCTCTGTGCTGAGCAATTGAAATTACAGCAAACAGCTATATAAGAGAAAAACTGGAATTATTAACATTTTCTTTGAGACACTAGCTTGGATTCAACACTGGTCAGTCTGGCTTACAAAACAAACAAGAAAGTCTAATAAACCCCTTAATTGCAAAAGCAATAATGACAGATGGATAGGAGCTGATGACCAGCTGAGTGCCCTTAACCCGTGCCATCATTAACTCCTGGAAATGCCTGACCTTGAGGTCATTACCATTATTTAGTAGGGGAAGGACACAAACGGGAAACAATTATCCTTTTATATGCTAAAAGTAACTTTATTCAGGGCAATATATAGTTCATTGTAATTGGTTCAACATGCCTTTAAAGATCTCACCAACTGGAGGCTAGTAGTTTATCCTAAAATCAAACTACCTTGCAAAACATGCAGGCAGGAGCTTGCTTAAAAATTGTTATAATCCTGTGACAGTATTAGTATTTTAATCTGGGGGTAGTTGGAGGTGAATGGAATTTCCATACCCAGTCATAGACAGTGGTAATATTTTATAGCTCTCTAATTCTGTTGAATCAGAAAATCAAGAATGAGCCAGCTGATCTATAGAATCTGCTATAAGACTATTGTAAATAATTGGATGTGCAAATGAAAAAAAAAATCTTTTTGGTATAAAAAGAGAGACTGTACCCTTATATTCTAATTTACCATTATATTCTAGTTATGTAACCGTTTATTCTAGTTACCATATATTTCAGTATTAGTATGATAGGTCATTAGAATTTCTCTAAATATATGGTTGAGTATTTAATGCCCCTCATCCTGTATAGTACTTCTATTCCATAGTAAAAATCTTGTTTATTGGAACCATGTAACTCCAACCATACTTCACCCAAAATAAAATTTTCAAATGCAAACTGCTTTGTGAAGTAACTTTAATATTAACTATAACTGCAAACTTCCTGGGTACTAAAATAGTCCTGAACATGCTTGAAATTGTTTTTAAAATATATTTTTTTAAAATATGACTTTGGAACTTAGTCTTATATATCATGGAATCATTTCATTTGAAAAAGCCCTCTAAGACCATCGAGCCCAACCTTTACTGCAGCATTGCCCAGTCCACCACTGACCCATGTCCCCAGGTGCCACATCTACACATCTTTTCAATCCCTTCAGGGATGGTGTTCACCTCTTCCTGGGCAGTTTGTTCCAGTGCCTGACAGCCTTTTCAGTGAAGAAATTTTTCCTGACTTAGAACCTAAATCTCACTTGGTGCAGCTTAAGGCCATTTTCTCTTCTCCTAATGTATGTGTATATATGTGTGTTTTAAAATACCGTATTTGTATAACGCTTTTACCTTGTTGTTGAGCCAACTGCCATTTAACTTGGGGTTGGCTGTCTTTATGAAGACTGTTCTAAGTATTCCTGTTGCTCAGAATACCAGAACAAATGCAGCAGCTCCTCACACCTGTTTCAGAAAAGGAACACTCTTTAAAAAATTCAGTGGAATTGATTACAGCTTGAAAGGGTGGTTGAACTTCAGTAGAAAAGAATTGTGTTTTAAGATGGTGATGTTTTAGCTCACACTGAATCGGTTTTAGTGAGAAGCTACTGACAGTAGTAACCTGCTCTGGGTTTCAGTAGCAGGGGGATGTTGGAGCTGGGCACAGGGTGCTCAAGACGCGCAGGAAGGTCACTGTGTGCAGCACTCCTTGAGATGGTCCTGAACGAGGTTCTTGTTTCCTGTGCAAACTGTATAAAGTTTGGGCAGTTCCTGATATTATTCAGTGAAACAAATGGAAGTGACATGTGGAGTTTTCAGAGTATATTTAGCTTTTTCTTTGAAAGAGAAGCCCAGAGGGTATAAACGTGTTCAAACTGGTGATATTCCTGGTCATTCCTGGTCCTGTCATGGTTGAATCTGGGGCTTGTAACCTGCGATATAGCAGGTGGTGGTTACAAATTCATGGAAATATTTTTCCAGAAATGTCAGGAGGAGGAAGTACACTTTTATCTCAAGTCTTTTCCAATGGCTTGAGAAAGTATGTCTGAGTTTTAATTTTTTTTTAATGGACTTGTTGAGTGCTACAAATCTGCTGCCTGAGAGTTTCTAACAAAGTCAAATAATGCCCAATTTATCTCCAAGAAGGAGTTGTCTGACCAGGATTATAACAAGCTCTTGTTAAATTTCATATTAAATTGCATTGAAACCAACCAGTGTTCTCTTCCAGATGACACTCTGAATCCAATGTAAATATCTCTTCCAAAAGTCCTTTTCTTTGTGAGCATGCCCCATGGGAAATGAGAGTAAAGAGATCCAGCAGATATTTCACCTTATTTCACCTTTATCTTGTCATATCATCATAAATGTTCTGAATGAAAACAGAAAAATAGGAATTTTGTGTTTTAATTAAAGACTTTATTGATTAACTGTAGAACTGGTAACCTGAGCTAGATACTCATCTTCAAAACATCAGCTAATTTGTAATTTGCATGCAGAATTTTCAGATTAATTGTATTAGGATCTGATTAAACTGGTTCAGGTTCTTGGTTTAGGTAGTGAAATTGCTGTGTACTTTTGTTATAATACAATACCTATTGGAAGACAGAAGCACGTATCACCTCCAACTTCACTATGATGTGCAAATTCGAGATGTATTGACTTCAGTACTCAAAGTAATTGGGTCATTAAATTTGCTGTTTATTTACAACCTTGGTAGAGTCTAAAAACTATAAAATTTACATCATGCTAGTATTCTTATAGTATAAATCATACCTTAACATGTCAAATTCCTTTTAGAGAGTTCTGTCTTTACTCTGATGTGCAGAAAATAAAGCATTTCTCTTGCTAATAGGTCCCATTTTCCTCCTGGTATATCTCAAAACCTTACTTTGTTTCTTAGCAAGTGTATAGGGTCATTCAGAGTAACTGTTCTTAGGAGTAACTGTTTTCCATAGAAGTGAAAGTTACTATTTAGCAAAGCTTTTTTTTAGAGGAGAACATCGGTATGTTACATTTTTATTTTGATGTGAAAGACAAATCTCTTTGCCAGGGAATAAAAAATGCATGAAATTGGAAAATAAGAAATTTATCATGGAAGGAAAAAACTGAGCAATGTAGCTATTTATTCTTTTTCACCTGTAATGTAGATACTTGATTAAATCCTATTTTTCTGTGCACAGATCCTCTACAGACAAAGAAAGTAAGAAAGGTGCCCCCTGGTTTGCCTTCTTCTGTAAGTACTACATTTTTTACTTGTAGTGATAAAAAATGGGCTCAAATTACAGTCTCTTTACCTGCCATACATACAAATTACTCAACTTTAGCACTAGGAGGGCTGTCTGCTGGACATGAACAGCTAGGCTAGGTAATTGGGAGTGGTTCTGCAGGACTAAATACACATTTGATGTGGAATTTTTAGATTTCATAGCAGTGATTTGTTGCTCGCTCATATGCTTCTACCCACTTGTCCCTGTCATTTGAATTCCTCTCTTGGGAAGAGAGCTGGGCCAGGAGCTGTCAAAGAAGATCTCCTGTACAGGTCTTTTGATGTTTAATTAGTCATTATGTTGCTGAACAGGAGGACAGACAGAGATTAATAGCTGAGAATCTTAGAAATTTACATTTGTAATAATCCCAGTGGAGCTGAAGACATTAAGATTCGGAGGACATGTACAGCTCAGCTTGCCTCAGTAGGACTGAGGTTATTAATATGCATAAATCACCGAGTCAGATGTTCATTGTGAAGCCCTGGTGGATTTTAAAGCCTTCATTAAGCTTTTCCTAACTTCAGCCTAGCATCAGGAAAGCTTTCAAGCAACTAGTTTGTTGATCCCTCTTTGCTTGAAAATTTATCCTTCGAGAATAAAGGGCTTTGATAAAAAAGGTTGGAAGGGTTTTGGTGGAAAAATCATTAATGGCTGTGATAATCTAATGCTATAGGGGTGTTTTGTGGTATTAAATATGCTTTATTCTTAAAAGGAAGAAAATTGTTTATAAATGAATCTGCATTTAAAAATCCACGTGAAGTGAAAAATCCCCAGTGAAGTGAAGGACAGAATTATTTTTTCCCCTGCTCAGAACAAACAGGAGGGGAGGGGGAAGCTCCGCTGCCTTGCGGGATACATCTCTTTGTTGTGTAAATGGATGTTGGGCTTTTATTTGGCAGTACTTAACACATGGGCGCAGGTGCACTTGGATGAGTCATAACTCAAAGCCGGATAGGCTGAATAGAACACACTGCACAGGCAACAGCAATACAGTGGGAGCAAAATGGGGCTGAGCTTTTCATTTTGTATTGAGGCTGAACTACGGATGGTGTCTTCTAGTCCTCGCATCTCCCCGCTTCTCTCCTCCCTCTTTCCCTTCTTCCTCCCCCTGCTCACGATGATACAGATAGAACCCGGGATCTGAAATCCTATTTTAACAGTGCTTCCAGATGGAGCTGAGATAGTGTGGATAGCCTGGGGCAGCTGTGCTCTGAACCTGCAGCCTACCTGGAAGCCAGGATTGCAGCTGCAGGCACTCTTAAAAGCTTTTGCTTGCATAAGCACTTGGGCCCCACTAGAGGCTGAATAGCTGCTTGATAAACAAAATGAACACAATGCCTCAAATCATTATTCCCGAGGCCAGGAATATTCTTCTTTCCCCCCTCCCTTTTTTTTTTTTTTTTTTTTTTTCCCCCTTCAGCAGCAGCTAAAAATAGTTTGGCAATTTACATTTTAACAGTTGCGTGTTATGTAGGGTGGCTTTACAGTCTAGCAGATGATTTCTGCTAGATTAACAAAAATATATTTAAAATGTCAGAGAAGCTAAAACACATAGCAGTGCAATTTTCATGAAATTTATTACAGTAATTTTAGGCAGTAATAGAGCTTACGCTACATGTTTAATATTTAGTAGCATCAGCCAGGTAAAGAGATCATTTTGGAGAATGAAAGATTTCTGTCATTTCTCTTACCAGGGTTTAATTTTAACAAGCAGTGTTTTTCAAATGGTTTTCATTTAATTCTTATTCTGTAAGCGTGGAGGCAATAAAATGCTGATAGATTTTATTTGTATTAACATTCTACCAATCTGTGCAATTAAGTGCAGTTACTGTGAATAATCAATGATTGTGATGCTGCAAGTTTTAAGCATGTTTCTCTGTATTTCAATGCTTTCACTGCTGAATAGAGCCTTGAAGTAAAATGACACGTTACCAAAAAAAAAAAAAAATCCAAAAAATTGAGATACTGCGTATGTGGAAGATAACACAAAACTAAATTTCATTGAGCATCATCAGAAATTTAAATGGAGTAGATCATTATATAAGTGTAGTCTTTATTTTAAATATACCTCTGTAAGAAGTCAAAATGCATTGTGGGAAGAAGTCGCTTAAATGCAGAGAAGTTTAATTATAATATGAAAAGTCAGAGGAAAGATGGTATTTAATTTTGTTATAGAAATCTGTATTTTTTAATTTTTCGGTTTCTAAAATGCTGGTTTCTGCAGTGTTTTTGTTAGTATAAGGCTGCCATGTCAACGGATACTCAGCAGTAATTTAATTTCCTAGATAACTGTAATTTAATAATGGTCTTTTAAGTAATAATGATTAAAAAAACCCCAAACAACCCTTCCTTTAGTTTGTTTCTTTTTCCTTTGGTTTTGTATGGTACTTTCTGAAATTATTTATTTTGACGTTTATCTTTTTTAATGCCTTCTTACCAGGGCCTAAAGTAAAAAGAGTTACAGAGAAAAGTGCTGGTGAATTGATTGTCTTCTTTCTGGAATGCAACTCTATCTGAATTTGTCCTCTTACTCTAAAAATTAAATGTTCCAGGCAAATGCATTTTTAAGTTTGTGTTGTAGCTTGTTAAGTGGTGACTCACTGTCCAAAACATTCTGAATGTTGACATGCAAGCATTTGTTAAGCTACAACTACTAAATTTAAAGTACTCCGAGGAGGACAGAAATTAAAAAACATATTTTCTTTTCAAGCCAGGTTTGAGTGAGCAGCAAAATTGTTATGCTGTTTATATTATAGAGGGGGAAATACTGTTCAGTCAGTTACATTATCTTCAGAGATTGAAAACTGTTGTATTTCGGAGAATTTTTCTGATTGTAGGAGTTAACTAAGCCAGACACTAATAACATCATGTGACCTGAAACCAGTGTAGCGCCTCGGCCAGGAAGAGCAGAGTGTCAGGGTTTCTGGAGAGCTGCTCAGGCTGCAGAGGGAGAAAACAGACAAGTGAGGCTCGCTCAGAAATGCCCAGGGAGATCATCATCCAAAACCGGATGGGCTGTGAGCAGAAACCTCCTATTTACATGTAGAGTCAGGAAAGATTTCAAACTGACATTTGTTACTACTACCATAATCAGTGGCTCTCATGAGGTCATAATTCTAAGAAAAATGGTGTGAATATCTATCATCATTCTTTTGCTATTTAATTAGTGTCATATCAGAGAAATAACTGGAATGCATTGTCTCTGTTGATTTTTGTTACAGAAAATGAGCTGTGACATACAGTCATAAATGTCTGCTTGTTTTTTCTATAGTTTCTAATAAGTATTTTGAGTGTTTCAGGCTTTCTGTAGTACCTGAGATGATCAGTTAATATTAAACTTTGGATTGCACTTATTTAATAAGAGATTGTCAAATTAGTATTTTCTGATACCAGAGATTTTTTTTCTAAATTCCAACCCATATTTTTCAATACATGGAAGACAATTTGTAGTTTCATTATAGGAATTCCTCGTATATCACCCTTTATAGTATGTGTATAGTCCATGGGTGCTGATTTCTCGCAAGACTAATTTATAGGGCAAAGATATAGCAAACTTGGTTTGCATGCATAGAACTACCTCCCATCTAAGGCACTTTTCTTTCTGCTTTCCTGCCAGTCTTTTAAGACTGAGCTTCTAGAGATGTTTCAAAAG
The DNA here is from genome assembly GCA_013400495.1 of Nicator chloris. Taxonomy (NCBI): domain Eukaryota; kingdom Metazoa; phylum Chordata; class Aves; order Passeriformes; family Pycnonotidae; genus Nicator; species Nicator chloris. Next base: position 66,331 of record WAAE01026655.1, read on the forward strand.
ATGTCATAAAAATACTAATGGTACAAGAAGAAAAAGAATAGATGTTCTCTCCTTCCTCCACCCCTCCTAAAGGGTAAAAGGAGATTATTTGGAATGATAGAACAGGAATTATCTTCTGAATGATTATCTGAAACCTAGTTTTTGAGAGATTAAAGTTTAGACTGTATTAGAAATAATATAATGTTCACCACATTGAGTGGACTCTCTCAGTATTAGCAATTTCCACATGTATTGAGGTAGCCTGGTGTAAAGCAACACCACTGGAATACTTTATGAAGTGTGTGGCTCTGAATCAAAACTTTGGAGCATCCTGGGTAGGTATTTTGTGTGATGTTGAACTGATTGTGATGTTGTGTTTAACTGACTTTCTAGGGAGACATTTTTTGGTAATATTTTTTCCCCCTGTCCACAAATCATGCCCAAATGTGAAAAGCAGGATTTTGTTTGTTCAGATCTGTTCTGGATCACCTCATGCAGTCAAGTGATACATTCAACTGTCACTTGTCTTTAATAGTGAGAGCTCTCAAAGACAGCAGTAAGTCTGCTGACCCCTCTCCTCTGCTGCGTTTTAGAAAGCGATTCTAAATAACGAAACTGAGTAAATAAGTCTTTATGGGTGATACAACACAGAACTTACAATTTCTTCCTCATTACACAGTCTTCTGTCTTCTCCTGCTTTATGCTTGTTCTTTGTCACTTTATCTATGGGATAAAGTTTTTAGGGACTTGCTAAATCCTGCTTTTTAAACACTGTGTTCACCTATAAACCTGAACAAAATGCAAATGTGTAAAACATCCAACCCCTAAATTATATTACAAACCAAGTAAAAAAAATTGAAATTTTATGTTTAATATGAAAAAGGTCTGTTTTTCTGGTTGGATTATTGTAGGGGTTTTTTCAACATCGCCTTTATCTGAAATCTATCTGAAAACCACAGTAACCTCAGTTTATAGCATCCCACCTGCTCTTTGCTACATGAGAACATTTAGCTGTCATTAAACAACCAGGCAACCCATTGCAAAGTCCTGCTGTGAGAGATGAGCTCAAGTTCTCACTGAATTAGGATGAAGATACTTGAGCAACCCTCTCCTAAAAGCTTTTTTTAAAAAATTGCAATCAGATCATTTTTCCAAACTGTCCTGTCGTCTGATTGTGGTGAACTAATGTGAGGTTGCTTAACTGAGAGATCTTCTCTGAAAATCCTGCATATACATCCATCCATGATGGATATATAATGATGTCAAATAATTTCTCTGTGTTTGGATTTACTGGAGATACTTTATTTTTGACTTTTCGTAACATATCAAAACAAGTGTATTAGATGCTCTTAAAATAGAGTGTAGATTTACATGAAAGAACCATAAATTTTGTGCATAGGTAGAAAAAAATGTTATTAAAAATACTGAATTGTAGATCATGTTATTTAGGGAGAAGTTACATGGAATTTCTGCAACTCTGCTTTTCCTCAAAGATGAATGTGTCCATTACCACAAATTGGCGTGGTGTTTGATAACAGTAGATAAAGACACAAGCTTTTCTGAAGACTATTTCTTACTGTCTTTTGCTTGATAATACTTGTGGCTTTGGTGGGAAGATTTTTATACTTGGAAAGTAGTGAGGAATGTTGTGTTGCTGGACTTCCACAGGCTGTTGAAGTGAGTGCTTTCCCTTCACTTGCTTGCTCAGCCCCAAAGTGGTGCAGGTTGCTTTGCCTGTGACCTGGCCATTTGTGAGAAATGGGCAATACAAAACCAAAACAAATGCAAATCCAAACCAAATGCTTTTTCAAAAGAATGGTGCTGAAATTAAAGCACTGCATGATCTTTAAGTAAAATTTCAGATGTAGTTGTGCCTTTACAGAATGAAGCAAAGAAATTGAATTAAATTACCTCCTGTTTTAGTGCCACAGTTGCTTATGATATCAGGTCTTATAAAGCAAACGAATTGTTTGGTCTCGGAGATGTAGTTGTGCGATTTCATTCCATTTGCACTGATATCTAGGATTAGTTGTTAGTTGTTCCTTTCTGTAAGGTACAGGCAGATTCCTGACTGGACGGACAGAAGGCTCGCCCGTTTGGCTGGTGGTAGCTCTCGGCTTCGTTTGCAAAGCAGTTTTGCCGAGCAGCGAGCTGGAGTACAGAAGCAGGGGAGGGATGCATGGCGGTCTATGCCGAGACACAGTTAGCCCTCAGCGTTCTGCCTCGCCATGTTCCAAAGCTTCCCGGACGTTTCCTGCCGGAGCCTCGGCAGTGTGCGGGCGCGGGCCGGGCCAGGTCGTGCCTCTGGAGCCCCCTGCAGGCCGGCGGCGCCAGCGCAGGGCCCGGCCGGGCGCAGCCGGGGCCGCGCGGGGAGCCCCGGGCCGGGCCGGGCCGGGCCGGCAGAGGGACCCCGCAGCACCGCGGGCTGCTCCCGCACACCTCCCTGCGCAGCTTCAGGTGCGTCATCTGTGCTTCACCGAGCCTTCCGCGGGTTTGTCTGTCTCAGGGTTTCAAACTCCTTTAAGGTCTGTATAGGTTTCTAGATTGGGTAGGTTTTTAGCACGTTTTGTCATGATTATCTGGCTTCTGATAGGATCATTTATTGCCTCAGGATAATAAACACGTTTGTTTACTTTTAAATGTAGATATGGGTAGTTAAGACCTTCCTACAGAACCTTTCAAACTGTGAGTGCTTTATATTTCCAGCAAAATAATGAAACTTTCTGGAGCAATATTCTATCAAAGTTATATTTGAATGATTTTCAAACAAATTTTAAAATTTCCTCTAAGAAATTATTTTGTGATTGATTCTGAGGAATGGGATATACAGCACTTTCCCCCTCATTCTTCCCATTCCAAGAAAACATTTCTTTAATAACTTAAAATATCTCATAAAATTGGATAAATTCAACTTGAACATTGAATAAATTAATTATTATTTAGAGAACTACTGAAACAGAAAAATCCTAGCTGCAGTTTCCTGTTAAAAAACTAATCATTATTTATTTACCTATATCTGCCAGAGCTAACTGGATTTTTTGCAGGAAAAAAAGGAGGCCAAATCAACAACAAAATCCCCAACAACCATCCCTCAACCTTGTAATACAGCAAGGTAAAAGTAGTGAATAGCAATTAATAGCCATTTAAATAGTATTTACTGTCTATTCACTATCCCTTCAAACGCTTTCTTTTTCCCTGGTTATAGTAACATGAATGTTAAATGTGCAGTTAAAGACAAACCCTTTGAAAAGGAAAACCACCAAACTATTTTAGCTCTTGTGTAGATTTGTAAATTGATTTGCATAAAACATGATCCTTTGGATGTTGGCAGGAGGGATTGCCTATAAAATTTAGTCTACTGGGTTATTTTAAATTGCCTTCCATACAGCTCATCTGCTCCATCTCTGCTGAGCAGCATGCTTAGTGGTTGGTTAACACAGAAGGCTATCCTTCCAGGATTTTAAAATAAATTAACATTTACTTAGCTGATGAATTACATAGAGGACAGTATAATAAGCATTGTGTTTTCCCCTGAAAACAGCCAGGTTTCTTTCTTACAGCTTGAGATCTTGTTTATTCTGACAGCTACATTATGCAGCAGATTCAATGCATGGCTTAGCAATGGTCCTAACTCTGGCTTTGCTATAGTTAATCACCATAAATGTTTGGCTTTACAATTAGTTATATTGGGAATCCTAAGATGTAAAGATTTTTTTTCCCCTGAATTTTTACTGGAGAAGCAGCTTAAAATTACTATGTATAATTTAGATAGCAACAGGTTGTTCTGTATCAATTTGACTCTGTCTCTCCTGTTCAGTTTTCAGTTCCAGTTTTCTTAGAACTGATAAGGACTTTATCACTTGTGAAACTTCTGTTCCTCTGTTGAACGTGGTTGAAATTGATAAGAAGTTCCAGCTTTGGACAGTGTGGGGTGGAAAGGAGAGACTCCTAGGGCAGCTGCCTTTGCCTTTTTTCCAAAGCTAAAAGGTTAGCCTAGCAACTAAAGAATTAATGGAAGTTAGTAAGAACAAAAGATCTGGTTTCCCCATCAAAAGCAGGCTTGGGCTCTCACCATGTTACTGGTTTTTTTCAACAAGATTGAAGCTAACTCTCCACAAGAAGATACTTGATACTTGGGTTTACACATCACAGTTGCTTTTGTTGGTGAAAGAGGAGCTTTAATTTCTAGTAGCACATAATTTAAAAAGATTTGGTGCTTTTTGTCTTAGAACAGACACATCTAAAGTAACAAAACTGATAAAAGGCATTCACCTTTTAAAAACATTTTGATATTTCAGTTTTGTGGAATATATTTGACTAGAGAATAGCTCATCTGTTGAGACAGTTACATATAACTATCTTTCATTTGGTATAACATTCAGTAATCTGTAGAAATTGTGTTTATTTTTTATAAATTCAAGTGATGAATTACATATGCTCTATTGTGTATTTGCTTTGTGGCTCTGACAAATGGAACAAAAATGTATTTGACATAAAAGTTTGTTTTCAGGGAGAACATGTGGTTCATTCATAAAATCTCTTAGTGTTAAAATCATCTTTGAAAATATTCTCTTACAGGTAGCTTCATTTATTTTTAGGTCAGTATTTCACTCTGCATCAGCTTTCATAATCTCTTTACATACTTTAGGAACAGGCAGTTTATTGTTTTTGACACACACTACAGGGTCATGAGTGGAAACAATTCGGGCTACAAAGTGCATGTCAGTTCAGTGCTCCTCTGCTGACGGCATGTCTGTCTGAAATCAAGTTTAAAAAATTGGCCCTGTCTCCAGCTGACTTGTTTTGTCAGGCTGAGTCATAAGATTAACCCTTGACTTGTCACCAAGGAAAAATGGAGTAAACAACTGTACCCTGTACAGTATCGCTGATCCAGCTATGATTCATTTCACTGTAACATGATTCTCTTAAGAAAACAAATTTCAGAGCAGCTGTTGCTTGGCTTAAATGAGGATTAGAAAAATTGCAACCACAAAAGCAAAAACTTGCTTTGGACTTCAGGAGCTTTTGGAATTGTTACCTGGTAGCAGTTCCTGCAAATACAGAGTTATTGCTAACAACATAGCATGTATTTCAGCAAATTCTTCCATTTTAGGTTCATATTTTATCCTGGTGAAAGTAAACTTGTGTGGTTTAAAGTTTGATATGCTGATGGAATTATGGCCTGATCCTATATGGTGAATCAATGTACCAAATGTGAGAAACAATGTTTTCGTACAATAAATGTAGAGCAGATACAGTGATATGGTTCAAGCACTGGGAACTCAAGATTTTATTCCCAATGATGTAACTGAGTGTAGGACAAATAATTTCCTTTTCAGTAAAATGCAATTGTTATCCTTTTGATTTGTGGGGAAATAAGTCAGGAGCAAATTCATTTAGTGACTCATTATGGAGGGACCAGTTTGTCTACAACCAGACATTTGCAATGGCGTTCCTCAGTTTTATTGATCATATTGTTGCTTTTTTCTTACCCGTGTGCTGGTGAACAAGGTTAATGATTTACTCCTACTGATAAATGTTAATAGTGTTAGTAAACATTACTAGTTAATATTACCTATATGTTTTTTGTTACAGTGCTCTGTACAAGTATAGGGCAGCTGTACAGAGCAGACTCCCACCAATGCTATACAGTCAAGTTAGGTTTTTCTGCTTGATGTTTTTAACATTTTTCCAATTGCTTGTATAGTGGAAAATGGTTATTATTTGAAGGGGGCTTGATCATGCTCATCATCTCTAATACAACTATTTTGAAAACTGGACATGTGTGCATGGAGGTGCAGTAGCAATTACAACTATGTTGGTGATAGTCTTTACTTCAAAGAACTGACTGCAGTTACCCTGGAAGTACTTCTAATGTTTCAAAAGTTTGCATGCTAAAATTCTTTTGTTTTAAAGGTTTTTTTACTACTTCAAGTCTGTAAGCTGAAAGTGCCTTTTCCAACTTTTCTAAGTTGTACATTATTCTGAAGTAGTGTTTTTAATCTAGTGCACTATAAGAAGTAGCACATGCAAAGATCTGAAGATCTTTTAGCATGTCTCATCTGTAGAGTCCTGAACATTAGTGAGAAGCTTTAAGGAATGGCATTGTTAGCTGCAAATCAAAGGTTCTTACGGGACTCTCTGGGGACTGAAATGGGTCTTTGTGGTCCCTAGGGAAGAAGGAAGCCGCCAGTCACTCTGCAGGCCTGGCAATTTAATAGTCTGCAATATAGTGATGTTCTTTTTTGCAGCTGCTGCTGCTACGCCTTTTGTATTGGAGAGGAGTTTGGTTCAGATATCATTAGCTTTGCTGCATAGTTAAACAGTTCTGGATGCGTAGTTTGAGTTGCAGTAAAAATGCAAGTGTTCTTCAGCAGATGGAAACTTCAGGATGTATTTGTCAACATACTCTGAGCATGATAGGCTAATTGACTGGAAGAGTTCACTGAGAAAACGTTTGGAGCTTGAGATGGGAATATTTTTTGTCAGTGTGTATATATTCTGTATATTTATAGACACTACAGTAGTTATGTCCTGAGATAATGGACATTACACAGAGTGTTTTTTATCTGATTGTAGTATTCAGCTGCAGTCAGTTTATCACCCTTGTGTGAGTTTTTAGTTCAGAGGGTTTCACTGACACACGAGGTTCTTGGCAGAATGAGCCTGACTTCTGCAACTTGCTTTCTCTCCCTGTAAATGGCTGAATTGAACTTTACCCATTTTTTTTCCTTATCCTGAAATATTTTCCTGCTTTTGTCAGGAGGAAGGCATGGAGAATTCACAGCATTGGCAGTAGACAGAACTAGAGGTGGAGAAACGTGCTTGTGTGTTAACCCTTTTTTTCCTGGACTGAAGTTGGTATCTGACTTAGCAGCAGCTCAGTTAATAACCAGCTGTGTTCACTTGCAGAAAACAAAAAAATGTACTCCTCATTAAGAGTTAATGTTAGTTAATGCCACTGCTCAGCGAAGAAAGTAAAAAGGCCTACTAGGCAGTGATAGTGTGCAAATATTGGGGGATCTCTGTGCTGGAAGTTGCAGTCTGTTTGCTGTATTGAATAATTCACGTTTTCATAATGTGACAAAGTTGCTGAGGTCCTCTCCCCTTCTCTGCCCTGTCTTGTATGGGCACGTATGTGTGCTTTAGTCATACAAAAACGTATTATACAATATAAAGGGAACCTGGACTTGGGTTTCCAAGAGAATCCTTCTAGTTTGTATATCCCATCTTAAAGATGGATTTTGGATGATTCCATTAAGTGAAAATATTTCCATGACTTTTTTTTTAAACCCTAGCACCTTGTGTAGGTGTTGTCTGTGTTGTCTGTGTCAGGGTCACCCCCTGCCCCAGGCTGCCCTGCTCGGAGGGGCCCGGGAGCGCTGGGTGCTCGGGCTCTCCCCTGGGACTCGCTCCCAGCAGCTCCCCGCGCCTTTGGGAAGCGTTTGCCAAAGTTGGAAGCAACTTTAGACAGAGCCAGATGGCCGTGTGGCTGGAGCTGCATCGAGCAGCGTCTGCACGGCCACAAGTGCTCTAATTTAATTAAAACAAAAAGCAGACGATTATCTCAGGGCTCAGGACGTGCCCATGTGCGGGTTCCCTGCGGCTCCTAGCGCGTAGGGCTGCGTGTGCCGAGCCCTCGGCGCCCGCGGGCCCGTGCGCGCCTCCTCCCGAGGCTGGGGCCGGGGCGCGGAGCGGGGACTGGCGCGCCCCCGCGCCCAACCCCCGCGCCGGCCGGAGATGGTTCAGTCCTGCTTTGCATAAGCCGCCTTTGAGCGCTCCATGTGCGCGGCGGCGGGTGGATGCCGTGGGGAGCGGGAGGCGGCGCGCTGAGCCCGGCCCGCGCCAGCCGCGCCATGTACTGCGCCTACCCCGTGCCCGGCGTGGGCAGCAGCTCCCTCATGTACTACTACAACGGCAAGACGGTGAGGGGCCGCCTTTGTCCGGGGCCGCCGGGCCGGGCTCGCGCAAGTCCTCAGCTCCGGGGCTCCGGCAGCCCGGCTGCGCTGGGGCGGGAGCTCCCCGGGGGCGCACGGCGGGTCGGGCTCTGAGGGGACCGGGCTGTGCGGGGACCGGGCTGGGGCGGGGGGGCCGCTTTTTGTGACGGGGGCCAGGCGGCCGCCCAAGACCCGCCGAAGTTTGTGTTCCTGCATGCCCGCCGCTTTTCTTTGGGGCTTGTAGGTTTGGCTGGGGTTGTTTTGGGTTTGTTTTTAAGCCGTGCCCTAGCCAAGCGCTGCAGGGCTGCCCTGTGCAGCGCTCTGCAGNCCGGCGCTCGCCGCGGGAGTTGGGAATCATCAAATGTTCCTGCAAGCACGGGAGGGGGGAGGAAAAAGGCAGATTCCGGAGGGGGGGAAGAAAAAAATCTCTTCTTTGTGGATTTAACTTTGTGGAAATTGAACGAGGTGTTTCGGTTTCGTGGTAGATACTTCTAATTTTTAAATTAGAACACCAGTTCTGATTTTTGTGTGTAAAAATTAGCATACGATGGTTAATGAACAACGGTGTGTTTCTTCCAGTCTGTTTATGTTGTATGTGGTTTTGGCTTTTTTCTGTTATAAAAATAGTATTAAGTAGGAAAAGGGGAGATGCTGATACTGATCTCTTTTTGTGGCTTGTTTTGTTTTGTTTCTTTATTGCTAATCCTCCTCCCGTGGGCCTGTGTGAGTTTTACTTTCAGTATTAAACTTTTTTTGCCAAGATTTTTGTTCAATGGAAATTAAATTATGGATCTTTATATTCATAAAGGACACTGTGTATGAGCTTCTTGAATAACAGCAAAGACACTGGAGGAGAGGTTGGGGAATCAGTAAAATCGCTTGGTCTCTATTTCATTTCCTTTGGTATAAATGCCAGCTGTCTTTCAAATATGAAATTATTTTTCTTTCATGTCTGCTCCTAGGCTAAAACAATCTGTTTGAAGTTTTATGTGAAGATACATATAAGACTTAAGTAAAATTAACTATACAATACCCCTGAAGCAAAGGGAATATAACTTGCATGGAGTTTTGATTTTATTCTTTCTAGAGCACAGATCACTCTATTACAACATTTCTCTTTGTTCTTGTAGCAGGAAAAAAGGCTTTGATCTTATTAAGTATTTCCAGGCATATAGTAGATGTAAGTGCTGGTACTGTAGGAGGGCATGGCTTGAAAATTGATAGCATGTGCCTGTTATGGGTCAGAGGTGACCTTTATGAGCTTGAAAACTTAGTAAATAGATGACAAATCATATGATCATCCTATATCATGTTGCCCAAGATTTTACTTAATTAAAAAAAAAAAAAAATCTTAGTAACTTTTACCACTGTTTCTCCTAGGAATACTGCAACTTGGCTAAATTACTAGTTTAAATATACATCAGGAGGTTATGTGGAGTTGTGGGATTGGTTTTTGTGTTAGTTTTTGAAGCACGCCTCTTGGTGTGAATGCCAAATCTTTGTATGAACCTTTGTAAAGTTAGAGAACAGTGTACACCCGAATTTTGATGTCTTAGTGCTTTCATTTGTATTGTCTGATAAATTAGTAGTTGTTAGCATGAACCTCATTGTTTGAGTTGTAGATTTTTATTTAGATCATCGTTTTAGATTTTTGGATGCTGGCATTCCTTGATACCTGCTAATGTATATAAAATCTGTTTTCTTTACTCACAAAATATGTGAGAAATCACATGTAGAAAATGTGTAAACTTTTTATTAAAAATGTTTTTTTCTTTTCAATTTTATAAATTTGTAATCCAAAACAAAGCTTAGTATTATGCTAAAAACCATGCATATGAGCAGCTCAGTAGATGATTCGGTGGGGACTGACACATACATTAAAGCCTGAAATATAAATGAGGGGCTTTTACTGTTAGAATAAGTTCAATTTTTGTAATTTCTTTATGTTTTAGGAAGGACCCATCAAAGTAAAAAATAGTGGTTTAATACAAATCCCTTGCTGAGGAGTAAAATTTTGCTGTTGTGTGTGATAGGTGTTATAGGAAAAAAATAAGTATTTCAAGAATCCCCTTCAAAGTAAAAAGAAAAAAAGACCTTATCTTTTTCATAAAGAAAATAAAGCACTTGCACTGCACTAGATGTAGCTTGGTTCGTTGTTGTTGGTTGGGGATTTTTTTGCCCTTCACCTGTTGACATATAGAAAATACGCTCAGTTTAAGGAAAGCTTACAACATTTTCTTATAGAGCTTTTAGGAAAAAGATTTAAAACTATACTTAAAAATTGTTTCTATCAATAAGGTTTTATCTTCTCCTTCATTCAAGAGCCATGCTGCAGACCTCAGCCCCCCAGTAACCAAAATACGTAATTTCCATTAAAATAAAGCTGAGAAATATTTAGGTAGAGATAATAGCACAAATGTAAATTATACCTTTTTGTGTTTTTATTTTATTCTTTTTTTTAAATTAATGCATAATTAAGCAAACTGCTTCATTCACTGTGGCCTTTTCATTTAGATTTTAACAAGTGCAACAGTACCGAAATGATATTTAATGGAAGTCTGATACCATCTTTGTGTTTAAAAGTAAAGTAGACTTGCATGATTTCCACTGTTTTCAGTTCGCCTACAAGTATGGAAATAAGTTTGTTATTTTCTAAATGTAGTGTAGAATTATTTTAATATAGATGGCAATGCAGTAATGTGTCAGATATCACCAAAATAAATAATTTTTGAAAAAAAATATTTTATATCACCTACTACTACTATTTCATGAATACTATTTCATCTACTTGTGAGAGTATATTCACTTTACTGTTTTGTTTTGTACATTTTATGGGTTGATTTAATATACCAGTCTATGTACAAGTATATTTTATTATTGAATCAATATTTATTTTTCTCATCATAGGCTGAGATTGAGCCCTTTCTTCAAGGTAGAGAAGCTGCATCTTTTACACTAGATTTCTACAATGCCTATTTAAAAAGGATAAAAAAATGTCAGGAGATATAGGTATTTTACACATGTGTAGTGTTTTGTGATTTGCTTTTTGGTGAAGTAGCTTACATTGGGATTTTTTTTTTTGAGAAAATACTCTTTTCCTTGAGGATGTAAGAAGCTTTTTATAAACATGTTGCTGATGAGCATGTGTGTATAGATGAAGAAATGCACAGTGTGGGGGGAGCTGGGTGTATTTGGGGATTTTTTGGTGCAGCAATTGCCCGTCTTGTAGCCGTCCCTGTCAGCGTTAGAGGAGAGCGAAACGTTAATAATCCTGCGTGATGTGCAGATGACATGACAGCATGCCTTGCTGTGCCTGTTATGCAATGAATAATGTACTTAGCCTTCTAATGTCCATGTAAAATGTTTTTGGTTTGTAAATTTTGGAGCAACCAGGTGCTAAGATTCAATTTTGCTTTTATTAGTATTGGGCCAGCTAGTACACAGGGAGGAAAGTACAATTAAAGCTATTCTGTACCATATGCTGCCCACAGCAACTTACACAAGGTCAAAGCTAACATTTGTGAGTCAGGACAAATAAAAGATCATCTGGAGAATGTCTAGGGGTACACGGCTGTGGACATTGGATAAAGAGAGGCAGTAAACACTGGTCAGCTGGATTTTTATTTTCTTTCTGTTTCTCACTCTTCTTTCCCCTCCCCATCCCACTAAAAAACGATGAGTTACAATTCACCAGCCCAGGAGAGTTTTCCTTGCTCCACTCCATTGGGTCGAACTGCCAATCTGCTGAGCAGCGGTCCCCTGCCAGAAGGGTGTCTTGTCTGCAACAAGCTTTATTAATGCTTCGAAGTGAAGGTTATGTCCATTTTCTTGGGCACGTGACAGCGGCCAGGGATGGGCTCAGGTGCTGCATGGGACAGATCTGTATTTCTCAGAACGTGCACACCAAGGAGGAACATGCCCCGTTTGCTCCGCGCCTTGGCTCCCATTAGCACGTGCACAGCAAGGTCTGCCTGGAGAAATACAATGGTCTGTGCTGGAGGTGCAGAACCAGAGTGGCTTCTGAGAGGGACAAACGGAAAAGATGGCCTGTATCCACTGCTGCGTGTGTCTGGGGGCACTGCTGGTGCTGGGGATTCCTCCCACAGCTCGAGCAGCCTTCTGCAATACAAGGGAACAGGTTAACAAACAGGCGGAGTAGTTTCAACTGTTCTGGATTTTGTTTCCTGAAAATCTGACTTTAATCAGGAATTTTTGAAGACATAGTTGCATATGTCCCTTAGTGACAGCATGATTTGAAGAGTGTGGTGAAGAGATTTTGCTTAGGAAATAAATATAAAAAGAATCTTCAAGCACTACATAAATACATATTTCTTTCTAATGTTGTTTTTGCCGCCTCACCTTATTTTTCTTTGCCTCTATAGTTCACACTACAATAAAAATAAAAAGTACTACTACTAATAATAAAACAACAAACCAGGCCAAGAGTTTCTCTATACTGAATTTGCTATTTTCCTAAGTTGGCCTCTTGCTTTTTAACATGACTTTAAAATTGTCCTTCCCCAGGGAAGAAGCTAGGAAGTACTTGTGCTATGTATCCTTACAGTGGGATTCTGCATTTCAGAAATACCCAAACAGACATGTATAGCATGCCTAAACTGCATAAACATTTATTTAAGATGGAATTCAGTTTAGCTACTCTCAGAAGTTTGAATTTTATACCATCCTTAAAAAATATGGTTTGATTTGCAGACAGGACTGTTCTCTTAAAGGAGCCTTTTATTTTCATTTTGGATGGTGAGAAGAGTTTTTTAAATACATGAACCCTTACACCTGGTTGGAAAACAGGAAACAAAAGCATGGGTGAGGATCTGGTTATACTGACTTAGTACACTTATCATCTTGCTTAAATATTAGTTAAACAAGAGTTTAGACTGGGTCTTGGGTTTGGTTGGGTTTTGGGGGGGTTTTTTTTGAGGTTTTTTTTTTTTTTTTTGGAGCTTCTGTCTTGCTGTAAAGAGGTGTATGGAAAACTGTAGTTAATATTCTACATTGCTGAAGTTTTAGCATATGATTTTGTCAGAAATACAATAAACATGAAAACAAGTTTCCTTTTCCTAGAACTGCCTTTCAGCAAAATTAGCTTTTGCTACAAAACCTGCAGATAATACTCTGTAAAGTTTTGCCACATGTACAAATCATTCATCAGTGCGCACTTGCATGACTGATGCTGATGGAATGCAGATAGGCTACTTAGCAGAGTTTACAAGCTACAGAATAGGTTATTCATCTTTACTGGTTTCAAAAAATTCTGTCTCAAGCAGCTTGACAAATATTTTCCTGAACTTCCAAGAATTGCTAATAACTATGCTTAAATGAGTAACATAATTCATAATTTCATAAACAGTGTGTGTGATGGGAGCCTTGGTCTTGAGATAGCATGAGCTCATCGGAAGTAAGTTTGGTTGCTTCACCGCTGTTTTTTTAATCTGCTTTTAACATTAATATTAAACATTGATAAATATTTAAGAATTTGAAACAGGGAAATTGCCTGAGAAGATGGATGCCAACAGGAGGACTCCAAGTGTTATATTTATTAAATGCATTTATAGAATGAGACTTGGAAGTTTTACATAGCATAAAATCCGGCAGACCCAGATCTTCAAATTACTGTTGACGTTATTGGCACTTGTATTAGTAAACAAAGCAACAGTGAGTAATATTTGAAATGTTTTAGATATATTAGATCCATATAAGTTTGACAGTAGTGTTCATTACCTGTGGTAATCACCAAGGCAGGTTGCAGAACTGGGATGCTGCTTTTGTTTTGATTAAACCTGATGTCATACAGCTAATGTCTCCTCAGATCTGAAGTCAGCCCCCACCACTACCCCTCATAAAGAAATCTTGAGTTGTCATCCTGCCTTTCTGCTGGAGAGACATAAACCAATTCAGGGTGCAGGAGAGACTGATGTGGGTCTCTGACTTGACGTCCTCTGCAACTCGTTTGTCCTACTTGCCTCAGCGGAGGCTATCAACCCTTCAGGAGCACTGCAGCGTTAGGATTGATGTAGATATTAGCACAGCTCCAAAAAAGTCGAGTCCAAGACCAGATAAGTCATGTAAAAAAACTGGTTTTGGCTTGCGTTTATCGGAAGGGAATTTCCCATTCATAATGGGAGAGTGTTTTGCTTGTCAGCATGGAGGCATGTTCGGTGCCTTTGGGCACAGTGATTTTGAGGGGATTAAAGATGGGCTCCTCTTTCTACCTGCTGGAGACAGCCCTCTTCAAGGAGACTGCAAACAGGCTGACCTTTTAACAGTATTCCTTCCTTGTCTGAGTGGGAATGTCAGCCAGGAAAAACTGGTTTGATGCCTCCTGGATGTCAGTGTTATCAGTTTAATAGCTAAAAGAGGCCGTCTTGAGCAGCCACGTCATATTTTTAACTGCCTTACTCAGCTGTTGCAGAAGAGAAAGCCCTATAAGTAGGACACAGAGGGGAGCTGCTGCACAGCCATGCCAGCAGCCACCGGGGTACGTTTTGCTGGGTAGGGGCCCCAGTGCCTCTGCAGAGTGAAGAGACTGCTTGCCCTGACGCATTGCTTCCCCACTTTAAAGTAAAATCTTGTCCTTTTTGTCAACTTTTTTATTTAAAACCTTTGTATTTTGCATCTCATAGACTTTGGGTTAATTTTAGTAAAATTTCTCCTCTGCTTTTAAATTTTGTTTGTAGTAACGCAACACAAAAATTATGATTAGGTCATTAACCAGAAAAAACCCGGCGCTCATCTGCAGGTGATCAGATGACATCAGAGGCCTGGTTTTAATTTGTGGGTAGTTCTGATTGTAACTAAAAGAGACTCGCTCCTTTTGTGGAATTGGCTGGCTATTTCCCCACATCTGGAGTTAATGAAGTCTTTGAGACCACATCAGTTGTGTTCTGCCGCAAGAACCCTTTGATCTAAAAAATCTAGACTGGCACAAGTGCAGCTTCATAACATTGCAGCTATGTTTTTGCAAGCTATAGTTAAGATACCAAAACAAGCAGAAACTATATGAAGTTATGTGTCTGTGCTAGGACTTTCATGTAGCTGTTTGGAAGGGCCCCTTTTACGTTTATATAATTCATAACATTTTTATTATGTTAATGGCTTGTACATATGTATTTGTAAATTACACATTTGTAGGAGTTTCTGAGTTTAATTCCCCTTTTGAGATAGTGTTTAATCAGTTTTTATAAATCACTCGATTATGTAAAATGTTAAAATTTCAGTCTGAAGCTTGTATTTACAAATCTCATCGATAATGTTGCAGTTTAAAAGAAGTATAATTCGTCACTGTAGGTGACTTCGCATTAATCAGTGTACATCTCCATAGCAGTGCTAAATGTCATAAAGCTTTGTTTCCACTGCTGTCCTGTGACAGTGATAGATTATCCATCAGCTATAGCATATGCTGTGTTATTCTGCACAACAGAGAACTTGTAAACTAAGCCCAGTTCTACCTAATATGTTTGCAGTCTTATGAGTGCAAGTATTTACAATTTGACAGAGTGACATTCCTGTTAAAATATGTCTCAGGAATGGAATATACATGCATTCATCATATAGAGTAAATACATATGTACTGCGAACATCGCTCAGAATGTATTGTCATTCTGTCACTCAGGTCTGGTAAGCATCTCTATTATTTTACATTTATTCCATAAACTGAAAAATTTAGAGTAAAATATTGAGCAGAAGCTTCCGAAAAGCTTTCTTTCAAAAAAAAAAAAATATTAATTTGTTTTCAATAAAAACCAATGGTAAACAAGCATGTAACTTAAAGTTTTGAGTTTTCCACTTGACTCCTCCTAATCAGGAACTTCTAACAGGTCTGTTTACCTGCTGCCCTTTTCATTACATGGCTCATCCCGAGCGCTGTGCCCTGGGCCCGTGCCCCGTGCCTTTGTCCCGATTCCACCATTGTGGAATTGCAGAGATTTAGCTGAAATGGTGTTGCTGTGAAGCGAGGCCGGGAGCACAGTGCCTGGGTGCGGGTGATGTCAGAGGCGCTGGCTCAGGCACATCCCGGCCATTTGTTCCCACAACAGCAGGGCTGCAAAAGCGTTCGGCAGCGGGAGGACGGGGATTGGCATGCAAATGGAGCGGGACTTGCCCACTTCACTATCCTCAATGTCCCTATCAGAACAGTCACCCTCTGAGAGGACAATGCTTCTTTTTTAGGGGAACATAGGCTTTTTTGTTGGCTGGCTTGGTTTTCCTGCCCCTTCTCTTGCTTGGTAAACAACATCTCAGAAAGACCAGGGAGAGTTGTGAATGCCGTAGAAACGTGTGTGCCTGTATGTGCATAGGAGGGGATCAAAATAATCACTTTTGAATGTTAGGGCATAGTGCACTTTTAAAGTTCCATTATATAAGCTTTAAAGTTGTGAAGTTATTCTTCATATATGCATTAATGAAGTCATCTGTATTTAACAAGATAAACAGTTAAAAATACCACATTTTTTATTTCATAGCAAAAAGATGTTCCAGTTTCAATGTTACATTTTTATATTTTTTGCTGTCGTATATGTTGATTTGCGTTTTATTTAATTTATCTTCTAACACACACTAATAATTGCAATATTTGGTATAGAACAACTAGTTATGGGTAGAGTCCTTGACTCTGTGAATACTGGGCCTTATTTGTTGTACTTAACTTATCCCTGAATACACTTCATATTTCTTCTCAGAGTTGCTGCAGTGAAAGACTTTGAGTCATTATGTTTATTTGGCATCTCTTTTTAACTTGAAAAGAAAATTTGTTGCTCGCAGGTTGAGAATGGGCATTCCACTGGTGTGTTAACACTGAAAAAACAATAATGCTGTTTTTCTTTAATGCTGGGCCAGTGTGAAAATTATGTGCTCCCTGTTGCAGTTTTAAGATTATTCCTGAGGACTTGCATGCGGGTATTTCTGATGACTCTCCAAAGGCGTGTGAGTTTCAGAAGGGATGATAAAATGGTTGCATTAAAACCTTTCCATTTGTCACTGGATGTTCTTTTTCTTTCCAATTGTTGGGATGCCAGCTCATTAAATATTCAAACAGGCATACAGTTGTTTTGAAATAAAATTTGTTTGGGGCCCAGTTGTTTTATCTTGCTTTTTTATCTTGAGCAACAAGTCTGTGCGAGTTGTGTACTTAGAAAGCAAAATCAGCATTCAGGCTTTTATCAGGCCACCTGGCTGAGTTGGCACACCAGAAAGTGTGTTGTTAGGATCATTCTACTGTAGTTCCTCTGTACTGTGGCAACTTGCTAAAAAGCAAATAAAACAAGGGCAACAAATGCTGCGGCTTGCTACACTGTTCTTTTTTTATTTGTGCTTTCTCTCTGTATCTGTATGCTGTTGTGACTTTTTTAATGCACGACACCCAGTTATTGCTAACCTGCTTTTATTGCTCTCCAACATGTAGGTGTATGCACCATCCCCGAGTTCTGATGATTTCAACAGAGAATCTCCAAGTTACCCATCTCCTAAGCCACCAAGCAGTATGTTTGCTAGCACTTTCTTTATGCAAGGTGGGTAAAGTGTCACTTGTCCTTTAGGCAGAAATCTGCAGTCAGACGTTGTTTTACTGGGTGAATGAAGACGTGTAAAGAGAGCATATTCTGCTAGAGCCTGTAGTTAAGTTTTATATACTTTTGAAACAGTTAGATGAAGGGAACTGTCCGTTGATGTAAAGTTTTTCTCATGACATTAATTGCTGACTGAAATTTAAAGGGATTACACACCAGGCCAGATGGACAGAATTCCCATCCTTTGATTTGTAGGGGGTTCAGAGCAGCACACTGGAGTGATAGAGAAAAATGAGGTGGGGGCTTATTGATTCTTCTGGAATTTGACTGTACAATATCAGCTAACGGTCTCATGTTCTCCAATGCGTGTGTATCCAGCATGCCAGAAAAAAGGGGGTTGCACTGAACAAAACGAGAGCGGAATCCATTTCCTCAGCCTCACGTCACACAATTAGCTCGTGCTGCAGTCTGGTGAGGGTTTGGAGCGCATTGAGAGCTCAGTGTCTCAGTACAGGAATTCACAGAGCTCTTCAGTTTGTGCTACAGAAGGGAAACTGCACTGACACGTAGGCTAAGGCTTATGTAATGTAGTCATTTCAGCTACTTAAATCTGCTATTTTGAAATGTTTCAGTATTTTTGTGGTGCTAGGGTATCTTAGACTATAAATTGCTTGTTTTAGGTAAATAGATGTTTTGCAGTGTATGTTTATGATGAGTTCTGTTTGGCCAAACTTCTTACCCCTCCACCTCCTTTCTTATTATTTCTTTCAGTCTGGACTTTTTATCAACACTCTTGACTTAACTTGGCCTTACTGAAGGTCTGTGTAATTAGCAGAAGTGCTTGGTGTTTTCTCAGCTGTGGTTGGATTATGTTTCAGCTATAAAGCCTCTGTTGTTTCTTTGTTTTGTTTTTTTTTTTAATAAATATAGCAACAGTGTGGTGGCATGAAAATAGAAGATGCGGTATAAACTGGTCACCATTTCCTCACTGATGTTAATCTCAGTAACTGAATTCTATATTTGTTTAAAATCTTGTAAAGGAACAGAGAAATTAGTATTCTTCATTAAATGTATTTTTCTTGTTTTGTTTTCTACTGAAAAAATACTACAAAAAAAGATGGGACCCACAATTCTTCTGACCTCTGGAGTTCCTCCAATGGCATGAGCCAGCCTGGCTATGGTGGGATGCTTGGAGGCTCCTCTTCCCACATGTCCCAGTCCGGCAGTTACGGCAGCCTGCACACACACGACCGTTTGGTAAGACTCAGCACACATTAATCTGTTTATAGTCGTGTATGGAGAGCTAACTTACAAAAATTAACTTCTCGTTGCTGCTCATGTCTGTCAGTTAAAAACCCAGTTGTTAGAAATCACAAACTTTGTGTGTTAGATTTCTGTCCTTTTAGTTATGTCTGTTGTATAAAGAAAATTCTGTGGCTGTGTAGTGGTCTGTTCAGAGGATGGATGAGTCCCTTTCTGCTGTAATAAAGAGCTGGGTGTTACATGTTTAGTATGTTAAAATATCAACATTTATTTAAGGACTACTTAATGTCTTATGTCTGCTCTTCTCTCCAGAGCTATCCCCCACATTCAGTCTCACCTACGGATATAAATGCCAGTCTTCCTCCAATGTCCAGCTTCCATCGTGGCAGTACCAGCAGTTCACCTTATGTAGCTGCCTCACACACTCCACCTGTCAATGGATCAGATAATATTCTGGGTAAAAAGTTCTTCCTGCCTTTTTTTTTCATTTTACAAGAAAATGAAATTTAGGGCTGCATGACGCACAAAATTAGAAAGATTTAATTTATGGCATGCATGTAGATCAAGAAAAATTCACCACTGTGATATTTCTGTCCTCAGTATGGCTGAGATGAGGCAAATGGTGTTTCAGTCAGTTTAAGACTTACCCGTTTACTTGCTTTCACAGTCCAGCCTGTGCTCAGGGACTGGATGTGTCTGACTTAATGGCCGCTGCCCCTCCGTGGCTCAGTACATGCACGTGTCCATATAGGCAGTGCTGGCACTGAAGTTTTCAGAGCTGCTGTGTCACCAAAGCACTGCTCTGGAGAAAGGCAGGAAGGCTGTTTCTTAGGGGAGGTTGATAAAGTGGATCGTAAATTCCTCTCTTAACTGTTTTACAGATTACAGAGTAGCCAGTATGGTGGCTGGTTTAGTCCTCTCTCTGCTCACCTAGGAAGCAAGAAATACAG
The DNA here is from genome assembly GCA_013400495.1 of Nicator chloris. Lineage (NCBI taxonomy): Eukaryota > Metazoa > Chordata > Aves > Passeriformes > Pycnonotidae > Nicator > Nicator chloris. The sequence continues at coordinate 85,978 of WAAE01026655.1, forward strand.
GATGATCATCTGTTCCTTGCACATATTTGCTCATCTTAAGATACAGCTGTAGAAGTTAAATGCTTGTAGATGCTCTGTGTTGGTTCAGTAGGATTTGCACTTAGCTTCATTTTAAGGAAGTGGAATTTAGGGTGACTATGTTAGCTTTGATTTGGGAGCATGTTTTACACCAAGACTTTAAACAGAACGCAGTTAGTGAATCTGCATGGGAAATTCAGGCTGGAAAATCCAAGTTTGTCACAATCTTGGAAACTGTGAGCACTGCATTATTTGGACTTCTGATGTGAATGACTTACATTCACATTCAATACATTTTTTGGCTTTAGAAGTGGATAATTGGAGAAAGAAGATTTGCTTTTAAAGGGTCTGTCTTCTACAGCAAAGCAGATATTGTGGAGGATTCAGTTCCTCTCTGTGTTTCCAATTGGCAGGGCTTCAGACTTCCTCTTGGCTTAATGGTGTGTGGAGCAAAAGGGCACGCAAAGCTGCTGACATGCAACTGAGAGCAGGGGTGACAGAAAGCTTGGTGCATCAGAGCTTTTCAGGGATTTCTTAAACTAAAGATGAGAGTACAACACAGGGAATTAGAGCAAGGAGACACGCAAGGAGCTATTCTGTGAATTTGGCTTTAAGAATTAATTAAACGTGCAGCACTTCAGTGATAGCAGTTTAGAAATAAGCTGCAATAATGTACTTTTCTGATTTTGATTTTTCTTTTCATGTTTCATTAAAATTAGACTATGATCTTAGAAAATAATTTGTCTTTTTCTAGCTCCTTTCACTTGTTGGTCCTTAAGTTATCTCAGCAATACTGTGTTTGACTTTTAAGAGGAGAGCTTCTAAATGTAAATCTAATTGTTTTAATTAAATTTTTAAGTCTAATGAGAACTGATTCTATTGACACTGACTTCCTCAGAAAATCCATTTAAAAAGTGGTTGCTCAACTCTATGTGATGAATAAAATAATAAAAGTAAATAAAATTTCAGCTTCAAAAATAAGTGTTGGGTTTACTTTCCACATTACAGGAAACAGAGGAAATGGTGCTGGAAGCTCACAGACAGGTGATGCGCTTGGAAAGGCATTGGCATCTGTAAGTAGCAGTTAGAATATTCAGATCTGAAACACACATTTTAATCCATTATTTATGTGTCATTCATTTTATAATATCAAATCAGGAATTTTCACATATGATGTCAAAACATTGTACAATGATGCAATTTCCTATACTAGAAAAATGTCCTTTTTAAATGCATGTGAAAAATGCTTTTATCTGGAGAAGACTCATTCTGAATTCCTTTTTTTTTCAGGTGATCAAAAGATTTAAGGCAGATCTGGTTTAAAAAGCTGGTTAGACAAAGTAAAAGATAATCATAAAAAGTTGATTTTAATTTTTTTTTCTGTAGTGTTTCAGGTAAAGTCAAATATTTTTATCATTAGTCTTAGAGCAGATCCTGCCTCAAGGTTTAAAATGGCCTTATAAAGTGGTTCTCAGTGGCCTTATAAAACTGAGAGGTTTTGAATGTTGTGTTGTATAGCTACAATCTATGGAACAGTCTTTAGAAAGTTGTATATGCATAAATTTAAACTCTTAACTCCTGTTGGAATCGTGTAAAACATGGCAAATGTCTTCAGTCTGCTGTAAGCTCTGTTTCCGTAGGCGTGCATACAGTAATTATTTTTTCATTAGTACAATCAGATACACTTTTTATAAAAGAGTAATTGATACACAGCAGTAGAAATTTCAGAGTTGGGAAGGGTGACTGGGGAAGCATTTTGTATTTCTTGTATAGAGCAAACTTTGCAGCCCTAAATGACCATCAGTGTTGTGTTCTGCATCCTTCACCTCATACCAGTGAATGCAAATGTGCATATTCATGCAGATCCTGTTACCCTTGCATCCCTCAGAGGGTCATATGTTAAAAGATTACCAGATCTGATAATGTCTGTAATGTCCATATTGAGGAGGAGAACTCTGACCTACTGGCTTTGAGGAGAAAAATGCCCCTGTAGCTTTTGGGGATTCAGCAAGTAGATAACAATTTGAGAGTCCAGAGGGCAGTTAACGCTCTCTTTTGGTCTGTTTGAGACCTGTCAGAAAAGAACGGGGATCATTTTGCCTCCTGCCTCCTAGAAATAGCAATGCTCACATACTCCAGGCTGTTCATTGCCCTGCAGATGTATTTGGGTGTCTGCTGCTCTGCAGCCGGAACAAAATTTTGTTGTTCAGTCTGACACGCTGGCCAGTTGGACCTGCGGGACTTGTGACATTTTCCACTGCTCTCCTTTTCTAAATGACTTTCTCATCCTTTCAGGTATTTTTGTCCAAGTCACTAGCTGAGAAAGCCAGGCTGATGTTTTGAGGAAAAACTAAATATATTGCGAGTGGAAGTCAGGGCAGAAATGTTTAATCTAACTGGTGGGTGGGCTCTGGTTGTCATAGAAACTTGTTTCTGTCATCCCGTGTTGTTGCTTGGCAGGAGCAGCCAGGTCATTCCATAAATCATTTCTGTCATAGCTGATGGTGATGCATTCCATCTGCTCTATCAGTGCATGCCATAGTCTGCACACTTCAAATCCCTCGCCTCATCCATCTGCTTCCCCCGCACCACGCGCACCCAGCACACTCCGCGCGCTCGTTCAGCGAGAGCACGGCTCGCGGCTGGGCGAGGAGGGAGCTGGGCTCTCCTGCAGGTGAAGCTGACACACATGAATTTTGACAGCTAGGAAATCAAGAATATTTTTCTGTTTGAACAAAGTTTTATTTAAATACGGCGATTGTCGTGCCTTTTTTTTCCCCTAAGATGCCACTGTATTCCTTTCTGTTTTGATTTTAAATGCTGCTGCTACAACTGTGAGAGGAATTTCTAGTTCTAAAATTCTGTTGATGTACATCTCACAATAGGCCTTTCATGTGTGAAACATCAGAGGATACGACATTTGTTCTTCAGTTTAGGTATTAAAGACCATACAGAATAGTATGTGATTAAACATGTAAGGCCAGATAATACATTTGCAAAGGTTCTTTTATTTTAGGTTTAAGCCTGGATAATTGTGGTCTTAATCTCAGAGTAGGCAAGAAAGAGAATTGTACATGAAAGTATTTACACAAAGTTCCCAAAGCCCTGTGGATTATGCATTAGTTTGGATAATGAACTAGTATAGATAGAAAGAAAAGAAAATCTGGGTATTCGTGCCATTTCTAATGTGTTTCCCTGAACATTTGCCAAACAATAACCCTTTAAGATTGTGCCCATGGAGGGTTATATGGCAGGAGAAACATCTGGTTTATTTCATTGCCTAATGCCAAATCAAAACACTTGGTCTTTAATTTAGAGGAGATCAAACAGGAGGACTGTTTAACTTTGTTGATTATATCAGACCTCTTTGTGATAACATGTTTTGATTCCTACCTCAGCACTAGGGTAAAGGCCTTTGTACCGTCTCGGTAGTTAAATAGCCACTGGTCCCTTCACAAAAGAAAAGAAAATGTAGGGAAGTTGACTTCTAAAAGTAATTCATGAATTAAGTTTCTTTGTTGCTTTAGACTCAATAACATTAACATAACAAAGCCTAACTGAAATGTACACTGTAGTGTTTAAAAAATTGGACTAACAGCTCCGAGGTTTGGCTCTGCAGGCTCTCAATTGTGCAGCTTTTGTCTAAGAGCCTTTTCATTAGACCCTGGCATATTGGCACCCCACTGATTGGAATGGACCATGACTGATAGGAGGAGGAGTCTCATTTGTTGCAGTAAAATGAGTCATGTTACCGTTTAAGCCTGGCAGAAGGTGTCAGGGTTGTTCATCATTGGTCACTTAACAGCACAGCAGCCAGGGACTGCATGCAGAATGAATTCTGACCTCGTGTTTTAGTTGGAGCTTTGCTGTACTGTAGATTTTCCCTGTTATAAAATACAGCAAAATAAAATTGGCAGGTAGACGTGCGGAAAATAAGCAGTTTCAAAGAAAACTTTGTGGGCTTTGACTTTATTTTAATTTTCTGTATCTTATCTGTCTGAAACTCTCCACAGTTCTTATACTGACAGCCAAGATTTATTTTTATGCTGATGTACAATGCATGAATTTCCTCCGGTAGTATGAGGTAGTTTGTTCTAAATATATTTTCTTTCTAGCATGTATGAAAAGGAGGAAGCATTTCCATTAGGGAACTGATGGTCTTTTCTAATGGAAAAGTATGATATACCAGGAAGGAGCATGTGGTCTATCAGGTCCTGGTTTTGTCAGTTCAGAAAATACAATATGGAACTTAATGAAGTTATTGTCAGCTAAATGCTGAAATGTCATATTGTCTGTGTGAAGAGACATCAACCACAGTGCCAGTGAAGATTTTTTTAACTGCCATCTGATGACTAACAAATCCTGGTCTCTGCTCAAGTAAAACAGGTTTGAACCAATGACCTATAAAAATATGTTCTGAAGTTCATAGTCAGCCTCTAAATCTATTCAATTCACTTCATAAAATGAATTTTCCCAGTGTCTTGAGATTTTATTTTTTAATTAAAGCTTTAAGCATTATGTCTTCTCTTTTTACCAATAGTTTTTAATTTCATTAATAGCAAGGAAAGAATTGTTGTAAGTTGAAGTTCAGTATCTCAAGAGGCCAATTGATACTGAAATAACAGAGACACATGTTATGTGCTGCAATACACTGCAAGAGGAACAAAATTTCAGGTGTTTTTTGTTTGGTAGGTACTGATAGTAAGAGAGCCTGAATGCTTTCTTGGTATTTTGTGAAGGATTAATTTTTAGCAGATAACATGTATTGACTGCTAAAATCTCTCTCTGAAGTTTGGAAACTCATTATTCATTGGCATTTTCCTGAAGTTTTGTTTGATATAATAAGCTGTGTGCTGTTAACTCTTACGTGAATCGTTCCCCTGCAGAGACAGAGGCTATAATTTCTGCTGGTCTTAAATGAGCAGGAAGGTCAGTTATACTTGTGTCAGTATGAAATACAGGCTGTGCTTATTTGGACAGCTGCTTGAAAATGAAAGTTCTTTGGACATTTTTAGAACCTTGAGTGTAATAAAGCAGAGCTGTGATTGAAGGATCAAATTGCATTTTTTTTTCAATCGAGAATCAAGAGTGACAATTAAAACATGAAAAAGAATCCTAATAGCTTTTTTCCTGTGTATCATAACATATATTGATATGTAATCTCTTTGTCTGTTGTCAGATTTATTCTCCTGATCATACCAGCAGTAGTTTTCCATCGAATCCATCAACACCAGTTGGGTCACCATCGCCTCTTACAGGTACAGACTGGCCATTTGTCAATACGTGGTTTGTTGTTTCAATGATGTCCTGCTTGGAATCACAGTGAAATCAACATTAACTTCCTTGCATAACTGCTTGTGCATTTTGTTTTTTTTTCCATTGTACAAAATGAAGATTTATCAATCCAAATTCTTAGACATTTTGTTAGAGGCATTCATTTGAGTCCTGACAACTTGTTTTGAAAATTAGCTAATTAAAATAATGTTTGGAAGCATTAACTGACCATACATTAGCAGGGCTGTAAAGATATCTGTACAGGTTTGCACTGTTTGAGAGAAAGAAGAGTGATTGGATTTATTTGGGGTTTTTTTAAAGCTATATATTAAAGCTCTGTGGCAGCTTTCAGTGACAAACACAGCAGATGTGTGTTCCCTCTAATGAAAATATAGTAGGCTATGAGACTATCCAATTTTTACACAAGATAGCTTTTCATTCATATATTTCATGAATGTTTTCATTCTATGGGAGAAGAATTTCTGGCATTTTTCAAAATAAATGCCGTGTATTGCAGCCACCTCTGTCACCTGTGCTTTGTGTGTTTGTAGTGTGAATGTGGGAAGAAGCATTCCAGTGTGGAGATGAACTGTGGGCAGCTGCCTACAGCTATTAGTGGTAGTGCAGCTTTCACAGACACTGTGGCCTCAGCTGTCTAGTAAAAGTTGAACAGCTGTTCTCCATATAGAGAGGACTGTGAAAGCTCCATTGACTTAAATTTGTTGTTTAACAAAGAACTAGAATTACAAGTAAGATGATGTAACTTTAACCCTGTTCTTTCCTATAGTGCAATTTGTTAAATTATTTAACATTTATACAACAGTCTGTTTCCCTAGTCTCTGTTGTTTAATATATCCCTGCAAGCTCCTGGCCACTGGTCACTTTTTGTAAGTGTTGTGCCTTTTATAAAACAATGAAATTACCTTAAGGTGAAAAGGGCACAGAACGAGTTTAGCTGAACACTTTTGTAATCTAGATGAATAAATTAGAGAAGGTATTGCATGCAAAATGCAGTCATAATCATATGGATGTGAATATGCATATCTCTGTATGCAATGCCACTCAAAACCTCCATCATTCATGCTTCTTCACTCCTGTTTAATGGACACAGCTCTGGTTTTCTGTGGATGTAATAGATTAATGAATATCTGACATGGCTTACCTGAGCAGCTGCTTTGGACATTTCTTTTCTATTACTGAATAATCCATGTTGAATTGAGTAATGATGGGATTAATGGGATTTTTGATGTAGTGATTACAGTTGATAGAAAATGTTTTGTGTATTCTGTTGTACTGAAAAGGCAGATCAGACCAGAAAATTATTATTATCTTCTTTTTAACATCAAAGCAACTATTGAAAATATTTTCTGGCTGGAAGAAAGAAGTTCTGACATTTCAAAGTATTTAAGATTTTAAAGATCCCAAAGAGGTTTTTTTCAAGAGTTGCCTAATGAGATACTGCACCTCATTTTGTAAGCATGAAAGCACTAGCTAATTTCTGAGTTTAGCATACAAATTTGAGGTCACTAAAATTTGTTTTTTCCTTTTGCTGTTGTTGTCTTTGCCTGTTGCAACCTGTATGAAATCAACAAAATTTGCACTTTGTGTTCCTTATTCTGGATTCTGATGGTTAAGACAGTAGTAGACATAAGCAAATAATACTGAAATCCTTTTCAGGCTCAAACTTAGCATCTGCTTCACATTTATACACTCCCACCCTCTTTAATTTCAGTGATACAGAATTTATCAAGCCTTTGGTAAATTGCTCTAGTAGTTAATTACCTTCATTTATGAATCTGGACTTTTATCTTTATTCCCAGATGAGTCACTAAGAACACGGTGAAGCACAATGTGAAGTAATTACTACTGCATTTATTGCTATTTATACTCCTGGTAGCCATTTTCTGTCTTGACCCAAAAAGTTATTGCAGATAAAACAAATGTTTTATATATATGGAAATAATATATTTTGAAGCATTTTAGCCTTCGTTGTCATTTTCCCCTTTTGCATTTAGGTATTTGTTTAGTTAGCATTCATAGTATTACAGGTTGCTTAAGTCATAATTTGCCCATCCTTTAATTGTGAATTATGGTAGGAGTACTCTGTTTACCAGGGAAAGCACTGACAGATACCAACGTCATGAGGCCTTGGGGTTCAGCAGCTCATGACTGACTCTTTGGCTCTTATGTTGCTGAATGAGGATTAATGATGTTTTTTAATTCAGTTAAGTAAAAGCTTGGAGAACAACTTGATGAAAACCCCCAAGTATTATGAGACAATAGTGCGTGTCTCGCCTGCCCTGCCCTCATTTAATTTCTAATTTTACACAAACATGCCCAGAGCAGAGCATCTTGCATAGTTTTAATGATTGTGTACACGCATGTGAAGTTTATATAGGGATCTGAATGGTGGGAGCCTCGGTATTTTAAGAATCCTTCTGCAGGATCAGAGGCATTCAGGAGGTTTGGTGGGTTCTGAGGATGCAAAGCCAGCCCTCTGCAGCTCTGAGTGTGTTTGAAAAGGGAGCCAGAGGATTAGTGTTGGGGAGACTCGGGGTAAGAACAATACTGCAGTGATTGCTGTCGGTGACCCCTGTAAATCCCAACACTTGCCTGGCTTATTTGTTTTTTAATGCTGCTGTGTTGGTGCTGTACTAAAAGCTGCAGTTGTTAATTGCAGGGCTTGTGGTGCCAGGATGCTTTTTAACATAATTGGTGGATTTCATGCACAAACTTCTAGGAGGGGGAGTGGAATGAGGCAAGCAGGAAATCGGTGCCATCTGGCAACCTGCAGCCACGGAGGCAGAGTGCCACCGCTCGGGAAGAGCCCCGGTGGTGCCGAGGGTGTGACTGAAAGCTGCAGGTTGCAGTTGGGTTGGGCATTGCTCAGGAGGAGTTGGTTATTCCCTCCCTTCTTTTCTTTTTGTCTCCTTTGTGAGATGTCCCACTCGCAGTTTTGGTTGGGGCTTACGCTATAGAAATAGGACCTTCTTCAGTTAAACCCCCCCAGCAAACATGTCAGAAGGCTTTTCAGTCTGTTTGCTGCTCACCTGGCCACCTTCCTGCTTAATCCTGAGCTGCTGCTCTGCTGTAGGGAGTGGTACTCCAAGTGCTGATAGCAGGAGTGCTCCTGACCACAGTCCTGTCTCTAAAATTGGAGTTCTGAGCAGGGAAAAATTTGAACATTGTGCTGAACCAAAATAGTCCATAGTTTTTTCATTAATGGCTGTGTGAAAATAAGTAGGACTCCAAGCATTATTCCCAAGTTCAGGAATGATAGCAATGCAGACAGAGACTACAGGCCCAGACCCAGAGTAACTGTGTGAAGTGAAAATCAGTAATTATAAACTTACTCACTGAACTCTTTGTATTTTAAAAAAGAATTCCAACACAATTATGGCAGCTCTGGACTTTCATGAAATAGGAGATTTTTATTATTTTTTAATTAGAAAGGAAATATTTAGGTATTTTAATAATTTTAATAGCTATGCAAGCTGTACTCTTTTTGTTAAGTAAAACCTTGTCTTTAAAAGGTAACTACTTGCAGCGCTCTGAACAAAGGAACTGTAATGTTATTAAACCTTTTCCCAGTTTTCCAGACATACAGCTCTGGCTGTTATTGAAAGAACAAGCCCACAGGCTCTTCCTTTAATGAGCTGCGTTGGATTGTATATCCATAATTTATTAATGTAATTGCTTTATTATTACATTTGTATGGCTGAAAGGAAGCTGTCTCTAATGGCCATAGAATTTCATGTAGTATCTTTATAAAAGATGCATTATTAGTTGGTGAGAAAAATGCATGTTGTACTACTTCAGGCTTTGTGTTAAAAGTACTGCTTTATTAGTTATTGCATTTCACATCTAATTATTTTAAAAATTTACATGATAATTAGGTGTATTTATGTCAGATTAGAATGGCTATGTATTTGAATTTGCAGTGTATAGGTAATATGAATTTAATTGTCAATTTGTTGCACAAGCAATGATTCTTCTGCTGCTGATTTACCTTAAGTATATCTGAAATATCAAATGGGAATGACTTAGGTGTGTTTTTACTCTTCTAAATTGGGAACGCATTGTAATCGAAAATGGTATCGTGTACAACTAGACAAGCCAAAGCTTTTAGATCCAGTTTTAAGTTTTAATGTTTAGTAGAGACGTGTCATAAAAATGGTTCTCCAATTGTTTTTAACTTGGTGTCTATTTGATTACTTTAAATAAATATTTTTGTCGTGTATTTTAACAATATTAAAAATACACCTTCATATACTGAACAGAATCTGAAGAAGAATTCAGCAGGTCTTTTATGGTGACACAGGCAGAAGCAGGTATTTCAAATATGGTGTGTGTGTACTTAGTTCACTTTTTAATGTTGAACTACTTTGAAGATGTCATCGCTTTTGTCACTGACAGTGATCTAACTCTGCAGATGCCATGATATGGGAAAATTATCCCTCAATAAAGCAGAATGAAGGAATTTGTCCTCCTTTGTATACCCATATGTTAGCTTACCTTTGTGCAGAATATGTTGGGTTTAATTATGTTGAGAAGTACAGTCTCTGCTTCCCACTTCTGCCGTGTAAATCTGTGCACTAACCTAGACAATTTTGACAGGTGCCAGTCAGTGGTCGAGGAGTGGAGGACAAGCTCCCTCATCTCCCAGCTATGAAAACTCTCTACACTCCTTGGTAAGAATTGGTGAAAGCGGCATAGTACATTTTACTTAGGAGTTGAAGGCTTGGTTTTGTATAAATCCTGCATATCATTAAAGGAAACAGTAGGATAGCATTACAAATGAATTCTTTGCTAACAAATGGCCTGTTCAGTTGAACAATATAAGACGTGCAGGGTGTGTCTTTCACCATCTGTTCCTTGGGCATCAGGCTTCTGTGCTGAGGACAGCTGGTGCTAAAGCGCTGTTATGAGATTCTGGTACCTTTTCACAAATCCATAGCTAATTCTTATCTAAAGTTCAGTCTGGAGAAAGATAAAGACTTCATGCCTCCGCATTTACTTGTCCTTCCCCCTCGCTCCCTCAAATGGCAGTCTCTAGGGCTTGTTTGCATTACACTGTTATTAAAGTATTAATACATTTTATTTGTAATTATTATTTGTTGTAGGGAATGTTCGTTTATTAATTAAACATTTTACAGAATAACACACAGGCAGTTACCTACAGCATTGTAAATTTTCTTCTTTTAAGGATTCAGCAGAGGATTTCTGTTACTGACTTCCTTCTTACATTTCCGATACAATATTGGGGAGGAAACAGGGAAAATTTGAGGGAAGGTTTTGATTACTTGTTTAATATTTCTAGTTTCCACAGATGTAATTTCTATTTTTTTTCTAACAAGAATAAATTATAAGTTAAATCAGATTTCTTTTCTTCATTATTTTTGCAATTAAATATAATTGTTATGTACATCTTAGAATCCTAACATAACTGCAGTGTTAAATATTAGCCTTTTCTTATCTTAATATAATCAGATCTCTGTTGCATTAACTTGACTAACAATTTATTGCTGACATGCACATCAGCTGTTTCCTCACCTCTTTTTTTGAATTAATCTTAACCTGTGCTTTGCTTCCTGTTCTGTCTTGACTTTGCCAGAAAAATCGAGTTGAACAGCAACTTCACGAGCATTTGCAAGATGCAATGTCCTTCTTAAAGGATGTCTGTGAGGTACTATTTCACTTTAGATGGTGCCTTTTTGTGTTTCAATTAACGCTTCCTTCGGCTTCCCCATTAAAAACTTAAATTAGTGTAGAGTATGACCCATCTTTTGGCTCCAACATTCTGCTGTTTCAGTGTCTAGAGCTGCAATGTCAGAATTGGTTTTGCTTTGGGGTTTTTGGTTTTGTTTTTTTTTTTTTTTTTTCTCTGGTCTTGTTTAAAAGAAAGTAATTAAAAGAAAGTAATTTTAAGACAGACTTCGACAGTAACACAAATAACATGCTTTTATTTCTGAAATACCTAATCTGTTTGAAGGTCGATTTTAAAAAATGGTAACTTAAAGTTTTGTCCAGTTTTTTGCAATACAGATTCCCAAAAAACCACTGCCTCTCTTAATTGTTTCCAGCATGGTGAGGCTGATTTTATGATCATTCTTTCTTATCCTGCATTAGCTTATTTTGTAGCAATTCCTTTTTTCTTTTCATGCCATATTATAGCAGCTGAGTAACATTAACCTCATAATAAGCTTCACTTTCAAAGCTGCCACCTATTTGTGGAATGAATGCAATCTTGAACAAAATCTCCAGATAATATTTTCTTTTTCCTGTTTGTTTGTAGTGCTGGTAGGTGCTTTCGAAGCCTTTTGATACCATTTTGATACCACAATTCATCTTCTCTCTTTAATACCTCCGAGATAGACTCTGTTGTGGTGTGAGGGCCTGGGGATTTATTCAGTAACGGATGTTCCTGTCCCTCTTGCGTCCCCACAGCAGTCCCGGATGGAGGATCGCTTGGACAGGCTCGATGATGCCATCCATGTGCTGCGGAACCACGCCGTGGGGCCTTCCACAAGCCTGTCAGCTGCCCATGGAGATATCCATAGTTTATTGGGACCATCCCACAATGGGCCAATTGGAAGCCTGAACTCAAACTATGGAGCATCCAGCCTTGTAACAGCCAACAGACAAGCATCCATGGTAATGATGTTATAAAACATGAGTATGGTTATGCAAAGCAGCTACAGCTGATGCACTGAAACTATTGTAGAGCTTACTGAGGTAGAACTGGACTGTAAGACTAATATTTATCAGGAAGAAACCACTTGAGATTCTTGTGGAGGAAAAGATGGCAGACAGCTTGCACCTGCTATGGGTTTCCAATTAGAACGTTGGGGTGGGGGTGGGCAGAAATGAGGGGGAGGAAAAAGATGGGAAAACTTAGACTTTGGCCTGGTCAGTGGCCCATAAAATCCTGCTGTGACCATATGCAGAAAGCTGAAACTTTCTGCTGAGAGCGTTTCAGCTTATACATGCATTTTTTCCAGATGTGTAATAATTGGCAGAACCGTTTTCTCCTTGAAATGGTGAATAGGGAGATTGAATGGGAAAAGCAGTCGAGAAGGACTGAATTTCAAGTGTTCTGGTCTGGAAAAGCTGTTTATTGTAAATTGGAACTAGTCTTCAATAGCAGATGCTGGCAGAGGACTGGGAGGAAGCTGTTGGAATGTGGAACCATAGTGTGCGCAGGCTCAAAATTTAAACTTTTTTTCTAAATGAAAAGGAGTTTGAGCACAGCTGTAGTGTAAGTAACAATGAAAAGGAAACTACTTTCAGATTAATCCCCAAGAAGGATGAAATAATTCAATCCATCTCTTTTAGTTTCTTTAAAAATGTGAACTGTTCTGAAAAAATGTAGTCGAGCTTTTTATAGATCAGAAATATGCTAAAAGCATTACGCAGTAAACGAATCTATTTGTAGCATTGCTCACCTCCCTTTTTCTTCCTTGTCATTCCACCCTTCTCAAAAATGCTTAAAGGAAAAAGAGCTTTTAAAAACATGCTTGTTTTAGTGGTGCCATGTGTTTGCGTGTTTACAGCGTAATTTTAAAGACCAGTTACATGCTGTGAAATTTTCTGTTATAAAACAGATTCACAGCTGGGTACTGTGTGATCAAGGCAAAATTTCACCTATCATCAAAATAATTAGGTACCCCAATTGCTGAAGGGTTTGTATTCTATAAAACAGAATTAGTTCCAGGCTCTCCCATTCGCACATCACACATCCATTTATATTAATTTCAGGACCACTGCAGTAAACATCAAAAAGAAGTGGTTGCTTGCTATAAGCTGCGTGTGTTTGGGGGCTTTGGGGAGGGGGTACTTTCCAAATGCACATCCAACTTCAGCTTTCTATACAAGTTCACAGTTGCTTTTAGTAATGAAAGAAGTGATGCATAAGTACTCTTGAATTTTTTCGTAGTACCTACTGAGATTTAATATTTAAAGAATGTTGTTAAAGTTCTGCCATGGTCTGGGGTAGACTGAAATTTAGTCATACAAAAGAAAACTTTTTTCCCCCCTCTGGTCTTGTAAAGTAAGTGACTGAAACTGCAGTGACAATTTTTTTCTGTGACTTGAGGAACCTTCTGATACTGCAAAGCCAGACACAGTCAAATAAATACAGATAGTGCCAAAATGTACATAAAAATCTCAGTTTCTCTTTTAAATAAGCTATGATAAATATTTATCAACTCAGTTTTTATTAAAATACGGACAGTGGAAAATGCATCTCCAAAGTGGACAGAAGATTGTTGATCTTCTCTACTTTAATGTAGCTGTGTAACTTAAATGTAATACAGACCTAATTTATCGTCTAATTATTTGACTGACAGATGCTTGTCTGTTAGAAATAAACTTAAATTAAGAAAGAAAGAAAAAAAAGGCCATACATTTTAACCTCACTTGGTGAAACAAGCTTACAGATCAGTTTTGGCTTGACAAGTGAGTCAGCTAAAGAATTTCTTGGATTAACCTAAATTTTGTTACATCAGAATAATTGGCTCCAGCAGAAGGCATCCTGTTGTGGCCTTGCCCAGTCCCCAAAGAGCGCCCTTTGACATCATTTGCAATTGCAGGAACTCAACGTGGCTTAGGATGGAGTCCTGAAATAGGTACAGAGCAGGGGCTGGCACATCTGGCTGTGCTGCAGACTGAGTGCTTCATTAGTGATGACTGCATTGCAGTAATGCCCCCCAAGTATAAGGGGTAATTCTTATTCAATAACTAATTAATTTCACACTCTTATTTACTATTAGGTTGGCAATCATTTTAAATAGTAAGTAGGAGAGCAGAGGATTTGACACATGACCTGAACTGTAAGATCCAGCCTTCATTCCAGATTTAAATACTGCTTTAGTTGAGATGACATCCAGTAAATTTTAAGAAAATAATGAATATTGGGCTAACGTAGTGAGAAATGTCAACATTGATAAGGGTGATTACCTATTTTTGAGGTTTTGTTTGACATAGGGTCAAGAAATGTTCATTGGAATTCAGCACTAAATGAAACTTCCTTGTTGAAGAAGGGTGGGATCTTTACACAAAACATTTTTGCTCTTTAAAAAAAAGGAAAAAAAATAAATCTAATTTCCCTTGAAGATGATGATCTTGGCAGAAGGAGCTAGGAAATGAGTAATTTAACTCCTTTTTATGTAATTAGTGTAACCAGGCATGGTTTTATTTTAACATTTGCTTAATTTTTGAGCCAGATTTATTTTACAACTCTAGTTGACTTCATTTCCTGCTTGCTCTGAATGGTCTTGTTTTCTTTTTAGCTGGGCTGGCCATTAGACTTATTCAAATAGATTTTTAATATCTCAAACTCATCAAATATTTGCTAACTGGCCTTTGAAGTTGATTTGTATTTTATTTCATGTATTATTGAAAAGTTAAGAAGTAATACTTTTTGTTCTTATTCAAGCTGCTTTTTATTTGTCATTGTAATACAATGGAAAAAGAACAGCCTGAACTGATTAAAAATAAATAAATAAAAGGCCTGGAAACTCAGTTAAGGATGAAACTCAATCCTTAAGTCAGAGGGTTTTTTCAGGTATAACAGGAATCTAAGAAAATTGGTGATCTCCCTCTTTGTGCCCTGTGCCTGCTCCAGTAGAAGCACGAAAGGGCAGTTAAGCAGCTTTGCCAAGACCAACCTCTGCTCTTGCTCAAACCCTTCCAGAGATGCTGTTTCCCTTTAGAGATTATGCTCCCACGGAACAACCCTGAGCAGTCTGAAGTGTAAAATTCTTGATTACAAAGCCCTTTTCATTGCCTTAATTATGCACACCTTGGCTAAAATGGTTTTAATGACCATAGCCAAACTGACCAGCCAGTAGGGCTTGAAAAGTTCAATGACTCAGACCAAGAGTGGTATTTTTATTTTCCAGTTCCCAAAAGCTTTCAGTGCTAAGTGCTCAAAATGACTAATCAAACTGAAGTGTGAGATGCAGAACCAATATTAACAGGACAAAAATGTCCTTTCCCCACGTGTCACTCTTGGTTCTCCTATATGCAGTTGTGTGTCATCACTGCCCATGTTTTGTCTAGTTTTTATTTAGTTGCCTAAAATACTTAACTGGTTTTCTGGTTTCAGATCCCAAATGTTAGCGCTTAAATCAACCGAAATGTGTTCTGCACTCGGGTTTGGGGATTTTTTTTGAATTTGCAAGTGTCACTGGGGCTGCAGATTGTCCTGTGTACAAGTCTTGAAATGCATAAAAATGAATACCGTTGACCTGGTAAATTACAGCAACTTACAGTCTTGTAACAGGGCTACTGTTTTTCTCAACCTGGGGTTACTGAGGGGTAAGTTTTTTATGATTGCAGTGGGTGCCAGAGCTGTGTCGGGTTGGCGGTGTGTGGAGGAAGCAGGCGAAGGGCAGTGATGTGCACACGTCGGTCCCGAGCGCGGTGTCCGCGCTGGCCGCTGCTCACCGCCGTGTTCTCCCCGCACGCTGCAGGCTCTGCCTGCCCGCGGTGCGCCAGAGCCCGGCCTCGCGTTTGCCTCCCATTTTGTGTGCCTGGGAAGCTTCGAGCTTTGCTTGGGAGGGGAGACCATGGAAACAAGGCTGGATTAGCGCCGGGGAGAATGAATCAACTCCGAGTTAGTTTGCTTTCGAGATGAGCTGCCGCGGGTCCCGCAGGCCGGCGCTGCACGGGCCGGGGCCGCGGCGCAGCCCGCGCTGCCGGCCCGGGCAGCTGTATGGAAATGGGGAACGCTCGGGAGCCGCCGCAGCGCCGCCATCCCCGCGCCCGCCCCGGGGCACCGCGGGAGCCGCGGGCAGCGAGCTGCCCCCGGAGCTGGCCCTTGGCGCTAGGAAAGCGCCTGACTGGGAATCGCTTCTAAATAATAGCGATAAAACACGTCGAGAGCTCGTTTGTTCCGAGCGCCGCGGAGCTGATGGCCCCGGACGCCTTTCAGAAGACTTAAAGGAAGCCCGAGGTTGTGCTCCATTGAAATGCAGATGGGGAGAGCCCTTTCTCTAACGCAGTGCGAGTCCGGGGAAAGGAGAGCAAACTAAATTTTCAGAACTCAAGGTTTAAGATACTTGAGTCTGTGGTAGCTTGAAGTAGCCACCGATAAGTTGTAACTGTAGCAAACAGAGCTATTGGCTTCCGCATAGGATGCAGTGACTTTCAGCAAGTCATTTTGTTTGGGTTTTTTTGTTTGCTAGATTGGATTTTCTGGTATATCATAGATCACAGATAAATATCAGTGTTATGGCCAGTTTTGTAACATTTTAGCTCTTAAAATTTCTATGTAAATCCTGTTAATCTAAATTGTATGCTTTTAATTTGTACATCTTGGTTTCAAAGGTTTGGAACATGGACTTGAATTCAGGTTTTATTTCTCATCTGTTCTCTGCCTTTATCAGAACTGATTTGCTCATCTATTGCCTTTAGATTAGCTCTAGATTTGAAAGTTGCCAGGGTTCTGGCAGCTGCTATGTTTGTACACAGCTTTAAGATATTTTTGCCTTTTTTAAGAAGTAGATTTTGGAACAAACCTGGCCCTGAAACAATTACTGGTCTGTAGCTTGAATAAAAGCACCCTCAAGTGTTAGGACTAAGCATGACCAGAAGAAAGTAAAACACACAACCTGCAAGGCAGAATTAGGGAAAGACTCAGTTTTGAAAAATTCAGAGTGAG
Source organism: Nicator chloris (assembly GCA_013400495.1). Classification (NCBI taxonomy): domain Eukaryota; kingdom Metazoa; phylum Chordata; class Aves; order Passeriformes; family Pycnonotidae; genus Nicator; species Nicator chloris. The sequence continues at coordinate 102,935 of WAAE01026655.1, forward strand.
AATGGGCCGCATGTTCCAGTTGTAAAGAGTTTTGTCTCTTATGCTGGAAGCCCTGGGCTCAGCTCCTTCCTCCCAGTGAGTTCATGACTCTTGGAGGAGCTGGGCCGACTGTATCCAGAGTAGAACTTCTCACAAACAAAGCCTATTACGCACAGAGGAAGATAAAATACACTTGAAATAGCAACAGATATTCCACAGTATACAGGAGGAGATTTTCTACAGAACAATGGATACAAATAGCAGCCCAGAATGACCTGATATTAGTTGTGGGTTGTTGGGGAGGGGGGGTTCCCCCTTTCTTTTTTTATTCCTGTGCATTAGCTTACAGGAACAAGTGTATATTAAACAAAGGATAAACTTGCATAAGGGTATTTATCTCTCTCTGGGTAAAACCCATACTAAGACATGAAAGGTAAAAGCTGCATTAATTACTCAAGAGGGATTCAAAGCTCAGCAGTTTACTAGGATTGAAGGATTTATTGAAAAACAGTGGTTCTCATGTGTAACTCCAGGCCATAAACCTATTTAATTAAAGGCTTAATCTTCTAGTTGACATGTTTGCTACTGTTCCAATAAAAAGCTTCATCTGTAGCCAGTTTTTGTAACTATACAAATAATAGTAGAATCCTTAGTCTTTGTTCATTTTTTAACTGTTTAATTGTATTACGTTGGTTATATTATAAATGTTTAAGGACTTTTGTGCATTTAGAATCCAAAGGCTTTAAATGGTTGGTGTTCCAAATTATTTAAATACAGGCAGTGTATCTTTACGTCTTTTTTCTTGAACAAATATTTTTTAATAGAAGTTGATGACAGTATTCTGTATTGAGCAGCAGTTTTTTAACACGTTGCCTCTTTAAGTTAGGTATGCACACTCAAAGCTGTCTCACATAAGTATCATTAATTCAAGTTTATGCAAAATTAGAATTTTTCAAGACTCTTCATCTCAATGCTTGCTGCTCAGAAATTTAATCATGATGTATTATGAAGGAATAGATGACAAAATAGGTGGTAAGAATAGTTGGATACCTGGATTATTTTATTCCAAACAGGGTTGGTCACTGCTTGAGACACGGCCCAGTCCAGTAAGGTATAATCAGGTGTTTCAGTGTAACAGCATCTATTTGCTAAATCTTTCCTTTACTCTGCAACAATTTTAACTCGGGTCTCTAATCCAGCAAATACTTTCAGTGTTTTAAACTTCTATTTTTGGACAATTTTTCGAATCACATCTTTAATAGATTGCTTTGCTTTGCCTTGCTTTAGGTTGGGACTCACCGGGAAGAAGGTGTCAGCCTCAACAGCAACCATTCAGTTCTTCCCAGTACAGTTTCTGCTCAGAGCACAGAACTAAATCATAAAACACAAGACAGCTACAGAGGTAACTTTCCAGGCTTAAATGCTGGACAGGGTCTGCAGTAGTTCAGAACCAGTGAGGCTGTTGATCTTGGTAAAATGGCATCAGTGCAAGGGATAGGGGCATAGATAATGTTGAAAAATAAAAATACCAAATCCGATACACCACCACTGTTAGGGACTCCTGCAACAATTTTGAGGGCATCCCTCAATTATCCCAGTATAATTTCAAGAGAAGGCTGCATTACAGCCACGTCCCTCCACCTTAAGGGGCCATGGTCCACTTGCAGAGCTGCAGCCATTTCCCAGTCAGCCAGGAAAGCTGGAGTGGGCTGAGACCAGAGTTCAGCACAGCCAATGGAAGGAGGTCATGCCACACCCATGTTTACAGCTCCCTCCATTTTTAGCTGAAGAAGTAAACTGCAGAAAACAGAGGTCAGCTCCTTTATTAGCATGCTAGCACCATTTAGGAGGTGTTGCACATTCAGCCTAAACCCAAGCCTCGATGTCAGTGCAGCTCTGCCCTTAAATTTGCAGCCCAGACATCAGGTGCAAATTTCCGTACTTCACTCAATGTCCTTTTGTCTTAAACAGTGTTTTCCTTAGACTAAGCTGTTACCAATCAAGCTGCTCTGTGAGCTGTGATTGCTGTATAACCCATGACATGTGTCCAAGTAGAGCAGTGTTACCAGGATTTCTTGTTTCTGTTAGTTTTTCCTGTTGTCTGCCCAGACCCGTGCTGGGCTCTGGCCCCTCACTGCCGTTATCTGCTGAGGTGCTGGGCGGTGTTCCAGTGCTGTGACACTCACTCTGCTCTCTGGTTGCTTGCAGCACTCTCGGGTGGCTTACAGAGCCAGTCTGTGGCTATAGGTCCAACAGAAATCAAGTCTGAACATAAGGAGAAGGATGAGAATATCCATGAACCCCCCTCATCAGATGACATGAAATCAGATGATGAGTCCTCCCAGAAGGATATCAAGGTCTCATCCAGAGGCAGAACAAGGTGCGTGGCTGACATAACCTGGAGAATCTGTGCTTTGATAATGCTCAGTAGCGTGTTGTCCTCATATTTGATAAACTTATTGCAGGGCTTTTGTGTTACTGCAGTGCATACACCAATAGGCAGCTGAAAGGGAAAAAAGTTTATAGTATCTGTATATATTTAAATACAAGGTAGAGGATTTGCTGGGAAAATCATCTGTCAAGCGTGCATTCCCTTGCACGAGTGCCTTGCCTAATGTCTGCCTGTACATGCAAGCAGCAAAAGACTGAGGGTCCTGCCCAGCACAGAGCACGGGACAATGTCAGAAATTAGTGATACTCTGTAGCTGGGCCAGGGCTGCTCTTCTAGATGTGAGTCTGTGGTGGTGGAGAGCTCCAGCTCCTGACCTGGAGCCTGAGGTGAAACACTGTGGCTAAATATCAAGTCACAGACACAAAACTGGAGCTGACACTGGGTAAATGCTTCTGCATCTGCCTGATACGCCTGATACAAGCCTTGAAATTTGAGGTAACAGTAAACCATCAGAACTTTGCAGCCATAAGCAGCATAATCTGTATTAACAAGTGTTCAATGGCATTTTAGTGTGTTAATTTTAGTAGAACAGAGGATTTGCACAGTTTTAGACTATATTGGATGAATCTATATTAAAAAGGCTATGCAACGTGATATCATTTGAGGCAGTTCGAGAATTCTAAATATAACTGTTTAGCTCTACACTGAGTAGTAGAAGAAAAAATCATTCTAAAATTGGCCAATGTGGTCTTTAACAAAAGTAAAACCCTTAAATAAGCACATGAAATTGAAGATTCCTTGAATGAATTTTTATGTAAGCTGATGTATTGGAAAGTAGCAAAACCTTTGTTGGAAATTATTTTATTCTTCACCTATTTGGAGTCAGCACTAGGCTCACTTGTTTGAATTACCAGCGATACTTCAGTATCCTGTTACGTTTGCTTTCTTGCAGCAGTACTAACGAAGATGAGGATTTAAACCCAGAGCAGAAAATAGAAAGAGAAAAGGAGAGAAGAATGGCAAACAATGCCCGGGAACGTTTGCGCGTGCGAGACATCAACGAGGCGTTCAAGGAGCTGGGCCGCATGTGCCAGCTGCACCTGAAGAGCGAGAAGCCGCAGACCAAGCTGCTGATCCTGCACCAGGCTGTGGCAGTGATCCTCAGCCTGGAGCAGCAAGTGAGAGGTCAGTGGCCTCGGGGCTGGGGCAGGCCTCTGGCAGCTTTGTCCATGGAGCAGTCTTGAAACTGCTCAGCCAGATGGATGAGCTACTGAAAGTGTGTTTGCTGTCCTGTAATGATGCTGAAGTTCTTTAGAAAAAGCAAAGAATTACTTTTTAGAAAAAGGCGGGGGGGAACACAATGAGTATAAGGTTTATACTTTCACCTTTCTTTTTCTGGTTCAATTAGTCATCTCTTTGCACCAAAGTTTCCAAGGTAAATGCATTTAACACATCTTGCTTTAAATTGTAACAAGCACTTGTTCAGTGGTAGAAAAGCTTTAGCAACAACAAGACATCTCGTTTAGGATGAACTCCAAGTAATTGAAATATTAAAATGCAGTTCATTTATTTGTTTTCTTAAGTTTTTGCAGTGAACTAATGTACTGGGGAGGCAGGAAACTTCTAATTGAATCAGAGCTGGGTTTGCATGAATCTTCTTTCTCTGATTGCTTTAAATTCTTCCAAGAAAGAAGCAATAGGCCTGCTGGTAGGTGCAGAAGGAAAACTGCTTTGTGCCATTCATTCTCATAAGGAGAGATGATTCTAGAAATCATGTTTGGTTCTTCAGCAGTTCTGTTCTTGTGAGTTGGTGAAGCCACAGTTGACTTATAATCTGCCTACTTTTGTCAAAGACGTGCTGAAGTTCTGGGGCACCTTGCTCTAACTTTTGGTCAGCCCTGAGTCAGACAGGGTAGCGGCTGGAAGTGCCTTCCAACAGAAATAATCTTGTTCTGTGGAGGTGGCACTTCCCAAATGAGTGTCCTTGTGTTTTGCTGTTTGGGACTCATTAGCAGCCATCTTCCTTAGTGTCTCACTGATGGAAGTGGATCAAGTGAAAAGTCTGAGATGTGGATATGTCAGTGGTTGTATTTGCTCAATGCACTACATCTTTGAATCACTAATGTCACTGAGTGATAACAATGTTTTATTTTTGCGTACCTCAGTTTTACTTCCTTTTTCTCATTTGTTGCTTGCATTTTGCACAGAAGATCCAAGCAACAGTTAGAAGTTTAAAGTGACTAAATAACTAACTTAACACAAACTTATGTACTTCACGCAGTAAGGATGAGACGCTGTGTTTTCAGGCACTTTTACTGATCCAATTGTCAGCAAAGACCACACTGTCTCCAGCCAGAGCTCTTTCAAGGCACAAAGCAACTGTTCTGCAGATGAGACAGCTGCTGGGACCACTGTAAAACCCAGTTTAGCATCTCTGAGACTTAGATCTCAGGCACTGTTTTGGTCTGAAGATGCTTGCCGTGGTCTAGAAGATAAGACTGAGTATTACAAAGTCAGAGGGACATTAATCAAGCATGGATTTTGGTGTTTAAAAAGCATCAAGTCCATCTCCCTGCTCTCAGAGATTCTGTAATTCACAGAAAGTTCCATGTTCATAAAATCATTCTACCTCAGTCAGAGGACTTCCAATCCTGGTGTCTGTGATAGAAATCTTTTTTTTCAGTGTGCTAACAGCAAAACTGGCCCCAATGTACAGGCAGTGTAAATGGAGAACTTCCCTTGCTCATGTTCCTGTGCTCCGTGTGTGTGGGGCGGGCGCTGGGGAGAGGCCCTGGCTCCCGTTTGTCTTCCCGTCCCTTTGCACCTGTTCCTGCAAGGGAGTGACCCGAGCTGTGACACCCACAGGAGCTTGCACAGTGCTTTATGTAATTGCACAAACAATTTCCTCTCTCTGCTAGTAATGAAGCTTCTCATTTTGTGATTGGTGCTATTCAAAATGAACCATTTCAGATTTAAGCTCTCAGTGTAGGCCAGGGATTTTATCTCCATTTCCTAAAGCACTGTAAATTAACTTCCTTTCAAAGTTTCCATGTAATTAAATCTTTAAAACTTCAAGGCAAGCCAGAGTTAGACAAAGAAAACTGTGATTAAAGAAAGTTAGCAGTTTTGGGGTTTTTTTCCAGTAGACTCTTTAGGAGTGCTCATCCTTAAGGAAATGCTGTAGGAGGCTGTTGGTAATGACTTCGGTGACAGCAGAACTATCAAGTCCATCCAAAATAATCTCTGTCAGATGAGCTAAAATGCACAGGGGTCAGTAAACTGCAGTTACTAGAGGGGTGCCTGTGCAGTGCAAGAGAAGGGCTTGTGATGTCTGTTCAGTTTTGGCAGACTTCTTGCAGTTATAATTGTATCTGCTATCTCCAACGGCAAAGCAGAATGCACTGACAGCTAGAAAGTACCTTAAAATGTTGATCAAATTCCACAGTGGAATATATAGCATGTTTTTTGTATGTCTTTTGGACCCCTGTGATTTACATCTTCTGTATTTGATTCACGAAAAGCCATTTTGAAGAACAGAAACAGCTGACTTTTAGAAACTGTCATTATTTGGAAATGAGATCCAAATCCACATCTATTGAAGCTAAGTGGGGAAGTGGAAACACAGTGATGAAAATACCTTGGTAGCTGGTCCACAGCTGGTTATTATAAAGTATTGACTTTAATGTGAGAGGAAATAGGGTTTAAAAAAAAAATAATGCTCCTTCTGTGTATGACTGTCATCACAGTCTTTTGATTGAACCAAGATGGGCACAAGGTGATTTCACAGATTGAGGCTGATGAGAGCTATCCATTCAGGGTGTGCTGCGTCCCCTGCCCTAACACCTGGCTAATACTTACTGGGAAGAAAGAAGCAGCAACATTTCTAACACTAGTGTGATGGCAGCAAGGTTGGTAAGACTTCAGCCTACCAACAAAATGGATAAATTCCATTTTATTATATTGTAAATTACAGAAAGTTCTCACCTAGCACTTCAGTGTCTTATGCTGATAAAGGAGGTGTTTTTTAGAAGTTTCTGAAGGTGTATGTAGGCTGCTGAAAGGGTTTGGGTTTGGCTTTTTGTCTCTGTTTTTTTACAACACAGTCTAGGATCTGTATGGCAGGACTTCCAGTGGTGATTGTCTGCAGCTTTGGACACCTGCAGGTGAACAGGGGCTGTCAGCAGCTGAAAGAGGGAAGCTGCAGAGCTATTTTTACTCCAGGGTTCGTGTATCGATATTGCCCATGGTGTCAGTGTATGGGATATTAAGAACTCTGATTTTTCTGTTACAGAACGAAACCTAAACCCTAAAGCAGCCTGCCTTAAGAGAAGGGAAGAAGAAAAAGTTTCTGCCGTATCGGCAGAGCCACCAACAGCACACCCAGGAAGCCACCCTGGCCTGAGTGAAACTACCAACCCTATGGGTCATATGTGAACACCAGCCAGGTACGTCAGGGGCTGGCTCTTGCTGCTCGGTGTTGGCTGAACTGGGGGAGACACCTGGATATGGTGGGTTTAGTTCCTGAGCTGCCAGCAGCACCAGACTTCTCTGTGCTTTCACATCTCTCAGCAGAAGCAGAAGGCTGCAGATTTGTTTGGGTTTATAATAAAACCCCAGGAAATTGTTGTCAGTCTCTTTATTTTCATGCCTTGCTGCCAATGGCTGCATCTCTTGGCTCAGGTGGCCTTCTTGGCATGACATCAGAGGAGCAGTGAACAGCTTGCTAGATAAGCCAAGCTTAATAAAGATGAATTATACATCTTTAAATGGTCTGAATATCACATCAGTTCATTTAAAAATCCACGTATTGTTTCCCAGTGCTGATACAATTTCAGGGACTCCTCATCCCAGAGAGATTTGCTCTCTGGCTCAAGGCTGCTCGTTCTAACTCCTCTCATTTGCCCAGCAGAGGCTGGGAAGGGTCTTCAGTCACAATCTGTATTGGTGAAGATCGTTAACATTTAAAAGTAATGTTTGCAGCTTTGCAAGGTAGCCCAGTATGTAACATCTCATTTAAACACACTGATGGGGAGGCCCTACAGGAATATCAGTCTTTTGGGTTTATTCGTGTTGATGGTTCGTTTTCTAAATAGTTGCGAAACTTTGATTTTAAAAGGAAAAAAATTGAGTCTTCTAGTAGAGCTGTTGCCACTTTCAAGAAGAATAAAAAAACTGGGTTCAGTGCCCTTGTTTTAATCCACAACTTTATTAAATTTTATGTTTTAGGAGGTTTCTTGTTATGTATGTTATAATTTTTAATGCTTTGAATTTCTCTTAATTTGTTTTATTTCATACAAGAGCAATTGGCGACTTTTGAATCGTCAGATAATTTTTGGTTTACAGCCAACTTAGTCTGTTCTTGCCATATAAATATAAAGAGCCACTTTCAGAAGTTTGGTGTCTTTGCTTTTTTAATAGCAGTAACTCTGTGGGTTGACTGAAGTGTGACCTTGACAGAAAAGGCTGTACAGGAACATGGCAATTTACCTTCAGGAGGGAGTGAACTTGGCACTGTCTCTGCTTGGTTTGGAGAGCAAAGTAAGACACAAATTGAAGGTCTGAGATGTGCAGATTATTCTTCTCACATATCCAGAGAGGCCCAACAGAAGGTTCTTTAGTCTCTTCAATATATTTTGTTCAAGATGGATATCTCTGCAACAGGGGATTTCAGGGTCTCTCAATGTGATTTTCTTTTGCACCTAAATGACTGAAAATGCCACCAAATCCAGTTTAAATTAGGTCTCTGGTATTGATACAAAGTTTTTTAATTATTATTTTCCTAATAACCTTTCTTCTCCTAAATTTCTTTCTAGAATTCCAGAATTATTGGTAGGATACACAGAAGGTGACCTTTCTTCACAAGGACACAGACAACTAACATTATATGAAGACACAAACCTGACAGGAGAAAACACTTGAAGCAAGAAACCCAAATGCAATCTTATGATCAAAGCTACTGGTCAACACCTGCATCAGGAGTGAAGATACAAGATCTTCAGACAGAATTTCAGCCCATGAGATACTCTGAACATATCATTCTGTTGCAAGCAGTGTGTCGCTTCTGCACAATCAGAGACTGTTGTGATCTCTCCACTCATTGTGGAAGTTGCCTTGTGCCTAAACTGAATTGACAAATGCATTGTAACTACAAATTTTATTTATTGTTATGGAACTGTTAAGGTCTACATATAAAGGGAAAAGTTAACATGTTAAAAGCTGATAAAATTTCAACTGAATGCCAGCATTTACTAAAGCTGTTCACATTCAGAGAACAAAGCAGTGACAACCGTCGACCCGTAGCATTCCCAGCATACCTATTAGTGTCTTAAAAAAGGAAGGGAAAAGTCTTTTGTTGTCCTTTCCTCTCCTTTTGCCATATGACTAGTGTTTTCCATGCAATAGGAAACTATTCCTTGGTATAGCTTTTTTTATGTTATTTTTGATCTCTGGTAATCTGAACAGTTATGGTCACAGTTCCCCTTCCATACTGAGCTCTGTGCCTCAAGCCACTCAGAGGCGTCACGAAGGCTGCAGGCTGGAGCAATACTGTGACCATAACATTTCTTGGATTTAAAAAGTGATTTTTATTTTCCCTCAGACTTTGCTCAAACATTTTTTTTTTCTAATTATAAACAAAACCTTTTTAGGCTTCTAGGCTTCATAGTAAAGCTTGTAATGTGAAGTGTAAATTGGGTGGGGAGAATCTACTTTGTTAGAGTTGCTTTGTTTTCCGAGCAGTAAGTACTACATATAGTACATGTAAAGTGTTAGCTGTATGTAAGCACAAAATGCATTAAAATACAAAGGAGATTTTTTTCAGGCTGTAACTTTGGTGAATAGTAAAACCCTAAATTCACCGTGGCAGGTAGTGTGATGCTATAACCACCAGCAAGGTGGGCTTATTACGTAATGGAACCTTAAGAGCAATGGTCAGCAGTTTTTCCTTCCTGTACACGTTAACTATCATGTCATGTTGTATGGCTTGTCAGTGGAGAAAAGATAAGTGTGAATCAAATGCAAATACCCCCGTCCCAAGCCATATTAGCATTAAACCTTTAAATGTTTCTCCACCAGAATAGTGTCCATAAGTATTCCTTTGTCACAGATGTGTTGAAATGGTTAAAATCCTTTGAACTTCCATGGAAACTGTCTTCCACTGCAATGACCATGGGAGGAAATTTCCTAAGCCAAGGTTGTCTGAGCTATTGTTTATATAGTGCATCTTTCATCACTGGCAATTGGTTCACACACAAAACAGGAACAAAACTATAATTTTTATGAAGTCATTTAATTTGAAAGAACAAAAGATGGATTGATAAAATAAACTAATGAATTTAAGCTCATGTTTTGGATGGTTCCTAACAAAACAGTTTGTGGAATTAGTGGACTCATTTCTATTACTTTATTTTGCATATATCATCAAATAACACCTGATTATATCTGTGGCCTTGTTCTTCATTTCAGTGTTTATCAGCTAAACGGAATTTGTTGCTTATGACGTGTGAAAGTGATCACGTGCCACTGCCTGGCCTTTTTCCTTCTAAGCTTGTTGTCTTTTTGGCTATATTAGACTTTGCAGTATGCCCAGAAGCTTTCCTTCATAAAATAGAAAGAAAAAAACATTTGGCTTATTTTTCACTGTAGCTAGTCTTTTATACAATAATCTTGTAAGAAAATTTCTTGAATTCTAAATATTACTCTTTCTAGATTTTTGAAATCAAAAAAAGTTTTCAGTAAAAAGTTTCTTACTTTATTTTACTATATTAGGTAGTAAAAATGTAGGGTTATTTACCATAACCTGTTCATTAATATCAGAAATTTACAATAGCATTGTAAGACCATAGTAGGGTTCTAGCATACCGTGTAGTACCTATGGAGTATTGTAAGAGCTAATTGTCCGAGATGAATTGCTTCTCATCTTGTTCTCCAGTTTCCATTGTTGGTTTATTGCAGATTTGTACCCTGTGTCAAATTTCAAGGTATTGCTGATAAACCTTTTCAACCAGCAGCAAGAAGTTCAAAAAATTTCTGTCAATGTAACAGAAAACACTATGTATATAACATTTATGTAGCAATAAATGTGCCATCTTTTTTTAACATGGTAAATCAGTGAGTTTTTTACATTTCTCTCTCCTCATAGGCAATGTGCTGCTTGAAAAACAGTGGCAAAACTCTCTTCTGCCTTTATGCGAACATAGCCTGACACATTCTCAAGGAGCAGAGCACGTTGCAGGCACAAGAAGTGTTGCTCCTGTGAAGCCAGGCCAGAAATGCCTGAGGAGCAGCAATGCCTGAGCTGCGTTTGCTGCTGCAGAGCAGAAAGGGGATTGCACAGGCAGACAGCAAACCAGGAGCAGCTGATCCCACAGGCACAGCCTCTTGTACAGCTCCCTCCTGTCCTTTGCCTGTCCTGAAGACAGGTTAGATCAGGGGCTTAGCTCTGGGCCCCTTTTTGCATGGAAGTTCAGTGCCAAGTTACTTCTGAACTGATTGATGCATCTGTGTAGGTTTTGTGGCAATACGGGGGGAGGTCTGTAGTTCAAGCACATCAAAGACAAAAGCAGATGCAGCTCCTGTCTGTGCAGTGCTGATGTTTGAATGTGGGGTGTCAGCAGAGCTGCTGTGCTGGGCACCACTCCCGAGCCTGTCCCTGGCAGCCTCAGAACCTGCCCCGACGGCTCCAGAGCCCAGCGTGCAGGTCCAGGCACGCATTTGTTACAGAGACAAAGCCCCGGCACGGTCTGCCCAGCCCAAAGAGGGGAGCTCAGACCCAGCCATGTCAGGCTGCCTTTTAGAATGGCTTTAGCAGCAGCAGTGGGAGAGATGCCCAGTGCCTTCCCCAGCACACATTCCCAAGCTGAACTTTGCTCCAGAATAATTCTCAATCCAGCCTTTGAACATCCATCGATACTCCCCTTTTCTGAATCAGACTCACAAGTTCGTCACTTCCTTTAGAGAGAGTAAAAATGGCTGTTTGTCCATCTTTGTCTTTCTTTTACCACACTTCTGCTGTCCTGGTCACATATACATACTGATCACTAGTCCTTCATCATTTTTTTTCTGTGTTTCCTTCCTTTTTTTTTTTCATTTGATCTTTGTATGTGTGTTTGTAAGAGATGCATGTTGGGATACCTTTTTTAAACACAGTTCTTCTAGAATTAGCATTTGGAATCTGGTAGAAAAGCTTTCTTGTAAATCTAAAGCATTGGGAAAGGCTTAAAATGGACTTAATCTTTTTTTTTTTTCATCCAGCTACTGAGTGCTAAAAAGATTCTGGATTCTTCATTAATTAACATTTCCCCAAGAATTAAACATTGTCTCCCAGCATCTGGAAATCACGGCAGACCAAAAGTAAAATGGAACCATCTGTAGAAGACGACCAAGACTTGTCTTACAAGTGGGTGGTGAACTCTGCTGTTTGTTTGTAACACCAACACCTTCTGCATCCTGGTACCCCTTGCCTGTGGACACTAAAATATCCTGTAAAGGAAGAAACTTGAAAGCACTTGAAAGCCTGGCAGTGTATCGAGAGAGGGGCTCCCGCAGGGATGAAGGAGCAGGCTGGCACCTTGCTGCCCCTGCACACGGGCTGTGGCTCCCGACTCATCTGCCCAATGCAAGGAGGTGAAAGTCTCCCAGGCTGGGGGAGAATGGCGCTAGGAGGAGACTGCCACAACCCTTTCTGCTCTTCCCCTCGGGTCTGTGCCGCCACAGAGCAGATGGGTCAGGCACCATTTGGGACTTGTTTTGTACTGTTTAACCTTCATTTGTTTTACTGAAGTTAATCCCTCTGTCAACCTGGATGCCTTGGCAAAACAGGGAGTGTTTATTTCCTGGTTAAGATACAAATACACTGCTCAACTGCTACCACAAGCAGTGTGTGTGCATGTTCAGCACTTCAGCTGCTCGCTGCAGTCTTCTCAGCTTGGTTGTGTCAGTCAGAAACTGTCCAGACCAGGCTCTGAAACAGCAAATTGTCTGGGCTGTAAACAGAATCCCTTTCAATTCTCTCCTAATCCTGACTTTTCAAATGTTTTATGCAATTAATAACATTTGTTAAATAGAAGATGGGGTTTTATTTTATTTTTTTTTTAATCTTATACAAAATTATATTAGCTGAGATAAAAATATTTCCCCAAATAGTGACTGTAAGTGATCCTGGAGGCCAGTTCTGTTAGAAAGTCAGTGGCTGGGCTAAATACTTGGAATTCTGGTTTATTTCAGGTGAACTAGAGAAACAGGAATACCAAGGCTATTTCATTTTCAGGAAAGATCCACTGTAGTTTTAATAGTATCACCTAAACATAAAGAGACAAAAGGAGTTAAATGTAAATGATATCAGCCAGAGCAGCAACTGCTGCCAACTGTGATTGAATGGATGAGAAAATAACTTACAATATAACTCAAAGTTCAGTCTGTGTTAGATGTAGAGCCCTGCTAGTCCTAGATTTCAGAAAAGCATACAAAATGCAGATCCAATAGCTGGAGCAATTTCTTTCCACCAAAGCGCTGAATACCATACCAGGTTTTATTTGTTTTGGAAAATTTTGCATTTCAGGTCTTAAAAAAAAATCCAGGAGGAAATTACTCAAAGTACATGGAATCAAACTCTTGTACAAAATGGACACAGCAGTGTCTTGATAACTTAGTAATGTGGATTTTTGGCTCTACTTCATTTTTGTGCTGATGCTTTTTCACTGTATCTTGATGTCAAAAGAAGACTTGGAAATGCCAGAACAGGCTGATTTACCAGTTTGCTGGATTACTTCTTTATATAAAGTTAAGTGGTTCCTTACGCTCATGGAAGTTCTGACACACAACATTGCATTAAATCTCTCTATCCATGACACAGAAATGAGAAAAGAAATACTTATGATGGTCCAATATAACTAAAGAAATTTCATGAACTTGAATGAGTGTGTATCAATTATAAAAATAAATTCTCCAAATTAGAAGTTATAAACTCATCTGTAGAATTAAATATCTGAGGAGTTATGGCTCTGCATTTTACTTCCCAGCACCAATAAGTGAGCAGAGATGATCAGAAGCATTAGTTTATCACAGAAGCAGAGCTCATCACTGGCCCTAGTTGTGTGTTTGCTGGGAAGACAGCACATAGCCAATTGTTTGCTGCACAGCCAGATCAGGTGCTCCAGGCTGCTCCCAAATGACTTTCTGTGACGGCTGAAATAACTGATTTCACAATCAGGTGAGTTCTTCAGGACATTTGTGGGCTTAATATTTCCTCATGAGCTTTATTTGCTCAGATGAGAACCTGGATGTGCCAGAATGAGAATCCACCTCAAGAACTGAAGAGCCACTCTGTGGAAGGAAAATCTCCTGGGTGTAAATATGAAATGATAAGGTAGGGGAAAGTTTTGGATGATGTTTTGAATGTTCAGTTCACACCTCCAAAAGCTAAAGAGAGTATCAGTATTTCCTTTTCAAGGTGACAAAGAAAGTAAATCTTGCAGAGGCACCTCCTGTTCTGTTTGTACAATACATAGCAGGAGAGAGCTCCCATCTGAACTCATCTTCTGTGTGCTACAAAGACACAAATGCTAATGCATCTGATTATGAATATAACAGTTAAAGTTCATTAATCCCTAACACTACCTGACTAATCAAGATAAATGCACACAATATTGGTTTTAAAGTTGATGGACTCCGCTTCCAGTTTACCCGTTTAAATGGGTAACATTTAATTAAATGTACATTTAATTTCTGTGCCTAATTAATAGCTGAAAGTGTAATTAAACTTAAAGCTTTTTCCTTTCCTAGCACGCAAGAATAGTAAATGTGAGCATCAGAAAACGCGAGTACAACAGAGGGCAAGAATGTTAAAAATTAAAAGAAAAAAGAGGTAACAGCCTACAGAATCTGAAGGTAGTAAGCCAATACAAATTAGTGCCTGTCATTATCTGTAGCCAGCTGTTCGTCATTATCCTGTTATATAGAAGTAGAACAAATGTGTCAATAAAGCACTCATTAAAAAGGGTTTTGGATATAAATGCAGATTCTGCATTTACAGGAGTATCGGGGAAGAGTATGAATGACACCAAAATTGACACGTCAGAATTTGCCGTCTGTTTTTCTGGTGTGGCTGTTTTTCTGTCTGGGATAACTGCTGAAAAATAACTGCACACAGGTTCATTCCCATGTTGCTGTGCCCCTCAACTTTTCAGCTGGAAGGCTCTATAAACTGAGCTGGCTGTGCGTGCTCCCACACGCCTTCCTGAACTTCCTTCCTTGGCCCTGCCCTGCCCCACCCCATCCCTGGTTTCTGTTGCATGAGATATGGTCTCCCAACTGTGGCTTGGAAGCAAGTTTAAAGCTTCTTCTCCTCCCAGGCCCAGTGCTGGGGCTGCCTCAGTCAGGTAAAGCAGCAGCTGCCTCTTCCACAAAGAGCAAGGGCTGGAGCAGCTCTCCAGTGCAGGCAGGCTGGGAGAGCTGGGGGTGTTGAGCCTGGAGAAGAGAAGGCTCTGGGGAGACATTACAGCACCTTCCAGTACCTAAAGGGGCTCCAGGAGAGCTGCAGAGGGGCTTCTTCAGGGACATGGAGGGATGAGACAAAGGGTAATAGGTTTAAACCAACAGAGAGCAGGTTTAGATTAGATATAAGGAAGAAATTCTTCCCTGTGAGGGTGATGAGACACTGGCACAGGTTGCCCAGAGAAACTGTGGACGGCCCATCTCTGGAAGAGTTCAAGGCTGGATGGGCATCTGAGCCACCTGGTCTAGTGGAAGGTGTCCTTGTCCATAGTAGGGGTTTTGGAAGTCAGTCCCTTCCAACCAAAACCATTCTATGATTCTATGATTGACAATAATCTGTTCATTGGAAAAAAACATAATTTTGCCCACATTTGTTTTTAATTTATTTCATATTATTTTAGTAATATTTTAAGCTCCATATGGAATAGGAGGAAATATGAAGAATTTTCATCTTAGATATGAACTGCTACATTATAACCATACAACTCTTCTGCACATTTGCTAGAGTATTTTTTTCCTCCCATGCCTATTAAAATTCTCTCTGCCCAAGGACCCTTGATCTCACAAACACATATGCACAGTTTATGCGCAGGATAACCCCTCTCATTTCAGTGGGCATACTTCTGTACTTCTTACTAGGTTTGTAGTATTTCTTCACAGGTCATGAGTCTGATGCTGGCAGATCTTTCTGGGTTTTCTACAGCACCCAAGGTAGGAATCTGTGCAGCAGAAGCTCCACTGCATCTTTTCTGTTAGAGGCCTGAAGACAAAAAACACCAATACAGCTTCCATCTCCACCTCCCTGTAAGTGAAGCAAAGGCAGTATTTTACACCAGGAGGGTGGGTGTGGAATATAAGTACATTGTATCTGTGCCTTTATAAAGAAATTTGGAGACATCTATCTTGCAACAATTGAGAAGAAACTGGGTGGGTGGTGCAGAAGAGGGGAACTGTGAAGACCAAATGTTTAGCTGTATTCAACTGTAAACAGAGGGCTAGTCAGTAAACAGTTCCTCTGAAGAGAGTAATTAATAGGCACATGTGAAGAGATGGAAAAGAAGATGTATCCTTCTTCAGCAGACATCAAAGGGCAGGCTGGACAGTGAGGAATTGCGCATACCCCAAGGAGGCCACAGCTGTATGTACATTCAGCTAGGAAATGTAATGCAGTGTAATGAGCTGGGGAAAAGAGGAGTCAGGGGTAAGACAGGCAGGGAAAAAGGAGCCCTACAGTAACAAAGGAAGGAGCAACATGCTCTGTGGGGATGGGAGCAGGAGTGGAGAAGCACGGAGGTCTAAGCAGGTCAGCTTTTTCTGCAGAGGGGTCAAGTTGCAAAGAAGTTTTGCAGGATTAGAAAGAGTGATAAGACAGCACAGTAGGTAGCCTCAAAATAAGATAAGGAAACAGAGGAGGAGCCACTGAAATGAATGGTTCTTCACTGTCATTCTCCTGCCTCTTGCTACATCTGAAAGCAGAACCCTGTGGCAGTTGGCCAGTTTGACAGGGAAGGCGATAAAAATAAATTACATCCTCTGTTTCTAATACAGACTGAGATGTTTCCAAAAGAATGGGGGAAGGGAACTTACTTGCAGGGAGAAAAGGTACCCACAAGATCCAAAACTCATTGTCTGTTCCCTATAAAGCGGTGTCACGACTGACTCCGTAACATACGTACTTGGCTCCAAAATGGGATTCTGGAACATTCCACCTCTGGGACCAGCTGCTTTCACGAATGTCTCATTGGAAGACAAATACTAGTTCAAAATGAAGGAAAGGCTCTTTTCTGTCTCAAAGAGCACACATGAAGCTGGGAAGAACAAATCGGAGAAACTGAGGCCAAGAAGTTTGAAATTCCCAGTGTCCTGGGTGGTCTTTGTTGTTTAATTCTGTTTGTGTCATCAGTGGAGAATGTTTCTCTTCAAAACCTGACTAACACTTGGACAAGAAAGATTTTCCCCATGAATTTGATTTACAGTTGAGCAGAATACATGCATGTCAGCAGTGTGGTTTTGGCCTACTTTTTCAAATCAGGTTTTGTGCCCCAAACAGAGTCTAAGGAAACAGGTTGTCTTTAAATGTCTTGGCCCAAGTGGACAGGCATTTTTGGTGTAAAAACAGCTTTAGCAAGCACAAATAATCTCTCTCAGACACAGCACTACAGGAGTGTTTTTGCACAAAACAAAACCAAAAAACAATGAAAGGCTGGACCCAGTAGTATCTAAGCTGAAATGTTTGTAGGACCTCTTGTGATAGGACAAGGGGAATGGTTTTAAGCTAAAGGAGGGTAGATTCAGACTACTAGATATGAGCAAGACTTTTTTTACAATAGGGTGGTTAAACACTGGAACAGGTTGCCCAGAGAGCTGATAGATGCTCCATCCCTGGAAATCCTCAAGGTCAGGTTGGATGGGTCACTGAGCAACCTTATCTAGATGAAAATGTCCCTGCCCACAGCCTTTAAAGGTCCTGTCCAGTCCAAACTATTCTACGATCCTAAGAAACACCCCCTGTCCTCTTGCATGTACTTTCCTCTTGGTTTGTGCTCTGTGCAAAGTGAGGACTTCCCTGCCTTCTCTGACACTTCTGCCTGATGTGTCAGGTGACACACGGGGAAATGTGTCTTGCAGGGACAACAACTGTGGGTCACACAAGGCAGGGAATACTTTGCACTCCATCCTGTGCTTAGGCCCAGGCAATTGCCCTGTTAGTAATCTATTATTACGCTCCCATTAAGAAAGCAGTCCAAGTTCTTTGTTTAACCACTTATTGAGAAATAAGCTATCAGCTCCCCATGAACTGGAAATGAATAGTAGATCTCTCCTTACAGATCCAGAACAAATATATTATTCACCTTACCTGGAGATTTGTCCCATACCACTAGTGATTTTCCCAGAGAACGATGCTGCATACGGCTAATGGCATTTTTTGAGAGTTAGACATTCCAAAGATGTCTACTCAAGGGAAGAAATTTCATGTTCCAGCAACTTAGAAACATTGGCTGCAGTTACTGCTAGGAATGGAATTGCAATTAGTCTTCTCCAATCTTTATAGGCACGCCTGAAAAACAGAGACGTCAATACTGCAGATCCGAGGGGTCAGTGAGGCAGTGTCCTTTGCTGATAGACAACAGACCATTCCTCAAAACTCCCACTTGCTGGGCTGGTGGAGATAACATTTAGTGTGAGACAGAGCAGCTTCAGTTTTAGGGCAGGGGTGCTGCCTCTGTGGTTCTTTGGAATCCTCTTTGCTGGAAAACAAAGTTGTATTATCCTCCAGAGATCAGCCAGGGCTGGTCTCCCATCTGTTCATGGATCTGCACCTGTTTTTCATTTCACCAACAGTGGCCACATGGCCTAAGATTGTGGGGGAATACAGAGAAGAAAATGAATGTGTGGCTGAGGCACTGGGGTTGTATTCAGAAGTTCTGAGTTTAAATCCTGACTGTGTAGTATAACCTTGGAAAGTCTTTTCATTTTTGTCTTACCCTGATCTGTAATGGAGACAAAGGAGTGTATATTATTCTGGAGCTTTCTCCTTACCTTCTTTTAACAAGAAATTGGAGATTTTTTTTTCTTTTTCACTTCTTTCTCACCCATCACAGAAGTCTTTACAGAAGCAGATTTCTATAAAACATGTCACTTAAGATTAGGAACACCAAACATGTCTCCCATCCATTTCCTTTGCACTCTGAAAAACAGAAGGGAAGTTCCTTAAAGAAATTGCTCCATTTCTGCCTGTGTGAATGGCAATGCTGCTTGGAGATTGTACACCAGTAGCAGAGAACTGGTGTACAGGTATTTTGAGTGGATTTTTCGCAACTGGTGCATGAAAATCCAGAGTAGCCACTGTTTGTTGACCTGAGACAGAATCACATTCTAGCTGCACCCAGTGTCAGAGACATACAGAGGCAGATGTGTATCAGCTCCCTGCCTCTCTCATGTCTTGCACTGCCCATGCCATAGATGTGGCATTGTACATTTTACAGTCCTTACAACACTTGCTCAGAAAAAAGAGGCAAAGTTGTTGCCCCTGCTCTGCCCACTCATTTTATTTATTGCCTCATCAGCCACACTGTGTGTTTATGCCCCAGTACAAAAGTTTGGCTGCAGCTTCTGTTGGCAGTCTGGAGATTGCTTGGGGCTAAATGAAGAGGGTAACTGCTGTCAGATTCCATGTAAGTTCTCAGTGGGCATGGCAGTACCAGGCTAACTGGGGACATGCTGACCTTGCCAAATCCTAGCTGATTCTGCAAGGGCCCCTTAAAATGCTCAGTGTCAGAGACCCTTGCAACTCACTCTTTGTGAATTCTCAACTCGGGCACTGCTCGCAAAAAAAAAAAATCCTCTCACACATCTTCTGTCCTAACTGAATTGAGTTGATTATAACTGTTCTCAGAGTTGTTTCTCACCTTGAGCCTCACCCAACTTCTACTGAAATCTGCTGGGGTTTGTCATTGACTTCAATAGAATTAGGCTTAGGCCTTTATCAGAAAGTTTGCCTCTTGCTGCAAGTTTGATTTCCATGTGATATATCTGAAGGCTTTCAGTTATCATGCTGCCCTTGAAATGGAAAATTGACAAGCTGTTATCTCTGGGACCTTGTTGGGTTCAGATTGGTTCCATCAGATCACAAGCAAATTGGCACCAAGCAAGGTTGATATTGAGTTCCTGATGTCTGATCCTCAAATTAAAAGCTACCTGTCTCATTGGTGTGCACTTGAGACTATCAAGTGCACTTGAGACTATCTGGTTTTGTCTGAATTTTGCAGCAATGGAAAGGCCAGGTGTTTTGCATGACCTGTGGATTAGGAGTTTTGTGTCAGCTTCAGAAAACGTTCAGAGGCCTGGGATACAATGTTACGCTGAACACTACAGATTTGCAGGTGCTGTGGCTAGAAGAGACAATCATCAACATTTATTTTAACTTTCTGAAAACTACAAAGTGCCTCCTGTAGTTTTTATAAAGGACATACCAGTCAAATTTAACCAGTCATTAAAATTCTAGGTTGATTTAATTTCCTCCAATCATGGGAAGTTTGTTGCAGTCTAAGGTTTCTTTCCCTCAATTTTAAAAACTTGTTCCTTATCTCTCATCTGAACCTGTTGACTTTTATTTCATATCTCTGGATGTTTCTCTGCTTTCACCTGTGCCTACTGTGGGACTCTGGCTCTGTAGTATCCCATGTAGACCCTGATGCACTGCAGTTAATCAACTTCTTACATTTTCTTGTCACCCATCTTCAGAGTCAGGTATATATTTCAGGACTCCATTCACTCCTAGCTCCAGTATTTACATTTTCAGACCCAAAACACCATACTATTTTAAAATATTTTCATTGCAACTCCTGTTGTTCACACTCTCTCAGCAGTTTTGCAAGGCCTGCTTATAAAATCAGTTCTTTCACACTCAGATGTGTAATTTACATTGGACTCAATGGAAACGTCCTTTTTAGCCAGGAATGGCAAGACCAGAGCTTGAACTAGCAGGCAATGCCAATATGGTGCTAACAATGAAGATGTTAATGTTGAAAGAGCCAGCTACTGAGATTTTTCCTCTATTTCATTGTAGGAGGACGGATAGAGATAGTGCTGAAGGCTATCTTGCCCCTGATATTTGCAGCTGTGTTAATTACCTAAGAGTGGAACAGCCTTGCCCTCACAGCTGAGTGGGATGAAAGATGAGCTGGCTGGTAGAGGGTCAGGTGGAGTCTGCTCTGTGCTGTGAGGAGGAAGGGACAGGAGATTGTGCCAGGGACAGAAAGGGTAAGGTGTTGTGTGATGGACAGACAGGGTTAGGTGGCCGTGCTGGGGACAGGAAGGGGCCAGCTGGAACTGCAGAAGAAGGAGAGAAAGAGCTGGAGCTGCTATGGGAGGCTACATAGAAAAGGTATGAGAGACTTTTAGATAACAAGGTGCTGATGCTTGAAGTCTGCTTTGGTGTTAGTCGTACCTCCACCATCATTTCATGACTCTGCTTTCTTTTATGGCCTACCTTTAAGTTATTTCAATTATATCAGATTTTTTTCATAAATGCTACAAGTGCATTTGCTAAAAGGTAAACTAATTTGGACCCAATGCCCTCAAGGTATGGAGTAACTGAAATGGAAAGGGATCTTTGGAGGTCATCCTGTATAAAACCCCACTGAGAGCAAGGTGAACTTTAAAGCTAAATCCAAGTGTACTCATAAGTAAAACTGCAACTACAGGAAAAGGTTGAATGCACCTCATAAAATTAATCATTCATAAAAGATGGGACTTACAAATATTATGACAGACTATTGCAACATGGATGTTGCTGTGTTTTGCTAGGCATGTTCTCACTGTGCATCCTTAACATCAATTTTGGAGCAAAACTCTACTAATTACTCTAGAATCAACATAAACTCTCATGGAAGTGTACAAATTACTTTGAAGTCTTCTGTCTCATCAATGGCCCAAAAACTAACCCTTATTTTAATCATTTAATGTGCAATAAGTGGACTTACAATTTTTTCATTACCTATATGCATTTGTGTTTTAACTCTGCTTTGCAAAAAAAAAAAAGAATTAGTCTTTCCACTTATAGAATTATCTTAGTAAAAGTAGACATTTGACAGAAATCTGTAAAGTGATTTTTTTACTATAAAATACTGTCGTAACATTTGCTCTTCTCTTCTTATTCTTTATTTACTACGGTTTTTCGACATCTGTTCCTGTCTCTTTTCATCAAATATTTATCTGCAACAGCTGAAAGAGCCTCATTTGTTTTAATTAAGAATAAGACCACCAAGCTGGGATCACTTCCATGGCTTGCACAGACAGACAGTAGATCTTGTGAGGTTTCCTGAGGGTGGCCCATTGACAGGCTTTACCCCCTCCCTGTATCCTTTTCTTTTGCACCATGTTTATTTTGGGACAGAGACATGTAATCAGAGCCATATTCCAAGAAAAGGAACTTTTTACAGTTAACACGCATGAGAAAGGAGGATTATCTTGTTGTGTTTCATTGGAAGAAAGTATTTTCTGATTTGTGACTTCTGGGATGGAAATGTCATTGCCACAGAAACATAGGAGTAGCAATAAGGCCTCTGGTTCAGCACGTCAATGCTGACAGAGGCTGCAAGTGCTTAAGGAAAATTGTAGAAATTCAGCTGAAGAATATACTACTGACTGAAAACATTTTTCGCACTTTTCCTCACTAGTTAATATCTATTTCACCTCTTTGCTTTTTCCCCCTGTTGACTTAAGAAGAGGAAAAAACAAGGAGCAACATAAAATAAGTTCTTTGTACAAAAAGTTAATATTCTAAGGCAGTGGCACAGGCTTGTGCCTATTGCTACTAAAACTGTTCTAAAGAGTGTTTGGGACATACTATTTTCAGTTTTATATATTCTAGAGAAAGACTTCTGGTATTACTCATGGCTTCTAGAGATGGTGAGATGTCTCCTGGCCTTGGGATCCCAATTAAGTTGCATATATAACTGACCTTTCTCAGCCATCTTAATGATCTTAGTCCTTGCTAATGAGACAGATTTTTAAATTAAGCTTTTACATTTATTTAAGATGAAGGAGACTAATAAGTTTTTTTCATACCCCATTTTCACACCAAGCTTCATCTTACAAGAAAAATAAACTTGAAAATAAGCCATTCCTTGAATCAGCAAATTAAGGCTGTAATATCCTCACCCAGCAAAAATTACCTTCAAAAAAGATCCTACTTCAGTCTCCCTTGGCGGTACATTACAGCAGTCATTAATGCTTACACAGATATTTCTTACAGTTGTTAGTTAGACACAAAACACTGATTACTTTTAAAATGAGAAGATCTCCTTTCTTTGTAGATTTAATCATTTTAAATCTTTACAATCTGGAAGTTGGAATTTTCTCAGTTCTGAAAAAAACCTTCTTGGCTCAAAGCTTGACAGTAATTTGTGCATCTCTTATTTTGCAGGCGAAGTAGAAAGGAAGGTAGGCTGATGTGATCTTACATATCAAAAATTACCTCATTACAGCTAATTTTTGTTTTCCTCGTAATACACATATGCAACAGGCATAAATATAGCACATTTCATTACATTTTTATAAAAGCTGTTGACTTACCAAGAGGTCAAAGGAGATTTTATCTCAGCATCTTTTCCAGTTCACAGTACTATCTCCTACTCCACAGGACATGGTAATGTGGCTGCATGAGGTTCTCGTGTTGGTTGGTTCTGCATTTCAGACGTGGGTAAAACAGACACAGAATTTTACAGGCTAAGATTTCAGAAGTATATTAAGAGCTTAAAATTAAATAAGTTGATCCCTGTGTTGTCCTATACTGGCCTATACTGGCCTTATTATTTAAGTAACTTTTACAATGGCTCACTAAATTATATTTACAGTACTATACCATAGCTTTCTAAGATCTTGATATTGGCATAAAGGAAAAGAATCAATTAGGAAACTTAGAATCAGAATTTAAGCCTTTCCTTGCGAGATACTGAGTCAGGAGACAGCACCATGGCTTAATCAATTGCACAACAGAAGGGCATGCAGGAACCTAGATTTTCTTTCCAGCACTGCCACTGGATTGAGGGTGACCTTCATCAAATACTCTTTCTACTCTGTAAAATCTAACTATAAATTCTCCTTCTAAAGACATTTGAAATGAGAAAGTACTGCTAAGTACCCTAGATTTAATGCCGATTGCTTAAACTGCAAGTGAAATCAGAGTTAAACTAATTTAAGGGAGACTTTATTAACTAGAAAGATTATGAGCTTGTCAAAGAGATATTAATTAAAGTCTGGGGACTGCTTGCCAGTGTCACTCTGAATTAATTGTTAATAGGTTACTCTTAAAAGTGGAGTGCAGCTGCAAGAACATCAGGCTCAAAGGAAACTTGATTTTGTTTATCATTCATTTTTACTTTGTTTAGCAAAGGATTTCTAAATACCAAAGAAACCTGAAACTTTCTGGCAAGGATATTTTTGATTACAAAAGTATTTCTATAATCCAAATGGCAGGATTCACACACTTACTGTAGAATTTCCTACACTTTTCTCTCTAAGTTTCTGATACTATAAGAACCTTTAGGACTGTATCTTGTGTGTCTCTTAAGAGGCAAAGATGCCAAAAAAGCGAACATAATGTTACCAGCAGTTCTAGAGACCCCCAAATCACGTGTGGTTGGTATCATGCTCTTTGGGGATAACATTACCTATGAGAGCAATTCAGAAGAGGCCAGGATTTCAAGGCCTCCAGCTTATAGTTAATGTGAGGGCATAGGGTGGGAGGTGGTTCATGCCCACCCCTGTCCCTATTTACAGGCTGTGTGTTGTAGCTTTCTGTGTATGA
This sequence comes from Nicator chloris, assembly GCA_013400495.1. Taxonomy (NCBI): domain Eukaryota; kingdom Metazoa; phylum Chordata; class Aves; order Passeriformes; family Pycnonotidae; genus Nicator; species Nicator chloris. The sequence continues at coordinate 127,111 of WAAE01026655.1, forward strand.
GCTCTGCTGTTTTGTCTCACGGAAAGAAGTGCTTCAGGAGGACAGGTAGTTCAAGGCTGTATTCTGATCTGACTTAAATGGGGGGATTTCTTTGAAGACAGTGCAGCTACACTGGTGGAAAATGTAGGAAAATAGAACCTGAAGAGTGCAATCCCTGGTGGCAGGCTGAGGCCAGGCTGGCAAAAGACCTGCCCTATACTGAGCTCCCTTCCTTGCCTGTGATCAAGACTCCCCTGCTTCTGATCTTGGACTAGACTTAGTCAGGCTCCTCTTCCAGTCTGGGCTTGCAGAGGGCTTCTGCAGGTACTTTCTTTTCCATTCAGTGGTAGTGAGCAGCTACCCATGATATAGAAATATATATATATAGAGAGAGAGAGAGAGAGATATACTCCACTGAATATCTGTTGAGCTATTTATTTTGTTATTTTATGCTACCTGATAATAGAAGCATTTTTGTCCGTCCCTGGGTTAAACAAGAACACAGATCACTATTTTAAAGGAAGCTGGAGAGCTCTGTGCTACCTCATACAGAAATTTTTGAAAGAGTGGTGATTCAGTGAAAGCACTTTTTTTTAATAGAGTTCTGTTACCAAAGAAGGAAGTGATAAACTGTTAATTTTTTTATTGCTACAGTTTCAATTTGAAAATATGAAAGCCATGACTACATATAATTCTGCTTATTCAGGTATGTTAAATCCTGACAAGACTGTCAGACTCAAAAAGCACAGCGGTGGCTTTGTGGAAATCAGTGACAAAAATAATAATTTATTTTAAAAGATGTCAAAATTGTACCAAAGTGTTTTGGGGTTTGACCCCAGAAAATAGGAATATGATTTACACCTTCCCATATTGATCCTTCTGTTCAGACAGTCATGATTTTCATCATACTGGGACACTGCAGTGCTTTGGCTTTTATTTTGGATGCTGTGATTTTAGCAGTGTAAATATGAAGTGATATGGGAATATGGCACTTTGAAGTGCTGCTGACTGTTCTGTTAATGGCTTGAGAATACAGCTAACACAGCTGTCCCATATTGCTTGTGAACAGAAGTCCTCTTCTGCTTGCTTCACAAAATTACATGACAAAGTACAACTATTAACTTTCAAAACTCTTTAATATACTAATTAAAAGTCAGCTTTGTAACACTTAAAAACCACCTCAGGAAAGACAGATGTAGTACTGTTATGTCCCATTTGAAACATCCAGACTCTAAACCTATGACTTCAGAACCTCCAGCAGAATTTATCAGACAGTTCTGTTCAATACCGACATGACCAATTTCACAGCATTTTTCTTAAGGGGGGTTTCAACCGTGGCCTGAAGTTTCCCTTCCTATCTGGTCATCTATTTATCCCTGAGCCATTACTTTTCTCTTGTACACACATATACTTCTTGTGGTTTTCATAGCTGATATGTGCAGTATGTGACGTGTGGGACCAAGCAGGGGGAGCACCAGCAGTTGGAGGAATCTTGATGACAGAAACTAAGGAGTGAAGTACAAAGTGTTCCCTGCAAATTAGATAGGCTGGAATGATGGAATAAATTTCTGTGTGCCATGTTGGAAGACTCCACACTTGATATTTCTCTGAGAAGAAAAGAGGAGCACCTGTAGAGTGCCATATTGTGACTCTTGTTTGTACAGTGCAGAATGAATTGACAAGAGAGTAAATCCTGTGAGAATGCCATAAAAAACCACAGCTGTGCTTCCTGATCATGATGTAATTAAGTAATATGCACACACTGCAAGGTGGATGCCAGGCAGTGTCTGGTTGGTATGAGGATTCCTTTAGCTCCTATGGACAAGGAAGCAGTGTGATTCACAGATGGAGCTCAGAGCAGCTCTAGCACCCTGGCTACATGGAAGCTGGCAACTGATTGTCATGAAAATAAGTTACCAAGTTCCTAAATATTAAAAATTTGTTTAAAAAGAAAGGTCAGAGAAAACACAATTACTATGTCCAGATTGTCCTACCATGAAAGTATTTTAAACAATTGCTAAAAAAACTTATAAAAACTGTGAGGTTTATAGATACATCATAACTCAGATTCATTAGAAGTCTCACATTACAGGATGCTTCAATTTAAGATTTCCAGGCATTCCATCTAATCTTCTAATCCAATAATCCTAAAATCCAGCAGTTAAAGAATGTTTTGACAAAGCAACCTGAGGCTCATTCCTCTAATTATGCTGCACAGTTTAGGCTCACTGACTTCAAATAGTCAGGTTTACCCATGTAAAATATGCATTCATTGTGTCTGGATCCACTGGAATCACACACTTCTGCAGAACAGCCTACTAACAGCTTCGTCCAAACTGAGACTAAATCAAGAAAAAGGAAATTCTGTTTCCTTGCTGAGAGTTAATGCAATTATGCCTCTAACACAAAGTCATAACCAAGACCCAACAATGTTAAAAAACCACCCAGAATTTCATACGCAGCTTTTAGAAATCCCTCTTGTTCTGCCATGTGTGTTGGATTTCTCTTTAATATCTGCCATTTTGCTGGTGTTTCCTATCAGAAGGTGCAGGCCTGATGACTCAGTGAGAGACATTAAATGTACTAAAGTCATGGAGAAATTGGGAACTTTGGCAATGCAGGGAGTTTATATTACGTGTTGTTTGATTTAATATAATCATGGAGTGTATAGGGTTTGCTCCAGAAGCCGGAAGAGAAGTTAAATGATACATTCAGGCTGTTGTAGCAGAAACCTATAACAGAATCATAGAATTTCCATTTAACTTGGAAAAGACCTTCGAGATCATTGGGTCCAACCAAGCTGCCTTTTCAGAATTCTGGACAGGTTAAATATGAAGTCTGCACTGTCACAGTCTGATGTGTCACATGTGTGTCCAGTCAAGTACGAGTTTGCTAGCAAAACAAATTACAGTATTTTCTTTGTGAGTTCTGTTGACCTTCAACCTGGTAAGAGGATAAAATGTTAAAAAAACACAGAAATAGACAAAAGTGGGTTTTACAAGTGGAACCTTTGTAATATCTGTATCTGTGTGAAGGGAAGGCTTGAATTGTTTGTTGTTTGTTTTGGGGATTTAGGAGGGTAATGAACAAAGCAATTACAAGAGACAAAGATATGCAGCTTTTTCCTTCTCCTAGCAATCTAGAGGAATTGAATCCACTGGCTGCCTGGAGTTCATTCCTATAATCCCTCCCTTAACCCTTTCATTTAGTGAGCCCTCGATTTTCCACTAGATGCAACTACAGTTTACTTGTGTCTGTGCCCAGATTCTTGTTTCATTTTTATGCTACTCCTCTGTAGTGTTTGGTTCCTTTTACGTGCATTAGTCTATTCTCAGACCACATCCAGCTTTTCCAGCATTGGCAGCATTATTATCATAAATACAGAGTACAGTGACATTAGTCAACTGATCACATTGAACCTTTCTTATTTTCTGAATGATCTCCCATAACTTCAAGGATTTATAATTTTTCTATTGATTTCATATAGGCTTTTCACAATCCTTAAGCCAGAAGCTAACGGGTTAAGTGGCTTTTCATCATACACATATTGTACGGACTGAGATGAAAATCATGGCTCAGCAAAGTCTTGCTTAACATGGTTATTAGCATCAAACACTCATTCTAAAGAGGTGTTGCTATGCACCTGCTATTTTAATTCATATTAGGTTTATTAAAATCAAAACAAAGTGTCAGACTAGAAATAGAGCAGTGCTATGATCTGCTAGAAGACATAAAATATAGTCAGATTATGAAGTCTGATATGGCTACTGAGTAATGTCTTCATTTAAACTATTCTTTCTGTGTAAAACTTTTAGGTAATATCTTCAGCAGAGATAACTGCCACTGAGGCCACACTGTTTTTATCAGCAAGATCTGGATCCCTTTTATCTTGCATAAAACATGAATTACTAGCTTTTATGCAGTTGTCTTGCCCACTGTGGTTCTCTAAAGAAGAGGCGTGAAGGAAACAGTATTTGTAAGGAAAAGCTGCAAAGCATTTTCCTCCTGCAAGGCACCCACCCTTGAGCACTCTTCACAACAGGATACTGAGCTAGGTGGGCTTTTAGGCTGACCCAGCACTGGTGTCCTTAACTTCTTATTCCCTCCTGTCACCTGGAACAATTCTTGTTGTTACTCTTTTGTTTCTAGTGCTGGTCAGACAGAACCAGGGAAGCAAATGACTGTACTGCAGAAAGAGTCTGCTGGGATCAAACACTTTGGGTGAAGCACTGAAATGGATCCGTTCTGCCAGAATTCTCACTACCAAGTGAGAAGTTGGTAGACATTGGTATGCTTTGGATCTTTTCTCTGCCAACAGGAGAATCATGCCTTTTTTAATTATAGACTAGGGTACACAGTTTGCCAACTGGACAGTAAAAATACTGATCAGGAGTTATTCCAAGAAGTACAGACTGCCTGTTGGAATTGTATCTTGCAATGCTGCTGACATCCTGCTCTGTGTCCCAGAATACGAGATGATAATCTGTACTACCTCAGCTAGGACAGATGAAAAAGAAAACATTGTTTGTCAATAGACGTGGATGAAACTGTTTCTCAGAAATCAGGTGACCTGAAACTCTGTTACAGCAACTCTAAATCTTCAAGATTGCATTAATTTTCATAATTTCAATAGCATATGAATAAAGAATTTTAAAGACTTAAGATGAGTAAAGAAGACATTTGGAAAGTACAGAAGTATCAAACAAGCCTGGGGATCCAAGAGATGCTTAATTGTAATGAGCAAAGGAATGAAATATAAATGTCAAAGTATATTTACAGGATACTCTGGTAGTATTGTAACTACTTAGTGAAAAAACTGAATAGATCAGATCTTCTTTCCAAGTCTAGAGATTTTTTAGTACACAGATGGCCTAGAATTCAGTGGAAAGAAAAGTATCACATCATAAGTCAGTTGTTTAACATACTCTGTGTTTATATAAACTATGAGTAGACACCACATTGCTGTAATACCGTGGTTGAGCAATCAGGCACTCAGGGGTCAGAAAATGCAGCACAGGTCAAACCACAACCATAATTCTCCTCTTTTCTTGCTTATGCATGAAAATATGAATCTGGATGTTCCACTGACTTGTATCAGGGGGCCTGAGTGAACCAATAGGATTTAACAGCCCTGACCAGCCTCACCTGGGGCCTCTACCCAAACCCCTGTCCATGGGCTCAGGGGCTTCATTTAAGTTCATTCATGGATGTTTAGTCTCTGCCTGAGCTACATCTTAGGTGTGCCTGTGCTTGGCCATCGACCCTGCTGATTCCTTTCACATGTATAATCCTGCCTGATGATTCCTGGGCTGGCCCTCCCTGCAGGCTGCCTGCCCTGATGCTGCACCTGCCTTGCCCCTGCAAACTCACCTGGTTCTTGGACTTTGCTTAACCCCTGCTGCCTTCCCCACTCTCTTGTTCTGGTGCTGTGGGATGGAGCTCTGGTTGATAAGGCCTCTACCATGCTGGCTGTAACATCATGTTTGGATTCTTTGCTGGGAGCCAGCCCCTGCTGTTACCTGACCACTTTATCTTACCATTTTATTTCTTAAGAGGGAGAGTGTGACTTTCCTATAAAGCCCTACTTCTCCAGCAAGACTTGAAGGCTAAGTCTGCATTCAGACTTTGCAGCTACAGATTACTGGTTAAAAGATAAAATTCAGTTGGTAAAATCTTACTACTATGGCAACAGTATGGTAACATAATATTAATGAATTGTATATTGAAATAAATTTAGGTATAATTTTCTCAAAACCTTGAAGTGACATTTTAGAAGAGATTTCACAAAACCATTTTTATTTGCTTACTGAAATTTTTCTCTTTTTGAATTTGTTTTCAAAAACGTCTAGATTTTAGTTATGAAAACTAGAATTTAACAAAAAAAAATTAACTATTTGGTGGATGTTTATAAAGTTCTGTCAAAAATACAGGAGTGTTCCACCTCTGCTATTAGTTTTTCTAAGACCACCAGTTCTACAGAAAATATCCAGAGAAGGCTGGAGCAGTCTCAAACTGGCAAAACGCTGCACGTTTCTGGACTTCAGTGGTTTTAAAGAAAAGAGGTGAAAACTTCTGGCATATTAGAATTTGGTGGCTCCTGTTCATTTCAGGGGAAACAACACCTTGCCCAATGGCTAAAACAGCGAGACCATTCTATTGAATGAAACATTTCCAGAGACAAAATAAAATTAATAAGAAAAAAAAGTTAGGAGATGGCTCTTGGAAAGATTTACAATGCACAAGAGAAACCTAACTGGCAAAAGAGATACTGCATAAAGGCATTCTCATGGACAAAATATGTGCTTACTTTGCGAAGCCAAGGAAACTTCAAGTACTTCAGGGTGGGGGTGTGTGCATGTGTGGAGACCTTAACCTGTTGCACTTAGCAAAGCATGGTGAGACAGCAACGATCAGTGGCTTGGGCAGTGGAAAAGCTAAGGCTGGTATCTAAGCAGTCTCCAGGCTCTGGAAGTTCATTTGCCAGTTTCAAGACGGAATTGCAAAGACTTTTGCAGAGTTGAGAAATTTGCAGTCAGAAGAGATGGGGGGGAGAGGAGAGGAAGTATTAGATGGGAAAAAAACAATCTTTTGAAGTTTTGTACGCAAGGCAAGATCTGGATTTGTGCCTTTAAAGCAAACCTTCCTGATGTTACAAATTCAAAAAAAACTCATTGTGGCCAAAAGCCACATGGCATGCACTTATCTTTGAGAGGAAGGGGGAGGGAGAACAGTTCACAAGCAGGAAATGGTTTCCAGGTGTCTCCCTACTCCAGTGCACAACTTGATCACTACAAACCAGCGGTGCCAGGTTTAGTAGTCCCAGCTGTCTTGCTTCTTCTCAGGGATTTGGACTAATCATGCATTATCACAGCCTTTCTCCTGGTGACAAAGCATAACCCTGGCTCTGGAGCTACGCTTGAACAGCTTACATGCTGTGGGTGATTGAAAAAGTTACAGGTAGTCCTTCTCAATCAAGTATGAGCATGTGGAAATCAGCAGGGTATGGATACCTCAGTGTGCGTAGGCACTCAGGCCCATGTGCACAGAAATTCAAACCACATCTGTTTCTGGAACTGCACAACAAAATCAGTTACTCTGCTGCTTGGTGTGTTGTGGAAGGAAGTAACTAAATGTGGCACTCTCTTTCCCTCACTGAGCTCTGTACAGCTGGCAAAGAGGGAGGAAAAGATACATTTAATTTCTTCTACTCCATGTTGATTTCAGGTTTTTTCCCCTCCCTTCTTTCAACAGCAGAAACACTTTTTTGTTGGGTATTATTCTTTCATTGTACAAATGTGGTAGGAGGAGCTTTATAAAGCCTCATCCCACCTTGTTAGTTAAGAATATAACAAAAAATTAATTAGTTTATGTCTCACAGAAAGGAAAGTTAGTTTTAAGGAGTACTGTTTAAACATTCTTGTGGCATTTTCCTCATGTAGAAGTTTGAAGTTGTAGCATTAAGCTGACAGAAGAGTGCTGCTATCCATTCTACTCTTATTTACACCGGTAGGAGATCATGGTGCAGCAGAACACTGTCCTTTTATTTGGCAATGCAGTGTTTTTCCCAGCTGGATAACTCTACTGTTTTCTGGCTAACCAGAATAAATTTAATATTCAACAGGGAACGTGACATCTTGAGGAGGAAAAAGGAATAACAAAGAAAACTAACAGTAATTTTATTTTGATTGAGTATATTGTGTCACAAAATAGTGATTCACTTGGCTATAGAAGCAGTGAATGTTTGCATTCTCAGTGCTGGTAAAAGCTTCTCCATTGCTTCCCCAAGAGATACTGTTTTCACTGTGTTCTCTGGAGGACCATTTTGAACAAAACTCTTGAGGTTTGCATTCAAACATAGAATTTTTAGTGACTATTTCCCTTTTAAAGATGAGTGAAAACATAGCAAGCAGTTCCTTGGTGTGGAAAAGGCTGTACATAATGGTAATTTTCTCAAGATACAAGAGCAGTTTCCCTGAGCCAATGGAAGAAGAGATTAGTGAAAAGCTTAAGGAAGTAAATATTTTAGCCAAAAGCAGTCTGAAGTGCAGGAATTAGCACTGTATTTTCATGGCAGTGCAAAAGGTGAGCTGGATGGCATGACACCAGCCAGCAGCAGCCACAGACACACTCTGCCTGTAGGAGTGCACTGGCAGTGGTCACGGGCCTGTATTGTGGCTTATGAACAACTCTTTAATGTGACAGGTTGTGTTATATTGGGCACAGAAGGAGCCAAGCCACCACCTTCTCTCCTCAGCCTTTGTTTTCTGACAGTAACAAACACCCTGATGATAAATGCTCCTACATCATGGTGTGCTGGGTCTATCAGCTCTCAATATTCAGTTGATGATTTCATGAAGCCCTGAGATATTTCCACAGAGGTGTAGGGTCACGCTTTTGTTTTTCTTGTCCCACTTTTTAATACTGTAAGTTTTAAACTCTATTTCTCAGTGTGTGAGAAATCCTAAAAAGCTTTAAGCTGTAATCCACAAATTCTATTGTCAAAACAGGAAAACTCTGTATATCCAAGGTTTTATTACCTATTTTTTGTCTAACTGCCTAGTTTCTTCCCAGATCAGTCTGTTACAAAATTAAGCAGCCTACTCCTGCACCAGATGTCCAGATGCTCCTCAAGAGAACAGAGTTGTTTTTCAATTGGCTCACTGTCTTTTAATGAGGCAGGGGACTTGTGACCTCAGTGCATTGTGGCTGATAAATGGTAGGATGTACCCACACACACTCACAGAAAACCTGCAAACACAAATGAGTTGTGGGTAATCTCTCGACTTTCCTAGGGAAAGGCAATCTTGTGGGCAAACACTTAAGCAGAAAGCTAATGCTTAATAATATGTGATTTTAAACTGCCAGTGCACAAGCCTGTCAACATTTATTTCCAGGTTCTCTGATCCTTTTTATTAGTTTCCTGTCTTGCTTTCATCTTAACCAAGTCACAGAAACGAATCATTTTCTTTTGTTAACAAATATTCAAACTTTTTCTTCAAATCTGCTTGCATTTCTCAAGGATCTGAACAGGTTAAAAATGTTGTTTGTGCTGCTTGAAAGTAAAGTATGCTCTTAAACAAAAAGTTACGTAACTTTTACAAAATAATATCACATGCTAGACCATTATGCTAAAATCTGATCAGATAAGTAAGCTTTGCCTTCATTAAGGGCTTTAATCTTGACTATACTCAGGGCAGCTTCTAAAAACAACTTTGGAGTTTTCTTCCAAAGGATCTTTCATGCTCTAGTCTGGAATTTTTCAAGTAACTAACACAATGTATTTAGAAATCAAAAGCAATACTTTTTCCCCTTTGTTTTTAAAAGTAACAGGGTGATAACAGAAAAACTTCCCTTTGGCTATAAACTGGGTGTTATAAATACCCAAAAGCTAAAACCTAGTCTGGGTTGTTTTTCTAAAAAAAAATATTTTATTTTAATTTCTTTCTCCAAGATCTCTTTTCTGAGATGCATTTGAGCCTTAGATCTCTTTGCCTGCATTGCTACAAAACTGATGAAAGTCTGAGATCTCAATCAAAGGCTTAACAAAACAATAATCCTCTATTGCCCTAATTCTTCTCGGAAACATCTCTCTCTGACAAGAACAGTCCCTAAGCTTTTACATCTTTTTTTCTGCTTAAAATTACTTTCTTAATTAGAAGGAATTGTTTCCTTCCCAAGGTTTTGTGCCTGAAGAGCAACTGTACTTATGGGAAAGATCTCTCAGACTCTTTAGCTCCCTGCCCTCAAATACCATGATACTGATTGCACTCTACAACCTCCAAAAATTCCAACTTCCTTTATAAATAAGCAGAAGAATTCAGTAATGTTCTTCATAATCAACCCAGTTTCATTCGAAGCAAAAATCAGAAATAGCAGGAATAATCATGCATCACAGACTTCATGCATAGTGTAAACACTTTCCAGCACAACTTTACAATTTAAAATTAATTTTCTTTCCCAGATAGATTTACTTTTTACACTTCCATATTAACCCTGACTGAGTTTTTACACTCATACACATCATACCAAACAGGAATTTGAATCAGAGTGTGTGAATGCAGTATAGGTAGAATTAGTTAAATATTGGACATTGAGAAGGGAATGCAAAACAGATTTCCATACCAGAAGGTTTGTTTGTTTGCTTTTGTGGTTTGTGTTGTTTTGTTTTGTTTTTAACTCAGCAGCTGTCCATCCTTATGGTGATAAAGGCCCCATTTCAAGAAGGTACTTTGGCAGGAATAGTACCAGTAGTTTCCAGTATCTGAGTAGTTCTGTCCACCTAGGTTGGACACATGCTCAGATGTCATCCTGACTAGGTTTGTCATAATAAATTTACCTGCCAGCAAATTTGAGTGTGCTAACTGCTGACATGGATTATGTTCATGGAAGTTCTTGACAAGCTGCAACAAGATTTGGAAGGTCATGAACAATCAATTAAAGCAGATGAATTTGAGTACAGCTGAAAACCAAATAATTAATTTTAAATGAGATGACTCCAAGTAGCGCAGGCTGGAAGAGCTTTGTATGAAATTTGTTGGTGCCTGTTGGAAGTATTCAGTGTGAAGGTGTGATGATGGCCATGGCTCCTGCATCTAAGTGGTTGTTTAAGCACCTATCCAGTAGGCATGGCTGCACCTGATCTGATGCTCTTTCTTCAGAAGTGAATGGAAATAGCTGCTGTAACAACTGACTGTCTCCTCCTATGCCTGTGAATACTGCTGTTTAAATGTGAGAGGAGTGTTGAAGCTGGAGTAATGATCTGTCTTGCACTTAGCAAGAACCCAGCTTAGAAAGGCCACCACTGACTCATGGCAAGGTCTTAAATTCATCTCCAGTGGGTATTGAAATCTGGGAATGGACCATTTTTCCTCATTCAAATTTACATCTCCGTAAGGATATTGCAATCACAGAAAAAGTCCACGCTGATTATGAGAATGATTAAAAACGATCTGAAGAGACTTCTGTAATGCCAGATTTATGAAAACTTGTGCTACTGAGCTGAGACAGAAAGTAACTAAGATCATGAGGTTATGTAAAGCAATGAGTATCAGTACCAACATCTCCACTGCTGTCCTATTGAATAAGAAGACAACATACAATAAAAAAGATCAGATATTAATATACGGTTTTACAAATATCACTTTCCCTCATCTAGGTAGCTAAATACAACAGGATATTAATCTGATGGGATTAGAAATACGACTAAATAGTTAAATGAATTACAATATCTTCTTATGTTCACTAGGTCAAGTAACTTTACTTTTCAGAAAAAGACTTGATTATTAGTTGGGAATGGAAAGCACTGCATACTTTGGGTATAATCTTTTTAACTAAAAACATGTTTTATAAAATATTTTTTTTTATTCTGAAGTTACTCTCCTTAATTAATCCTAAAATTGCCTCTGAAAATCCTTGAACACATGGATTTACACCCTCGAATTTAAAGTTCTGTTTCTATGGCAGATGCTACTTATGCTGCTCTTTTGATATCAGAGGATGAACATAGAAGAGGTTGCTTTTGTTTGCATTGTTACTGGTCACAGCTCCCTGAGGGAGTTCTATTTCTGAGTAAACCTTGAGATGTGTCATTAGTGATGAACACGCACATCTATGCCCTAACAAGATCTTTTAAATGAAGGGTCATCCTACAGCTTGTATAGTTTCACAGGTATACAGCTGCAATATAAGAGAAAGTAGAGGAAGGACTTGTCTTTCTCATAGTCTGAGTCTGCTCGGGGCCAAAAGCTGGCAGACCGCAAAAAGAAACTTGTGCATCTGGACAAGCCATATCGGAACGAAGAGCTGAACTGACTTGAAAACAAGCAGAATCTGTGAAACAGATCTGATCTTTTGAAGAGCCAGTGCAGAGCAGTAGAAATGACAGAGCAGAGGGGCCATGCTGCAAACTGACTGCATCATCAGCACTCGTGGCAATGGGAAAACTCTCTGGATTGACAACAAATAAGCTGCTCAGGCAAAATACACTCAGCTGCTTTACAGGTCCACATGCAAACTTGGAGGAAGCTGAAGTGCACAGCAGAGCCAGCTGGCTGTTCCCAAGGGTGGGCCCACTGCCAGGCAGCTGTGACAAGGGGGAGCCAGACTCAGTAGCCACCCCCTGATGACCTGGGCTACTCTGGGATTGAGTGATACTCTTTATTAGGAAGGCAGAAGTTGACTACACTTTGTGAAAATAGTCATAGATTTTGTTAGTTATTATTTAAAGATATCTATACAGCCCATGTCCTACAGTCTGCTGTTTGCATTTCAAAATAATGAAGAGCAGAAGAACATGTCAGTAAGAGTACAAGAAAAGTTTTAATTCATTTTTTCCCCACAGGGAAGTTAGAAGTGAAACTCTAAGCAAGAGCTTTGAGACATGGCTATCTTGCCAAAAAGAACTGTAGATATTGAAACCGAACCTCTTTGATAGCAATTTAGAAATTTAGGTTTTTGAGCCTCTTCTATGATTTTTTTTTAAATTTTCTAATGCGATACTTTGTTTATTTTCTAAACATTTACTGCCTCTGTTAATTCTCTAGTTTCACATATGGAAAAGTGTATGCCTGGGTGTGGCTGGATAAGGACACATTTCAAAGACAGCATAACGCTCATCACAGAAGGAGGATGTCAAAGCCACTGCATAAGCACAGGTCAGCACAATAAAATGAGACATTTGTCTTTCTTCAAGAATTAGGGGTATCCCTTCAGTAAAGTACTGGAAGTGCAAACATGGCCAGCTGCCCTTGCTAATGCAATAAAATGAAACAAATATTTTCACTGTACCTCAGAAAAGAAACATCACTGACATCCCCTACCACTCTTGTGTTTTGCTACAGGGTATTAAACAACAGGAAAACACAATATATGTATTAGGATCCCACCCCTTCTCACCTTCATGGATTTCAGAGAGGAAATTATGAGTGTTTCCATATATTGTTTTTTCACTCCAGAAAAAAGAATGAAAATAATTTTCTGTACCCAGTTTCTGCACCTGGGGCCTAAAGGAAGGGAAGTAGGTAAATAGTTCCAAGTAATTAATGTAATGACTCAGAGGGGCCACAGAAGGAAAGGGGAGTTTCTCCAGTTTAAATGTTTGCATTCATGCTTTGCCTAAAGCAAAACAAACTATCTGTCTTCTGGTTTGCATTTTCCCAATGAAAACTTCCATTTGTCTTATTGTCGTTCCAGCATGTGCATCATTTACAGCTTTCACTGCTTGAAATATGCAAGTACTGTACATTGCAGGATTTTTTTTTCCTGAGCTTTTAAGATTTTCTAGAATTATAGAATGTGTTGTAAAAAGTGAACCAGTAAAGGCAGACTCAATGTAGAATGTGTTGGGTAATTTTTGTAAGTGGCTGCAGCTTAGAGGTACTGTGATGTTTGCTGTGTAGTGGAGTCTCCAACCCTGAATGAAGTGCATTGGTCTTTTCACACTTCAGGAAAAGAGAATCCACTACAGGAATGACTAAAGTTGATAAGTTACATCCTGACTGGCCATTATAAAGAAAAGATGATGGGTCTTGAGTTCCATCTGTTTCTGATATTCTGGTCCTTTAATATGAGCTGCAGAGGTGTGAAAATCTACAAAATACATTCTCGAACTCTCTCCTAGAGTTAGAATTTAATCAACCTGTTCTTACAAAATGGGAGGAAAAGTATTATCTGTTTTATCTAAAGCTTGGTGAAGGGAAGATTAGTGATCAGAGGAAGTCTGTGCTCGAGTCTTGACTCTGAGGGTATAAGATTTGCATTTCTAACTTTCCATTTTAAGAACCTCAGCACAAGGGATGTTTAGGGGAAACAATTCTAGTTTCTCCTAGGGAAGTGAAAACACTGCCCACCAGAAATACTGTGAATGGAAAGAGAACTAAGTATGACTACTTGTCTTAATAGTTTGTATACTTAAGGTTGGAAGAGGCCTAGGTTTTGTTTGGCCAAATGTCTACTTAATCCTGAGGAGGAAAGCCCTATGAGACAAAATCCTCGTCTCTGGCTGATCATTGCGTTCCCCTATTACATGACTTGCAACTGAAATATTTTCCACCATCAGACCTCAGGCAGCAACATTTCTTTTGTTGAAGAGACTTGCCTGATGAGTGGGGATTGTTAATTTTTGCCAGCTCTCACAAAAAATTTCATTTGACTATGGCAAGCCTGCAGTCACAGTACTAGGTAATATCAAGCCCCCTTTGTATGATCCAGGGACATGCTCTAACCTGCAAGTTGCTAGTGATGAATTTGATGTGGAAGCTGGAGACTGGAACAGGACAAGTTCATCTCATTGCAATCCAGAAAAGAGCTATTAAGCTTGGTCTATGCTTATAAGGTTTCCCAATGTCGTGGTCTTGGCAAAGTCTCCCTAGAGTAGATGCCGCTGAATTTGGCCAAAAAAATGCTCAGAGGGCTTCCCCAGGCAAAACAAGCTGAACTGACTTCTGTGCACTAAACTGGGCCTACAGTAGAGCTGCTGTAAAAGTGAAGACACTGAATCTCAAGTGAGTGATCACTGGAGAAGTCTGAGAAAATAGACTGAGTTCACATCTAAGAGTACCGTCTCAGGGTAAGAAGCAGAGTGTTGCTAGGAAAAGTTTGAATTGGGAAAACTCTGCTTCTGTAGTATGTTTCATCTCCTGCCAATCTATGAGCTCTCAGGACAAAGGGCAGTTCTGCTGTTGCAGTGCAGTGCCGGCAGAGGGTTTTTGACAGCCCGGTCAGCCAGGGATCACACCTCCCACATGCCTGACTCAAAGCACGGCTGCCACAAGTCTGTAACCTCATCTTGGTCTCACTAAAAGTCTTGACCTAGGGAATATTAGTCCTCCTTACACTAAAAATGGGCAGTTCTGATTATTAAAACAAAATTCTTATCTTTCTGAGGTTTGTAGACTCCACTCTCACTGGAAAGAAGCAACATTTCTTAAGCACACAGAATTAACTAAATTGTTTCTTGGCTGTACTCAGTGGAATATATTATTTTATATTTTAAAAAAATATTGTGTTTTTGAAGGAAAAGTACAGCAGGATACATTTTGATTTAGTCTATTGCACCTAGGATTTTTTTCAGTTGCTAATTCAATTTAAAATGCATAAGAAAACAGCTTGGGAGTATGGTGAGGCAATCAATAAAACTACAGACAAATGAAAGTAAAAGAAATCCTTCCCAACAGAATATCAGATAGCACAATGTGGAAGCATCAACTTCATGTAACTAAGAAACTTTTAAAATATTTAAATGGCTTATTTGGAACAATAAGCTCTTATTCAACTCTCAATGGCCTTGCAACTAAAAATACACCCTATTTAGTGTTTCTTTAGACTTGTTTAGTGCACATCAATAGTTTTCTCAGAAGATACTATCACTGTTTGGTAGAAACATATTTGCAAAAATAAACTAAATCCAGAAAAAGTTTCCAGGGACGTTTTTGGATGCAAACGTGGATAGTGACTCTTGCCCACATCAAAAATAAAACAAACTAGCTCTACAATGTTCTTTGCTAAATATAAACATCCTAACATTGATAAGCTTTACAGAAAAAGAAACTGATTGCCACATATTATTACCTTCTCCAGTATTTTAAGAGCACCCTCTACAGTCACAAAACACTAACCAGGAAGAGGAGTTCTTCCTAAAGAAAATAGTATTAACGGAAACCTGGAGGAGCAGTTTAGTTCATTAGCATAGTGCCAGATCTATAGGAACATATCTCTCCTGGTAAAAATGAGCAGACTTTCATAAATGCCAAAGATGGAATCTATTGAATCACCAAAGCCTCCATCTTTGAGAATTTAAAATACCTTATATATTCTGTGCTGACTCATAATTAGGCTGTAAGCTTCCCCTCTTAAAACAGTGGATGGCTGTGGGATCTGAAATGGAAACACATAAAATACACTGTTATTTTCAAAGGAGAATGAGGAACAAACCATGGTAAAGGCTGGGATGAACTAGTTCACCTGAGTTAATTTGTTTGTTCAACGCTTTTATAGGAGTTGTGAAAGTTGGGTATTTAGTTCATAAGTGGAACTTAAAAATGTAAAAAAAAATTAATTGTCCATGAAATGCTTATTATACACATGTACATTCTAGCTTTGAAAACTCCAATCCTCTAAAACCTGCCTTTAAGTTGTCTTTCTGTGTTTTTCCTAGATTTGCAAAGATACAGTTATTTTCTTAAGTCTTCAGTGCATCAGTAGCTAAATTACTGCAAGTGAATCAGGAGTGATGTTTTTCTTTCAAGGAGAAGGTTTAATACCTTTAAGTTGATCCTTAAATTAATTGGACATTACTATAATGTTTACATCTCTTCGGAAATATTGCTTCACGAAACTGTTTAAATGGCACTACCTCACCCAAATAAGAAAAGTAGCTGGAAATAAAAACAACTGTAAAATATTAAAGATAATCCTTTTTTCCTGATCTTTATTTTCAAGCTACTCGGGAAAGTGTCAAAGGACCGAACTGTTACATTTGCCGAGGCCACCAGGTGGTGCCATTGCCCCACAGCACAAAAGGCCCCTGCCCGTTCCCCCAAACTCAGCAGGAGAAAGGCCTTGGATCTGCTTTAGGCTTCCACAAACGTTTCCGATCTTTGTCCAAAAGTAGGAAAACACTCACCCCAAACCGTAATTGCTAAGACATACATGCATGCCTATAAGAAAAAAAAGAGTTAATTTTTATTGGGATATTGGGATAGTGATGCTTAGATTTAGACCCAGGTAATTTAATATTTCACCTCGCTATTGAAATAAATAAAAGCTACATGTACAAAGAGCATAGAAGCCACTTCATTTACTACATTAATATTTCTGTGATAAAGGAATCAATGTTTACATCTGCAATGACTGAAACAATACACCTTTAAGCTTTCTTCAAATAAATACATTGACAATGCCAGCAAATTACTAACTTTATGTATTTGTGGAAATAAAGGATCAGACTATGCTACTCTTAAAAAATCAGTTTGTTCCTGCAGCCTAGGCACAGCTAAATCCCAGCAGCCTGGGCCTGGCCAAGGAGACCACAGCTGAGCAGGTAACGACTACAATGGTTTCTGGAAGTTTAATGTAGGTGCATTTGGTAGTACTTAGGCTTTTTGCAGGCTCCTTCCAGAGAAAAACTTCTTTCATTGCTAGGATTACTGAAATAAGACTAGTGAGAGCAAGACTGTGTTGCTAAGGTGAAGAAACATGGATTTAGCCAAAAGTTGTCCAAGGAGAAGAATGGGAGATCAGATCAGTGGCTAGATGCTGAACAGTGTACAAAGTCTTCAACTTAAATTCATATTTAAGTATTAATTATTTACTTAATTACTTGACTACTTTTTTTCTTAAATGAATATTGAAACTATAATTTATGATCAAACTTTCTGTTGTATTTTCCCCTCAACAGCTTTTAAAGTCAATAGTATCTTCTCTTCATCTCACTCTTGATTTCTTTGTACATAATTAAGGTTAATAATTGTACAGTCTGATATTCAACATGAAGAGCAGTTGTAAACTTGAGCTAACTAAGATGAAATTAAATTCTACAGGAGACAAGTTACAATTCAAATCTTCATCTCCTAAGTTTTTCCTCACCATGCATTGGCTAACATGAAGTATTCTCCGGTGTTGAAGTGATCTGAAAATATAAATCTCTTGTTTTACCATTTAATCTGTCATCGTCTACATTTTATTTGATAAGTCTTATTCTCCTGCAATGTAAATATGTTCTTGAGTATATGGCTAGGCCTAATGGCTAGGATTATTCAGGCTGTTTTAGAGCACATGGAGTGCTAGGGTTAGAGAGAACCATGTGCTCTGGGTTCTGTCAGCAGTACCCTGTGTTTGACAGCTGTATGTGGGAAAAGAGAGAAATGGGAGAAATGTAAAAGATGGATTACTCCCAAATAGAAAAGGGGGGGAGGGAATGGAGAAGAGACAGAGAAGAGGAAGAAAGAGGAGACAGGGAAAAGGTCCACTGTGAAAAGGGGGGTGGGGGGAAATATAAGAAAGGTAGAAAATGAAAGGCTTCCTTTTTTGGTTAGTTGTATTTGAGGAAAAAACAGAGATCATACATTAAAAAGCATCTGATAAGAGTGTATAATTACATTTCTTCAAATGCGTCCTCTCCTTGTCTGAAAATAAAGACCTGAATTTTTGTGTTTTTCTTGAAATAAGAAATAGATAAAAATGTCTATTTAGTAGCTTACTGAATACAGTAGTAAGAAGGATAACTCATTTCTTAAGCAACAAACATCTAATCTTGATAATAAAGAATATTCCCAACACATATTGTAAAAGATAAGTCAGAAGCAGTGCTTCAATGGAATTATATACCACACTTTTTTCCCCCCTACTTTCTACTGTGATTATTGGATTAGATCCTTTCCTGAAAGGAAACTGGGGACTATAATGACGTGCCAAAACTCAGTTAAGTGTGAAGGGGAAGAGCAGAGAGACAGAGATGCATCTCGCTAGGAGCCAAGCACAGCACAGATACACCAGGCTTTCAGCACAGAGGGACTCACTGCACAAGCAGAGCTGAACGCAGGAGTGCTGCTCAGCTCCCGAGGTGTGCTGGAGTGGCCAGCAGCTAGAATTAATCTACAGCACAGGCTGCTGAGGCATTACTGTTTGTTTTTGCTTTAGCTGCAAACTCCATTTTGTATTGTGTTTCACAAGTGCCTGATAATACACTGCCTGAACAGAGAGACATCATTCATAGTGTCGAACCAGCTCTGTAAACAAGGACCAAAACCTTCACTTAAAGGCAAGGAAAAGAAAAATAACTGGATGAGGGGTGGGAAAGGAAATGGCAGCCTGCATAGAGATGATATTCCGTATATGACCTAAGTCTGTCCTCAGTGCAATTTTAGCTTATTGCTGGGTTTGTATACATTCCTTCAAAAACTTCTTACCTCACTGGATAACCTTGTACTTTTGCAGTATTCCAGCTGGACTGTGGCTCTTACTGAACAATTCATGTTTGCAGCATTACTATAATCAAGTCCTTGTAAAACTCATGTTCAGAATATGCCAAAGATCTGTAAGAAACTGTTTGACAAAATTCTTGAGTTAAACTACAGTTTTAATGAAATATTAAAGACTCAAAGGTTCAAAATAAACTTTCCTCAAAGGCTCAAGAAGTGTAGGACAGAGCTTTGAGGAAGTGTAGGATAGAGGTTGTGAAAATCAAGTCAAAACTCTTTGGTTTGGGACACAGCCAGTGCAAGTAATTTAGCAATTGTGCTTGTCCCACCGTTTCTTTTTTTTTCACCCCCCACCTCCCATCTTTGATACAAAAAAGTAAAGGAAAGAAAGAAACAAAGAAAAATCCCTTGGCATATTTTTCTGAAACTCAGTGCAGAACAAGAGAAAGGTCTTCTGAGCAGTTTAATGCTGAGCATGACAGATAGCAATTGAATTGTCTCCTAAGCTGTTACCTGAGAGGTATATAATGAAAAAAATTAATTATAGACCATATAGTAATGACTAGTAGTCATCATACCTGGTTGTTTTAGCAAGAAATTATTATTTCTTTTTCTTTTTCTCGTTTGCATCTACATTCAATGGAAATATCTTATTGTACAACATCATTGATTAACACTGTCTTCACTAACCTTTAAAAACAACGTGAAAATTATAGGTATATACACCTCTTTAATTAACCATTTTGTTTTCTATTAAGTGCAATTCCTTCACATCTTACCAAACTATGGTATGAGGATGAACAAACTGTCAGCATGTTTCTTAACACTCTAATTGTAATAAAATACAGCCATTACAAATGTCTGTATAATATCTGTGAGTTCAACTGAAATGTTGCCACACAACTCATGTAACTGAGGAAAAAAAAAAGTTTAATTACTTTATTTTCTATTCATTGTTTCCCTTTTTTTTCAGGTGGGGTGAGGGTATAAGCTTCGTGAGCTTTCTCAAAAACTACAGGCAAAGGAGCTAAGCAAACTCTATGCATCCTTTACTTAAACAGTTCCAAGATTATGGGGTTATGTGGAAAAAATGCATATGCAAAACAAATGTTAAGTGGCAAAGTATGTCAAAAATCAAGATGGCACAAATTTGGGCTGTTCTATCTCATGAACATATTTTTTTTAATACTAAGGGCAAAAAACTCCATACATGTATGACTTTCTTCTCAATAACCATTTTGAGGGAGAATCAACTTAGTGTGTTATGTAAGCAAGCAACAGAAGTCTTTAGAGACCCTGTCACACTGAATACTTCCATCCTCTCAGCAAACACTGTCAGTTGTCTGCAAACACCTCACTAGCTGCCTCCTTAGAACTGTTTATCATTTGTGCAATTCCTACAATTTACAGCTCTTTCTACTGATTAACCATCAATATAGTATTTTATCACAAGCAGTTGCTGTAAGACACTACTGTCTCACTGTTTTGCTTTTGACTGTTTCTTCCAGGACTCAATAGATCCTTATGGAATACTGACTTGTAATACTACCGAAATACATATTTTTAAAAAATTCTTAGAATGCATTTAATTTTCTGGTGTAGATTTGTGAGAACTTTATCTTTTTTTTTTCCTCAACACAGAACCCAAAGCTGCATACAGTGTCCCAGCAGTGTTAATACTGATGTTGTATTTGGAACACTGCCTTTTCCAGTTGAACCTCTTCTGTTTATACATTCTAATTAAGAGCGATTCTCTACAGAAAACCCATACAGTTATATAAAATTCCATATATATATATATATACACAGTAGTATTTGCTAATTGGGCTTGTTTTCACAGACATGTAACAGGTATCAGAGCAGCTCTGACAGAAACTTGAGCAGTGACCTACAGCACTGTTGGATCTGAAAAGAGGATGCATTCCTATCCATGCTCCTCCTGTTGAACAACTTTGACATGGCTTTCATGACTCATATACTAAATTTTTCCTTCTCATGTTCACTGCCCAGCATTTTTCTGTTGCAGACAAGGATATATCACATTTTGTTGTGGTTTTTTTTTCTCACTGTAGGTTCAGTATAACTTTTCTTCTGACAATGCTCCTTAGTTTATGCTGTTCAAACCTTGAGAACAACTTTATAAGAATGGAAAAAACTGAGGCCTACTTCTTGTGATATGGTTGCAGACACTGGTTTTTCGGTTTTTTTGGACAACACCTGTGAACTCCCAGTCTGTATCACCTACATTCCCTTCACTGATGGATCAGAGAAAGAGATATGCTGCAGTATAGCAACACTTCAGTTCGCACTGTATGTGTAGAACATTCTGGAATCACCTTGTTGTGATATTTCCAGTCTAGCTGAAGACAGCGTGGAAATTACCCGAAGTGCCCGAGGCACGAAGGAGTGCCCAGAGGTGCCTGTGACGCTGCTGTGGGAGCAGCACGGGCACGCTGCCCCGTTTGAGCGCCGCAGCCCCGCTCTCTGCGCTTCCCTCACCTCCTCCTCACGTCCAAAGGCGCGCCCGCCCCGTCCCGTCCCTGTGCTGCCTCAGCCCTTCCCGCCGGGCGGGCGGCTCGCCAGCCGCCTCCACACGACGAGGGAAAACAAACCCGACTGTCAGGCGGCCTCGAGCCGACAGTCCCCGGGCCCGGGTTTCATCTTCAGAGGGCTGTTGTGGCCACCCCGTTCCGTCCCGGCGCGGTTCGCCGCAGCCCTAGCTGAGGAGGAGCGGGGCGCTCTCCCGTCTGTTTGCGGCTGTAGGCGTCTGTCGGGGGGCTCCGGGCGCGCCGCGCGCTCCCTCAAGGAGACCAAAGGCCGCGGGCGGGCGGGAAAACGGCGGGAAGCCCTGGGCTCACCTGAGGGAGCGCCCACCGCCTGGCTCCTCCCCGGCCCGGCCGCGGCGCCCCCTCCCCCGCTGGAGGGGGCGGGCAGTGCGCGCTCGGCTCTGGCGGCGAGCGCGGCTGGCGGGGCGGCGGAGAGAGCGGCGCGGAGTTGGCGGGGATCCCCCTGCGAGAGAGAGGCGGCTCGGGACGGGTGAGGAGAACGACGGCGGGCGGTCTGGGAGCTGAGGGGTCACCGCGTCGCCCGCTTTTGCCTGCCGCGATGGCCAGGGCGGGCGGGCATAGGTAGCGCGACCGGACCGGAGCGCGGCGGGCACGGGAGCCGTCGCCGTGCGGTGCCGCAGGCGCTGCCCCCGCGGCTGTGGCGGTGGCTCCAGGTGCCGAGGCGCCCTGGGTCGCTGCTTTCCTCGGCTCCGTTAAACACACGCCTTTCCAAAGGCCGAGGGCGCCGGGCCCTCCCGGGCGTGAGGCGAGATCACGGCGGCTCTCTCCCCACGGCCGGCGGGTGACGCGGGGAGCTGGCGGAGCGCCGGCCGTGCCGGGGCAGCCCTTCCCCCGGGCGCTCCTCGGGGCTGCGCTGGCGAGCGGAGCGGGGCCGCCCCGAGGCGGGCGAGCTCAGCGGCCGAGCGGAGAGGGAGCTGCCGGGAGAGCAGACTCCCGGACTGCTTCGTTTTCTCTGCGGCTGTCAGGAGCGGGGGTCTTTCCCCCGAGCGGGGCCGGCCGCGGCCGCCCCGGAGCTGCGGTGCCGCAGCTGGAGGTGCTGCCGCCGGCCTTGCGTTCCAGGTGGGCGGGCGGGGCCCGGAGCCCCCGCGGGACGCCGAGACCCTTTGCTCGCACGCATTCCTCCGGGGATTCCTGGCATTCCTGGGCAGAGGGCACTCTTGACTTCATCTCCCTTTTATTCCGCGAGCTAGCGTATTTTTTGCGAAAGGGTGTGTCTGCGTTGTGTGTGTTTTCATGGGAAAAGTTTAGAATGGCAGTTCTGCCATTTGTTCTTCCAATTAACTTTGCATCTGATATAATCTATATCCTTCCAATCTGATGACAGCTTTATGGAGAGATCTGTGCTGCGATGAAACTTCTGTCGTGAGTTTGCATTAGATTTGCAGTTGACAGAACAGTTGTTGCAGCTTTTATCTTTTCCCTTTTTTTTAGCATGCAGATATTTTTAAAAAAACTATTGCAGTGCAAGTTGAATGATTATCAGAATAGAAATAGTGGAAACCTCTTGTTGAAAGATGTTCTATTTTTCTGAACGTCTACACCGTGTTTATCTTGTGTGGACTCCTAGAAGTGAATCCTGTAGGTGAATCAGAAATCACCTAAGTGTGTCCTGACTTCTGGTACTCCCATGGGAACTTGATAGATTCAGTGTCTGATGCCTGTGCTGACAACTGTCACATCTTGTAGTTATGAATCTTTTTATAGAGCTTGTTTTAACAGACCTTTAAAACTTCTATAAAAACATAATTAAAATGGCAAAACCAAGCTACTGTTTTCTTTTTAATGGTGCTTTGTAAGAACTTGTTTGACTAGCAATTACATTTTTTAGAAGTGTCATAGTCGTTGAATTGTCTTGGGTTTTTTTCTCATGTTAGACCCAGGAGAAATCTGCTTATGCTCACACTGTTCTAAGCTAGATGTGGTTACTGATGATTAATGTGAAAGTGTAACAAGTTGCTGTAAGTTGGGTGGGGGTTTTTTTGTTTGTTTTGTTTTGTTAATAATTAGTTTGAACTTGGGTCTTTTTTTGGAAAAAGATAATAAATTGGAATGAAAACTTTCATACAGTATTGAAGTCTATGATTAACAGTAAGCATTTTGTTTCAGAAGTTTGTTATGTTATGGAAGGCAATTAAGCTTCTTTTTATTTTATATTATTAATTTTGACACAGGTACACTTTTGAAACAGAGAGCTCTGTAAAATAAGAAAACCATGCTTCTAGTTTTTTGTTAAAATTCTGTTAGGATATTAAGGTAACCTTTCACATAAGAGAAGATGGTTGTTTTTAGCAGACAGTTATTTAATATTCATGTTTCTTTTAAAATAACCTGAGATAAAAAATGCAGTGCTTCAAAAGAAATATCTTACAAAGGGACTGATATTTTTACATGTGTGCGTTTACAGCTTAGAGGTGTTTCTGAAATATGTTAATCATAGGAAAAGTATTCCTGGTTGGTTTGCGTACACCTTGAATTGCTACTGACATGAACTGTTTCTAAATGCCACCTAGATGCAAATACAGACTATAAAGGTAACTAATGTTGTGACAGTACTAAAAAGGCCTTATATTGCTAACCCCCTTGATTACTGAATTTGTGGTGATATTTCCAAGAGCCTGTCTACTCCATGAGTGTATCACATAACTGTTTGGGTTTTTTAAATTTTATTCTCATTATCTGACTTAGTTACATTTTGCTTTTAAATGTAATGAATCTAGACTGCTTAGGCTGCCTCAATTGCCTCCAAGCAAACCAGCTCATTTTAATTTCTGTTAATTGCTTTATTAGATCTCACTGTCATTACTAAAATATCTGAGAACACACTTAGGTTCCCCTGGCAGAGTTTTTATGGGAGATATGGAATTTAATTTTCTGCAGAAATAGTCTACTGCGTGTCCTGTATAAGGAATTTTACCGCAATAAAAGGATGACAAAGTTGCAGAAAGGAATTGGTGACAGTTTCTTCTTCTGGTGTACATTGTGTAATAGGAAGTTGATCTTTCTGGGAGTATTGGTGAAACTGGTTTGTCTGGGTTGTGCAGTGTCATCTGAAATGTGCAGGTGAAACGACATGACCTCAAATGTGAGTTTTTAAATCCTTTGTCATGGAGCAATGCAAGATGAACATATGGACTATGAGTTTATTCAGTCTGGATCCTAGTGAGCAGGTTGTTGTTTAAAAATAGTTAGTGAAGTATTTTGAGGCCAAATAATTCTGCAGATATGAAAATTTAAACAAAAATAGACCATCACAGTTTCATTCTATAGTCTGCTGTTTTACCATTTCTGCTTTTTGAAGTCATTGTGATGATGTTGTCATTATTATTAGAGCCTTTTTACTATGGAGGTAACCTGAAATCTGTATATTAATACCAAGCACACAAGCCTGATAAAGCAAAGCAACATTCAGCCTATGGCAGCATTTGCCGATGTTGATAGAAAGGAACTGGCAAGAAGGGTCAAGATTACTGGTACTAATATATTTCTGAGAAATGGCAATGAAGACTAAAATAATGGGGCATATTTTTCACTTTTGCACCCACTCCGCAACTCTGAATGGCATCAGAAATGTTGCAGCCCATGTGTTCAGATAAAGCAGGCTTAAGAAATTTGTGTTTCTTCTGTCTGTCCCACTTCTTTTTTTTCTTTTTTTTTTTTTAGACGTGGGAGGAGGTTATCTACTACCTGTTTGGTTCAGTGGTACCATTCAGAGGCAAGCTTTGTAAAGAATTACATCCTTACAATATTGAGATTAACAAATGTTTTGAATGGCCAGGATGAGATGAAGGTGTTAGAATTTCTCTGGTTTTGTTGCTACATCTCAACAAACTGTGTACAGAGGAGGATGGTACAGACTTGGTACATCCTGAACTTAGGTTTGGTAATTCTGTTTTTAATGCATCTTGAATGATGTGTTGGAAGGATGTGCAAAAACACAATAAATAGGTTGTTTTCACTATTTCTGTTCTTAATTGGCAGAAGAATGGAGAATCCACTCACTAGTAGTGCTACATTACCATGTTACTGTCTGGAGGGAAGGTGTTTCATGTGTCCATGGGGTGTTTATTCTAGGCATGTTTATTGGAAAACATGAACACATTTCAGAAACTGCTTTGACCTTGACTCCAGATGGTGTTAAATCAAAATGGTAATATTTTTCAGTATAGCCAAGTATGAAAACTTAATCTTAAACCCCCCAAAATTAACATGTTAAGAATGCATGTGCTAAAGATTTAGTGGAATGGTAGTCATGGAGTCGCCACTGTTTGGGATTACAGCTCACTGTATTTTTTCTTGTACCATCTCTGCCAACAGAGCTGGCAGCCTCCTTGGAGGGGTTTATCCAAATGTAGGCTTATAACCTTTCATTTTGTGTGAAATAAAGTGGATGACAAAATTCATAATCAGACATTTTAGGTGTACAGTTTCATTTTTCCAATAATGCCTCTAAATTTTTAGCCAAATGAAATGTTTTAAGTTCTATTGGTCCATCTTTTGTATTTATGATTTTCATTAACCTGGCTGACAGTATGAGATTTAAAATTATTATTCTGCAATAATTTTCACATTCTTCGTGATTTTGGTAAAAACAGAGAGCAATGAGGAATAAATGTGATTGGAGAAATGTCCCAGAAGGCAGTTAGACTGCAAAAAACCGCCAGGGAGTTTGATCAGACTGGAAGATGCTTTAATGATTACCACAGTGGCCCCTTTCTGTGAGGTCCCCAGGCACGCCAGGAGTCCTGACCATTCAGATATGACTCTCAGCAGTCTGAACATGACCATATTTTGACTCCAGGCATTTGCAGCAGTTCATAATTCTTTAGTTGCGTGTGCATTGAATGCACCATTTAAAAGAAGCTAAAATGTGGACATGGAAACTAAACAGTGTGAAAAGGAGATGTATAGATTGTCTAGGCTGCCCATGCTTACATAGTCATACCAACATGTGTTTATGTGTTCTTGTGAGTGTATATATAAATTCACATACACCCTTGCAGAAGCCTGGTAGGTAATTACCAGCCTTTAGGAATGTTTCAACCCTATTTTGAATTCTGTTGAAAGATATCTCTAAGAACTATTGAAGTTTTTAGAATGGGAGCTGTATTTCATGTTCATAAAGATATTCAAAAGGGGTAGTTATTTGCCTTCTGCTTGAACATAAGCATAATGCAGAAGTAGGATAAAATTTAAGCTTTTGTATAGAGATGAGGGAGTGCTTTCAGTGAGTAAATCAAGCTCAGTGTCTTTTGTTGGCCTTGTTGAAATTGGTTGGGGTATGCCTTCATACAGTTATTTGCACACCATTAGCTGTTATATGCAGGGAGCAAATGTTCAGCAGTAGCAGCCTTTATTTACAAGAACAATTGACATGTAATGTTACATTATAATTCCACAAACGCTTCAAGCTTCATAAAGAAGCAGCCCTACCTCTCTCATTTCCCCGATAATTATGCTATTCCAGTGTGAAGGTGAGAAGTGTGGCAGCTATGGGGAGCTGGTTAAACCTGCGCTCACAGGGCCCCCACCACGTCACTTTGGCTGCATAGGCTTTTTAAGCCTTTCTGAAGTCCAGCTCACCATGAAGGTCCTTTCCTCTGTGGAGTTTTCTAACCTCTCTCTTCTATACTCAGATTGTGTCTCTCAGACAGTGTGTGATGATATCATCTTGTTGTCTGGTGGGGCCTGGGCTCCGGGCCTGCAGTTCTGACTGCATATTTAAATTTGAAAACGCATGGCTGAATTAGTTGAAAGGAACTAGATGGGTGTGAAGCCAAGTGTTTAAAGAATACAATGTAATTAAAGCAAAGTTTAACAGTAGAAAAATGGGAGGCATAACTAGCTTGAATACACATGAAGCTGTGGCCTTATGATGGCTGTGTAAATATTACTTCTGCAGCCTATTTTACATGTAGTTTTTGTACTTAAATACTTGCATCTCCATAGAGATTAACTCTGCTCTGTGTGTCTTTGTATAGGTGAGACCTTGGTCTTTGCAATCAGCTGTACTCATAGTTCATCATTAATTTTGTTCAGGAATAAGTTATGCATATATAATCAAGGTCAGGCAAGTTGCATCTATTGGGTTGCTTCCTGTAGACAAGATTATAGTTTTTGCATGGGAATAACGAGAAGATGGTCCAGTGAAATGTCACATTTAAAATGAAGGGAAAATGTTTGGAGTATAGGAACCTTTTTTATTTAATTATGTTAGATAATATTATAAATGAACGTGTTCCTGAAGCAATTGTAAAACTTCTTAACAAACCTGAGACTTTTTGCTCAAGCCTCTAATAAATGAACAGGATACTCTCTTCTATTTAAGCAATAATGATATCACTGGGATGTACTAAGACAATTTCCTTTGGAACAAAATACAATTTCCAACACTGACAATTGGAGGAAAATGTAATGAGACCACACAGAATCTCTTGTGGAGTAAGTGTAATCATGTCAGATGTTTGGATGCAAACCAGCTATTGTATTTGAAATCACAAACTTCTTTTAGAACGTGTGAGTATCCTCGTGTCTCTCAGCTGTCTTTTCTGTCAATATGTAACAGACATGAACATTAAGAATTTGATAAAGTAGAAGAGAGTATATATAATATTTCCTCTTAGTGACTTTATTACTTTTTTTTCTTGTTTTTAACCTCTTTTGCAAGTTTTTAAGAAAAATGAGGGAAAATTGAGTATTTTGTATATATGGTCAACTCTGAAATAATTATTTATAACGTTTTGTTGTTTGCTTGCTTTTTGTATTTGAAGTTTATAAATATTAATTGTAGTGCAGTAGTGTCAGATACAAGATAATCCCAGTAATTGGATCCTGTTAATGGCAAAACCCAGCTTGTTCAGGAGCTTTATCTGAGCCTTTATGGGAGATGAAAGAGTAGTGTGGCACAGCTACACTCAGGGAGGTGTTTGTGTCCACACAGAGCTTGTACCACAGTAACCATGAATAAACAAGTGCAGCTCCCCATCTTCCTGCAGTGACTTATCTACTGTCACAGTCTGCAGGACCTGGGACTACTCACTACAGATCACATGAATTAATTTCTTGGAACTGTATTTCAGATACAAGTTGGCTTCCCTTTTAGTATACTTTTAATAATGTTTGGTTTTGTTTCTGTCTCCCTTTTGTTTATGATTTGGGGAAATCTGGAAACATTACTTCAGTAAAGAAGAAGAGAGCTCTTAGGTAATGATACAAGGTATATAATGCAGTGGTTATAGTTTGGAATATGACATGAGAAATTTGGAGGTTTCTTAGCACTTTGATCATAAACAAAATTAAGACTACTTAGCATTTAGTAAGTGAAGTTAGCAGGTTGTGTTATTTCCTCTCGGGATAAATCCTGTAAAATTATGACTACATGAATTCATACATAGCAGATAAAGAAAATTGGATATATGTATTACGTCCTTGTTTTCAATAAAACTATGACAATTTTTGAGACCCGAGTATCTGCCAAAATGTGTTGTTGACTTACAGCCACTGAAGCAGATTTTCATTTGGAAAAAAAAAAACGACCAACCAACAAACAAGCCAACAAAACCTGCTAGTTGTAACACAGCTCAAGCATTTGGCTGATCTGTCACATACTTTCATAGGACTAACAAGATGTTTTACATTTCAAACACTGAAACTTCCTCACACGCAACATTTTTCAGCCAGAGGGAGTATGAACCCAGTTGTAAGCAAGTGAACAGTATCTTTTGCTCTAACTGCTTTTTGTTGTTCCTTCTACTGATAGTCTTTACTAAATACAGCTTGTTGCTTTCCTTGAAAAGGTGGCTACTAATATTATGCTTTGTTGGCTGACTGTCTGAATAAGGTTGTTTAATACTTGGGTGGAACTGAAACTGAAATTCTCCTTTCTAAGGCAGCTAACCCAAAGATCATCCACTTTGCTCTGCTGCATTTTAGGAGAAATTGATAACATGATATCTGTAATGCATACTAACCAAAGCATGGCTGTTGGCTTTCACTAACAGCTATGGAGGAAAAGTATTATTTGGAATTTTCATACTGCAGGAAGTTCTAACTTGTCATCTATAGGCTTCCATCTGAAATCAGAAAAGAGAGTGGTATTTTTAACAGAATAAAAATGAAAGCAATTAATTCAGAAATGTTGAAATACTTCCTATAAAAAGGTATTTCTCTGGGTCAGTGTTCCTGGCTGGACTTCATTTTTCATGAAACACCCAAAGCTGTATGACTCCCATATTTAATCACAGCTTGGTCAAAGGAGGAAAAAACCAGCTCACGTTGCGTTTCTGGAAGGCGCAGACCTACATGGCTTCTGGTGTGGGGGCTGGAACTCCTGCTCTGGGAGGGAGGCCTGCGTGGCCCACTTGCAGTGTGGGTGTGTGGTCCTCCAGCATTTGCTTTTCTCCGTGGGCACTGTGCACAGCTTGGGCTGGCAGTGGGTGTGAATCTCCCTGCAGGAGCAGTGCAGGGTTGGATATACAGCCCTGGAACCACAGCGGGATGCAGCAGCTCAAACCTGCTCCTTTCCTCTTTGCACTGCACCAGTTACTAATGCAGGTGCCTGGAGGGATGGGAACTAAGGTGGTGCGTGGCATCTAGTGCTAAGTGCATTTGGACGGAATGTTTTTGGAAGAATAGAATTTGCTAGCTTTTTATGAAATATGTAAGGCTAATTCTGCCTACAGTCACAGGTCAGCCCTGTCTTGGCTGCTGAAGAGATGCCTTGATTCCATCTTGTGTCTGTGTGATACCAAGCATAAGTCCTTGCAGTCTAACCCTGGTATATGGAATTTTGAAAAATACATGCAATGTGGCTTAGGTTCACAGGAACTCTTGGTTGTTTTCAAGTATAGAATTTGTCACAGCATCTTTCCTTCCAACAAATAGGAAGAAGAGATGGGACATGGAGCTTTTGGGCTGCTTTAAAATGCAGTGAATATTTGAAAACTCAGTGGTTTGGTTTTTATTTCATTTATAGAAATTTTAGGTAGGTCTTTGATGCTGACATCGGAAATGCTGACAGCAATAATAAAATAAATGGGTGTAATTTTTTTCCTCACTGATGCCTGCAGATATAGAATGACATGATATATTGTAGAAAATTCTTTGTTATAGACCTTTTGAAAGTTCTGAATTTTGACCACTAGACAGGGAGTGGCAGTTTACAGACAGTGCTGGGGAAAAACAAATGTTGGCGGTTTCATTGAATACTGTAGCTATCATCATTTTCTTTCTAATAATTGGGGGAAGTAACTGCAACATGTGCTATGAATATAATTTTATATAGATAAAGAAAACTTTAAGTAGGAAAAAAATCTTAAATGGGAATAAGGAATCTGTTGGAAATATGGCAGACTTGTTTCAGATGTCTTTCTGTTGCTGGATATTGCCAGTTTGCTCTTAAATGAGTGTTTTTACAGCCCCATATCTAGAATTTTAAAATTGCACTTTTCTCCCTTCTGCTCTCTGTAAGCAGTAGATCAAATAAACTTATCCTACTCCAGAGCTATCTTCCACATGGACTAAAATGGACAGCACCAGGCACATTTTTCATTGGCAGAAGCAAATTGTAGGTAGAATTGACAATGATGAAGCTTCACACTTGCAAAGCATGTTTGTGAGAATGTTTTCCATCAAGTGTAAAAACATAAGAGTTTTGGTCTTTCCATGAATTATCCTGTCTGCTTCCTTTTCTTTACCCTCACTGTATGTAAGTTTTCCTTCCTTTTCTCTCATAAAGTTATTTCCTGTCCTTTTTCCATAACACTGTCATTTATTACTGACCTAACACCCACTTTGTGTCATGTTGCTGATACTTTCTGAATAGTCAGCTGCACAGAGAATCCATTATTTAGCTTGGAGAGCAAACTCAGTGTTATGTAAGGCTGGAGAACAAATTTTATAGTTCCTTCCTGGCATTTTGCTGTGCATGTGAAATATCTGAAGTAAACATCCATAAACTGTTACATCCCGCTTTTTCAAAAAAGACACTGATTAAATAATATGGGCCATGAGGATTTTTTTTAATGTGGTAATAAAATTTGAAAATAAATTACATGGAACCAAATATCATTTGTAATTTAGCCTGAAATAGTTTAAAATTTTCAGAATTCTTAAAGTTCTCTCCTCCAAAGAGGAGATAATGAGGTATGCCCTTATCTTCCTTTAATGAAAAATCTTCAGATAATCCAGACTTAGGAGACTTGGGATTGTGGTATTGGGTGTGGGGGAGTTCCTGGTTTTTTGACACTAAGGGAGCCACTCGATGTATGCAGAAGGAGCACGTGTTATGTGAGGCAATACCTTTGAAAGATGTGTGGCTCCTTCAGGAGGCCAGGGAACATATCCATTGGTGGCATAGTGTGTCCTCCCATGCTGGTCACCATCTCTGCCTGGACTGTGTATCCCAGCAGCTCTGTCTGTCAGCCTGTCCAGGGCTTGGCTCACAGGCTGGAGCACAAGGTGGGATGTGCTTTGTAATGAGGGTGTGTGGGCAGGATACAGGAGAGCAAGCTTCTCATGCAGAGTTTAACAGAAATGAGGTTGTTTAATAGGCATTTAACAGGATTGGGAAAGCAATTTTTCTGAATAAATCTGTCCTGTAGATTTAGCTAAAGAAGAACTGAAATGCGTGATGGAAACAATTCCATGCCTTTGTGATGCTGTAATGTTAAGAAGGGAAGAGACATGTCTGGCACAGGAGTATGTTTCTGAAAGGCACTCTTTTCTCCTCATGTCAGGGAGAGCAGCCAGGGTTCCACATGACAGAGGTTTTCTTTTTTGTAAGGCAGGTCTCACATAACTCCTGTTAGCTAGCTATAAAATAGCTGTGAAAGGAAATGTTTTTAAGGAATTTT
This sequence comes from Nicator chloris, assembly GCA_013400495.1. Lineage (NCBI taxonomy): Eukaryota > Metazoa > Chordata > Aves > Passeriformes > Pycnonotidae > Nicator > Nicator chloris. The sequence goes on from WAAE01026655.1 coordinate 159,424, forward strand.
AAAAAAAAGTTTCTCACCTGTTAAGCCTTCAGTGTTCGTCTCCTGTGGTTCTTTGTAGAGTATCATATCACCACCGAGCAACAAACTGCTACAGAAGAACATGCAGAGTATTGGATTTTGAGATATGAAAACCTCTGCTGACAAGTTCTCTTTGTAAACAAAAATGTCATAGTTTCTATTTTTGGCAAAAAGAAGTTGTTCAAAAAAATGAAACCATTTCTGAGGAATGATAGAATGTGGAATTTCCATACCCACTGAAGTCAGTATTTAAAATGAGTATTTAAACACCTTCATGAAGTCTTATTTTAGGAAGAAATCTCAAATCTGAAAGGCTTTAGCAGCTTTGAGTGCTGTTTTGTTTATTTGTTCACAGAAGTTTTTAAAGGTTGCTGTCCCTAACAAGGAAGTTAAAACACAAATTCAGTTTGACATTTTCTGCTCACCTCAGGCAGTCCAGGGCCATGTTGCTGACAAAATAGGTGATCCCATCATTCCGTGGTACCTTACTTGCTGATTGGACAGCAAGATGCTGATGACTGTGTGTCCTTGACTATATTTTTTGTAGAATTGCAAGTAGAATATTTTCAAAAGAAAATAATTTATTCAAGTAGCCTTTTCTCATATCCTGATTAGTTTGTATGTGATGTTGTAATAACACTTGCTTCAAGATAGGAGATAGGAACTAGTTTTATAATAGAATGATAGTCTTTCACTAATTAAAGCTTTAATAGTCATTGCTTCTGTTTTCTGAAAATTGTATTTTTAAACTCTGAAATAGCAAATAAAATTACTAGCAAGACTGTATTGTTTAAAATTTAAAGAATTACCTTGGTAGAAAACCTGGAATTAGGATTTATATCACTCTATTTAGGAAAACAAGCTTCTTTATTTTTTTAAGTAGCTACAAGTATGTAACAAGGAGCCGAACAAACAGGGAAATTGCCTTCCCAGCTGCCATTTAAATCTCTAACCTCTTCGTAAGCTGAAGAGTAAACAGACTGTTTTGTCATAACATTTGAGGGCTTCAGCAGCCTTACAGAAGATGAAGATTAAAACCGGGCAGTTGTAGCTGTCAGGGCCCCCAGCTGTCAGCTCCTGCACTGTATCAGATGTCAGGATTTCAGTCAGTCACAGCACGGAGCACAAGGCTGATTTCATTTACCCGAGTATGCCAATCTGCAGTTTTTCATGACTGAGGTATGTACTCAGCCAGCAGAGTTTTCAGATGTTCTCATTTTTGACATGGTGACATCTGTCAGAGTGGGCAGACAGATGGGAGAGAAACAGCTTCAGTCCTCTTATCCTCCTCTGCTGCTGTAACCCTGCCAGAGCCTGAGCTGTGACTGTACAATATGAGTGCAGGAGAATGACTGTATCTCTAATTAATCAATTAACATAGTTTCAGGATTTCCTCAGAAAGGCTGTGTGTGACGAAAGCCAGTGATGCTTTTTCTTTAAATTGAAAATGCTTACAAAATTGCAAAACCACTTTAGCGTGTATTGTAAAACAACTATTTGTTATTATGTAGTTCATGTGAGTATTACCCAATGCAGCATGACATCCTATAAAATAGAAATTCAGTGTAAAATCTTCAAATATTTGAATGGTAGGGTCATTGTCATGTTTTCTTGTTGATGCCCTGGAGATTTATAAATGTAATCTTTTTTTCACAGTTCCATAAAGGTAAGATGTGTTATTTAAAAAATTATTTTTTAGCTGTTTTATTTCTACAAGGTTTTATCCTTTTGTACAGTAAAATTAAGAGTATTATTAGTACAATGCGTGTGAAGAAGACAAATACACATACTTCTTTTCATTTTAGAGACAAATTAAACATATTAATTTAAGGTAGATTATTAACCTAAATATTGTTTCCCCTATATAGTAGGGATGTTGGTGTTTTGTGGTTGTTTTTGAGGAGATGGGGGTTGTTTTGACTTTTTTTCTGGTTATTTAATATTTTTAGCAACTTTGCAACAAGTTTGAAAGCACTGCTTTTGCAGTCACCCCAAACAGACTTATTGTAATGTATTTCTTATCTGTGCCTTATGCTGATTGCTGTAAATCCCTTTTATTTTTTGGCGTTTAGGTTTATTTTTATTGACTTCTTTTTATATTTTTAGTTGTTACCATTATTGACAGGTTCAGATAAGTTAACTCTTTTTATGGTCCGCTAATACAGCTTGAAGGTGTAGTGTAAAGTTTCATGTACTCCTCGGTTTATTTTAGTGGCATTTCTAATCTGGCTGGGATTGCTGAGTGGAGAGTTTTTGTAAAGATGTTCACATACTCATCTACTACAGATGAGTGCTACCAACCGTGTGTAAATCAGGGGTTTCTCTCAAATGCTTACATGCAAGTGTGCCATGTGAGACTTCACCTTGTAAGCCTGCTGCTGAGGAGGAGCTGGAGTTGGTTTTTCAGAGACAAAGAGGTTTTTGAGGGGAGCTGTCCTGCTAGGAGGAAGAATTGGATGGAAATTAGTATACAATTAATATTGAGCCTTATGTTTTCATTCACTGTCAGGAAAAAATGAGAACTCTGCTCTTGACTAGAATATCTGAGGGAGGTGGTTCATGCTGAGATAGACAGGAGAGTGAAACTGGCTGCAGAGGGTTGTTTTTCCAGGAGACATCCTGTTGTTTTGGTTTCCTCTTGCTGATTACCATCGCTTAGTGATCTTGGGTTTGTCAGGCCTCAGAGATGACTCAACTCCCCAGCTCAGTTCAAAAGTTTATTCCCTCCAGGTTTTGTATCAGTCTCACAGTCTTGTGTTCCATTCTTTTATAGACACAGCTCGTACTGTCACTGCACTGCCTCTGCCTTTAGACAGTTGGCTCATAATCTGCAACAGACAGTAAAGTAAATCTGCCTGCAAACCCAGCTGTTAGAGAAAGAAAGAATGGCATTTAACATTAAAAACACAGGTAGGGTTGAATTTATTGTTTTCTAGATTGAAACAGTTTTGACACATACAGGCTGGAGTAAGCATTCCTATTGGATCTGAAAAAGGCACTGTCAGCCTTGGAAATACCAGCAGTGTTTTCCCATTTTTGTTGCTCAGCAAAGTACCTTGTTTTAAAATAGCAACTGGAGTTTTTTGGAATGAGCTTGTGTTTGGGGGATTGTTAAATTAATCTGTAGGAAAGTTTATTCTTAGGGGTGACAATGAGATAATAAATGAAAAAAGGTCGTTTATTTTCAGATGTCATTAGAAACAAATGTTGAAATCCAAGTATGCAAAAAGCACAGCTCAAAGGAATGAGGATATTGACCTTCCTTGCAATGCTTTAGTTACCTGAAACTCATAAAACCTAAAGCTGCCTGGTTGTGTTTTGCTCTCCTGGGCTTATGTTTAAATGTTAATATGGCTGGTACTAAATGCTGGCTTTAAAATGATCATTGGTTTGTTAAGAGTACAGTCTTCAGTAAATATAGTGGAAATACCCAAAAGTCATGCCTTGACTCAAAAAATTGTACCAGAGTTGCTTATATTTGAAGTCACTTGATTCCAAAGCAACAAACACCAATTCTGTGAAGGTAACATTTGTAAAAATAACATTACATTGATCCAGAATGTGTCAGTCTGACATTTGTCTTTGTATCACAATGTATTCACTTTGGGCTTGATAGAGCTTGGATATTGATTTCCCTGCATATTGCCATTAGTCTTCATAGTCACATTGAATGGTGGAATAAAGTAATTAATGAAATAATCTGACTTACTTAAAACAATGACTATTTTGTCATTTTTCTCCTATTCAGATATAATCCTCTGATAGACATGGAATCATATTTTGCTGGTTTTAAGCACGTGCAGCAGGACTATGAAGTCACTCTCGAACTCGCAAGTGAAGAGACTCAAAAAGCTAAAAATGCGCAAAATTCTAGGACGGGGTCTTATGGTGTCAGCATTAGAGTCCAAGGAATCGATGGACATCCTTACATAGTACTGAACAATACAGAAGGATGTTTGCCAGAAAATCCTCCTCCTGGAAAAGAACAGCACATCATTCCTCAGACTGTAAACAAGCCAGCCACGGACTCCAATACTGCTTTTAAGTTGGAGGACAAAATCATTGAACACACAAAATTTGCTGGAACACAGCACATGCAACCCTCTATGCCTAAAAAACTGAAGATAACCAATGTGGATGAAAAGGAAAGTGGAATGCCAGATTTTAAAGATGAAACTATGAAATCCTCAAATTTGTTGAATTTTCAAAGACATCCTGAACTTTTGCAGCCTTATGATCCTGAAAAAAATAACTTGAACTTGGATAATTACCAGACTTCTGTGTGCAGTAAATCTAAGTCTTTTGCAGGTGAAAAAACTGAAGCAAAGCCTTGGATTTCCTCATCTAAAGTAGTGTCCCTACCGAAAACAAATACATACCTTGCAGAGCCAACCAAAGCAAATGCAAAAAAAATACATCTGAACAGGTCAGTAGAAGACCCAGATAAACAGCTGCAGGATTGTCCCAGCAGCATGATCAGCCCCAGTGACGTGTGTGTTTCAGAGTCATTTTCACCTGCAGGAGCATCCCCCTGTGTTAGTCCCACTGCTTATCCTGAGACAAAGAAACCTAGACCAGATGTTCTTCCCTTCCGCAGGCAAGATTCAAGTGGGCCAGTGTTGAATGACTCCCGAAGATCCTCGTCCTCATCAGCTACTCCCACTTCTGCAAATTCCTTGTACAGATTTTTACTGGATGACCAAGAGTACGCCATCTATGCGGACAATGTAAACCGGCACGAAAACAGGAGATACATTCCGTTCTTGCCGGGAACTGGTCGTGATATTGACACTGGTTCACTTCCAGGAGTAGATCAACTAATTGAAAAGTTTGATAAGAAAGTTGATGCTCACAGAAGAGGCAGGTCAGGAAAAAGGAACAGAATTCATCCAGATGATCGTAAAAGATCAAGAAGCGTTGATAGTGCCTTGTCATTAGGACTTGATGTAAACTCAGATTATTTAGGTGAATTCAGTAAAAGCTTGGGTAAGTCAACTGAGCACTTGCTGAGACCATCTAAAGTTTGCCTTCACAAGCAGTTATCCAGTGATCAAAAGTCACCTTCCAAAGAGACAAAGATTTCTGCTCGAAGTATTGGAAAACTGCAAATGCCCAGTAAAGAGAGCCAGAGCAGCAGTTTCAGCTCTTTGCAACACCATAAACAGAATGGAACAGATACAGAGAGCTTGATGGGTAGGTCAGCTACTCTCCCAGGACAGACTAAGAAAGAGGAAGTTAAAACAGTAACTTCTACTTTGTTGTTGCCAAACCGAATTACAATTACACCTGAATCAGGAGCCAAGAAGATTTCTGTAAAAGCATGTTCATCCGTCCCTAATATACAGGTAATTTTGAATTTATTCTTTGAGCTGTCCTTTGCACTCTAGCATACAAAAGCTGCCATATTGTTAATTGTGTATTTTGCTACTCTTGATTAGAACAAACTCCCATCATACAATACTTCCAAATGAGATTGTTCTGGAGAAGTGTAAATATAATTTATTTTCATTGTTGTACGTATAGAAAACCTGATTTGTAAAACAACTGATTTTTGTGTGGGTAAAGGAAGATGGTGAGGCCAAACAGGTTCTCTTAAATGATGTTATAAAGATTCTTAAGCACAGATGCACAAAAGTAGAATATTAAAAGATATGTATGCAAAATCAACTTGTTTTCTTTTTTCTTTTGGCGTGGATTATGGTTTCTTATTGCAGTAAGCCAAAACTCCAGTGTATTTTTCAGAACATCAGCTCCATGGTACATAAAAGTTTTCATTAATAGGATTGTACTGTTGTATTTACAACTCTCACAGGATTGGTATCTTTTGCAATTTTATCTTTCTCTCTTAGGCAACTCCTGACCTCTTAAAAGGCCAGCAAGATCTTGCACAGCAAACAAATGAAGAGACTGCTAAGCAGATACTTTACAATTACCTTAAGGAAGGGTCAGTAAACATACCTAACTTTTGGATAGGCAGCTGTATTTCCTCAATATTTGTCTTCTATTACATTTGAAATGTGAAACAGTAAAGTGAAAGCTATAATTAAATGAAACATCTCTTTCACAATTCTGTATCTCAGCTGTGTCCTCTAAGGCATTATCTGATCTCGAAATACCCAGACTATCAGGACTTACATAAGGTATTGTACAGGATATGATTAAATGCACTTGAAACTTGTGAATCAGAATATGGTTTGTCTTTTAAATACACCTGGAATTATACTTTGT
>WAAE01026658.1:0-10480 GCA_013400495.1 Nicator chloris
CCAGAGTTTATTCATAACAAAATGACACTTGCTTTCTTTACAAACTGTATTTCATTCTTTTTTGCTCTTCCTTCCATTTGATTTAAAGCACATTTTTAATACAGGCTCCATCAGTGCCACATTCTCAAAGAACATTTCCCATGATATAGAAGGTTTCCACACGGGCGAGGGTAATGAAAAAATAATTTATTTCCAGTTTTGGTAATATCCACAAAAACCTGTGTAGTGGCTATACAGGTTTGTAAAAACAAATCATTTTAATTTTCCAGGCCCTAGATAGGTTATGCCTTGGCAGGCTTCCATTTCATCTTTCCAGATATTCTTCCATTGCAACTCCGCTTCATCCTCCACTATCTGCTCAGCCATTCTCCGTCTGGTGTGGGTAGGGATTTTAAGACCAAGTGCAGTTTCTTCAACAGGTGACCACTGCAACTCGCAAAGTGGAATAGGAGCTGAATGTGGACCTAATTTTACACTGCTGCTATGATGGGCTAGAAACAGCAGTGGCCAAAGTGGCTTCACTGGTCATCATCCAGATGTTTGCCATAACGTTGGTGATGTCCAGGAGGGGAAAGCTGGGAAAAAGGGGGTGACAATATGACTTTAACACTGGGACTCACACTTGCTGTTCCAGCCCCCCCATAAAAAACTCCCCTATTCAATTGAATTCTACTCCCACTTAGCAATAATGCCTTCTCACATTTTTATGCTTCTTTATCTTGTTAAAAATACCTCAGTGAGTTTCCCAATTGGTTAAGATAATCATATTGCTTCAATAGCCAAGGCAGCTCCTTCCCATCTAATTCTGGTCATGTTCCTAGGACACAGATTTTGAGTTTAGACCTCTCTGTTGTTATCCACACCTTACTCACCATATTGTACTGCAGTGTGATTTTAATGAGGTTTCCTCTTCCATACTTGAAAAGGTGACAATGGATTTGATTTTCAATCATACCACTTCCTCAGAGTGTGTGGTTACTGACACTGTTTGACCTTAATAAGTTGTCTGTTGGATTCTAGGTGACATTTAACAGCATAAGCTCTGATCTGAATAGTGTGAGAGCTGCCCATTTGGAAAAATTACTCTTTCCTCATGGGATAGTGTTAATGCATCTGCCAAAGGTGCTGGTCCACCTGGAACTCCAAAAAATAAAAGAAAGGGAGTGATGGCAAGCATTTTCTTCTGTGGCCTAGCTCCAGGACATCTTCATCTTTCAATAAAACCAGTCTGGGATTTTTTAGATCAGTGCAATGGGTACTGTTAGACACTTAATTAGATCTCATCGTACCTAGTACAGACATCTTCACTCATCGAACATGCAAAGGAATTCTGTTGCTATAGGTAAAAGGGATTGTATATGTTTTTATTTGAAGTTTGAATGGATGCTGAGCACTAAAGTTAGGGAGAAAGTGAGATGATATCTAGATGATAGAGTAGGACAAAAAAAAATCAGATTTGTTTGGTGATAGAAGGAGGTACAAAACCAGGGTTGGTCCTAAACTAAAAGAATATGAGGAGGATATTATTTGATTACTCTTCTGCTCAAAAAAAAAAAAAAAAAAAAAAAAAAAAAAACAAACAAAAAACCACCAAAATCCAAATTTTCTGTGTTATTGCAAACAAACAAATCAGAACAAACTAACAGCTCACTCCTTGGTCTCACTGAAATATCCTTAAAAGCCCCAAATGTTTTCTAGTGTCTTGGACCAAAAAGAAGGCAATTATCTGTGCTAGGTCTTTCGGAAAAAAAGAGAATTTGTGTGGGTAGATCTAGTCCCTGCTGTTCTACATTTGTTCGTGTTTCTGATGGGTGTATTATGGCTAATTAAGTTTTACATAATTTGTTATTTAAATAATTACTAAATTATTTAATTCTCAAGTAATTGTAAGGTCTAGATCTGGAAACAGATGGAAAAAAGAAACAGCATAGTCATCCACTGAAACAGTTTTATTCAAGTGTTTTATTTCTCTCCCATTTTCTTTCCCTTTTTTCTGCATCTCTCAGGAGATGGGTGGCATTCCATAACTTGACCCCAATTATACCTTTCCTTGAATTATCTGATTTTTCCATCTCTCTTACTACAACCTACACCTAATCATTACTTTGAAACAGCTGGAAGCTTTTTACAAAAGAAAAGCAAGGAGGAAATGAACAAGACAGCATATTTTATAGTCCATCCAAAAGACCAAAAGCTTGTTCTCTTCAACACACCTCCACATGAGACTGTTTTGTAAATAAATTCGAAGAAAAAATAAATCAAACATAATTAAAAGAACTTTACAGAAAAACCTTGGAAGTTATTTTAGCTTTCTTCATTGCCCATTATTGACTCCTACCTGACTTGTTTAAAGCTAAACAGGTTTTGTTTTAATTTTTGTTTAAAAATAAATACAATTGTCATTATCAAAATGATACTTTTGATTCCTCTCCATCGATCTTATCTCCACACATGGTGGGTTTAGTGTGACCTGTTTAGTGTCAGCAAAAGAGCCTCCTTCTTCATTAGAGGAGGGGAGAGCCAAGGATATAATTACTATAGATAGTGCATGGAACACAGTGGTCTTACACTTTCCAGATTTTATTTTTCATAATAAACTTTCTTCTCTGTCTCTTATTCTTCTAGGTAATTCCATGGTTTCTGCACTTGAAGGTCAAAATGAAACTAGAATTCCATCACAGTTGTTGACTGATAAAGATAGAGAATGAAGTCTACTTTTACAGCTAGCTAACTAATAATTTAATTGTTTATCACTAATGTTCTCAGATGCAAATGATGTGATAATTGCAATGGATGTCTGAAATGCAATAAACAGGTGATAAGACATAAAATGCTACATTTATGTACCAAAAGTTTTACTTCAGTATATTCCACTTATAGGAAAAAACCCCAAAGCCTTAAAATCTCAAAAATTAAGTTTTCTTCAAAGACATCCATTATTGATGGAATTAGGTTTGATCCAAAGTACCACTTAAAACATTTGAGTTTTAGCACTAAAAAATACAAGAAAAAGATTTTAATAACACAAAACCCAAAGAAAGGGATTAGCACTTGGGAATTTTTTGATATGTCCATCCCTTCATCTTATTCACATTTATCCTTTATATAAGTGGAATCACTTAAGTTATCCCCGCATGTTGTCTGGTCTAAGCTTTTACCCAAAGCAGGTCTCCAAAGAGCCTCCAAGTTGGATTAGGCTGCTTCTAATTTGTCTGGCCTACAATGAGAAATCTCCAGGGATTAAACATCTTCATAGGGCACCTGTGCCCCTAACCCATCTCCCAGGAGTTTGAAATTCCTGAAAAGGCAGTCAGGCTACTGGTGGTCAGAGCCATCCAGCTACTTGTCAGCCATAGTTCAGAGCAGCACTTATTTACACCATACCTAACACCAGTGACTTGGTACACTTGATGTTTACATCAAGGAACAGCCCTAGTGGAAAAACATTTCAAAATTTCATGTAAATTAGAACAGCAGACATGAGGGAAGGAAAAGCAGCTTGAATAGGGGGGTAAATGAGCACAAAGTCACATAAAAAGTCAGACACAGAAGCAACTGTAGAGCCTTGTGGAGCAGAAACAGGCATTTTTCCACTCTTAAATGTAACTTGCCCATGAGAACAGTTCGGTTTGAAGAAATTCACTTGCAGAAGTGAATCTGCAGCCTAGATTCAAACTGTGAATTCACAGAGAAATTTAATTTCCATGACTTTCAGTCCAGTATATTTAATACTTACTAACTGTTAGGAAAAAAATGTAAAATTTTTAAAATATAATATTAAGCAAATTACTGTGCTCATCATGAAAACACACTACAAAACCAAGCACCCAGAATTATTCACATTTCATCAATTTACAAAAAAGTACCTGGCTGTGTTTCACCTTCAGTCTTAATAAAAACAGCCACTTGAACACTAACTTGTTCATATACCAGAATAATTTTTACACCTACTTGAAAAAACAAGTATCAACAAAATATACTGTAAAAATTGCTTACAATTTGTAAATTGACTAGGGAAAAAACCAAATCCTAACTTAATGACTATTACCAAATGTACAGTATTCTACTTATGACAAAGAAGCATTTCACTGCATAGATCCTGTTTGAAGCACTAAGATCATATATTGTCCAGATAAATTGCTTCCTGATTAATCAATCAGCCTGGGAAAAAGTTCTCCAATAAAGCCTACTACAGTATGCCTAAGTGACAAATTCAATCCCTTTTGTCTTCTTATATTCAACAACAATTATATTAAATGGATGCACAGACAGGAATGTCTCCCTGAAGATGGTCTTTTATGTGAGCATCCAAAAATTAGAAGTATTCAGATCAAAAACATGAACTTAAGAAAAAATGGGTATTTTTAAAAGGAAACATACCTGATTACATATGGAAAAGCAACACACCCTATCATGTGACAACTTTTCTCAACCAAAACTAATACACCTTTTCAATGTCATATATATTAAATATGTGAAAAGAAGTACTCAGAAGTTACATTAATAGAAATTGCTTAGCAACTTATTTCAAACAACAGAAAAATACAAGGAAACCTTAAGTAATTCACACTTAATTAACAGCAAGAGAACATATTTATGGAATAAACGATTTGAATAAAATTATTGTCTTGCATCTCACAGTTCAAGTTTCCATGACAACTTTTCTTTACTCATGAATGGCAGGTTTGAAGTAGTACCAAAGTATGATTCAAATGTACTCTACATTTTATTTGAGCTTATCAAGCAAGATGCCTTGTAAAGAGAAGAGAAAATACATGCTTATTGCATTCATTTTACAAAATATCTGAGTGTGCACTACAAAAGACTCCACAACAGTGATGTGATGGTAATTATTTCAATTTAAACTCCTGACTGCTAGCAATAGTGGCACATACTGAAAGCCTATGCCTACAAAACATTTAATTACCATAAATGAGAGTAGTCAAATTTATTTCAAATATGAACAAGTTTTGCTCGCAACTGAAGTGTCTCCACATTCACTAGGTTTAATCATGAAAACAGTACAGGAAATCAAACTCCTATTAACTTCAAAGTATCACTATCTGAATAACCAGCAATAGAAAGAGCAAGTTTCTCATGTGAGTGGACTGTTAAATGGAAGGAAAAATTAGTTTAAATAAAATTATGGTTTGGGGTTATCTTTGTATTCAAAAACACCCCAACTTTTGAGGATGACGAGTTAAAAGAAATGAAGCAAGGACATAAATAACCACATAAATAAATGAACTGGATTTCTTTTTCAGCATAAATTCTTCTTGGCATGGAACACAAGTTCCATTCTCTGGGTTCATCAATTTGAAATCCTCCATAGAATTAATAGGGCAGGTTTAAAAGAGAGCATTTGCAATTATCACAAAAGAAGTATTCAACTTTTTGCAAAGGATACATATCTTTTTCTACTACCTCAAGGAGCTCTGGAGACAGGTGCAGAGACACATGAGCTTGCTCAGCATAGCTTATTAACTCAGGCTCAGAATCATGGTAATGAAGCAATATGATCTGCAGGCCAAAGCTGGCCCAGTTCCAGGCATCTTTAAGTGCAGTCAGAGGAAATGTATTCACTTTTGTGTCTGTCCATAAAAATGGCACTCATAGACAGTATTTCAGCTTCAGGCATTTGTTCTGCTTGTCACAAATTTTTCACATTCAGCATGAGCTTTAGAGCAGCCCACATATAAGCATCAGCTACATCAGATCCCAGGAACAGAGCTCTTCATCTGAGTTTGCTGAGTTCACATTTGAGAAGACTGGCCACGGTCACTGGTTTTCAATCTGAAGTTTCGTGCATTATTTCTAACTATGAAAAACAGGCCTAGTCTCAACAGGCTAAGGCTGGGAATAAAAGACACATCTACCAGAGTGCTTTTTAGAGGATCTGCAAGGTAAAGCATACTGGCAGCTCTTCCCAGAAAAGTACTCAGTTCACTGCCCTGGAACATCACTCCACATCTCCCACCAATTGTACTGAGATTTCTCATCCCGCTAAGTTACTGAAAATACAGCTCCTGTGCCAATAATTCTGCCCTCTAATTGTCAGTAACATCTTCCTCTATGACAAAGGTCTTGTGCATAGCCCTACTCCTTTGCTTTCTGTACCTGCATGGGCAATCTGTTTTCTGTCACCTTGTGCTAATAATATTTACTCACAAAAGATCGTCACCAGGAACTACTTCTATCTGTTTCAGAAACTCTTCTTAGTTTCCAAGATCAGTTCGTACCAGAGTTCAAAAGAAGAAAGGAGACTTCCAGCTTCTGGTTTGAGGTTGTTTATTATTTTCTTATCTCATAGTTGAGAGCCACTCCAACACAAGGTCTGCTCTCTTAGGAAACATCACTGGACAGTCCCCTAGGGAGGGACTTACAAGGTGTTATAAAAGCCATTGACCCAATTAAAATTTAAACATATGATATTTATAATTCTGTACCAATTAATCTCACCTAAGTTATATATGACACTTCTACCTCAAATCTTCAACCACCAATACAATCGTGCCACCTACACAGCAGAAGATGGAGTCTTTGAAGAAGAATGAAAAAGCTGAGACAACACCCAGAATCCTCCATCCTGCCTCAATCAGCCTCCATTCTAAAAAATTCCCAAACTACATTTTTACACTCTGTGATAAACTAAACTACCATTTTATCAAACCTGTGTTACTTGCATTTCTTCTCTGAGTGTTGGAAGTTTTTCCCATGGACTGAGATCAAAGGCAAGACCCTCCTGGGGTTCCTGCCAGGGCCCCTGACCCCCTAAGGTGGTCAGGGGGGTTTCATTCATGTCCTGGACTCCAACATATCTGTTGCAGAGAAATGTTGATTTCAAGTGTTTCAGAGTGTTTGCCTGAAGAATACATTTGACCATTACTTGTGAAAGAATGCCTTTTTAAGTACACTTAATCAGCTTCTGTTCTTATATTTTGTCCTTCTCCCAGAGATATTAAGATGCTGCAATCTAAGATAAAATGTATGTTTGTCATATCACATTTGTACCATAGAAGGACTGTGCTTGATAGTCTATACACAGGATTCCTCAAGCAATGTTTAGAATGGCTGATTCACTCACGAGTCAAACTCAAAAGAGTGGGATGAAATCCAAATTCAGAATGTGTTGATCAATGTCAACAAAAGAAAAGAGTGAAGGAAACACAGAGCACAGTTGAGTCCTGAATAGCCAATTCTAGTACGTTAAAGGTAAGCCCAGTTGTCAGTTCTTCTATCACACAGACAGTTGTATCAATGGTAATTTCTGGGGAAGAAAGAAAAAAGTATTAGGAATACTACTAAATATTACTAAAAAACACCAGCTGAGGTCTTATGTAATCCTTCATGTCATCTTACTTCTTTGTGCTACACACACCATATGTATAAAAATAGGATTTGTGAACACTAAAATATGAAAATGCTGTATAGCATCTGCAATTCTTTTCTCTTACAGCGTTTTTTCTTGTGTATCTTGTATTCAAATTACTGTACTAGAGAAATTTTAAAGCCATTAATAAATTATACAGGTTACCTTTTCCAAAAAAGTTATGGATTTGATGTTTTTAGTCTTTTAAAATATTACAGTTGTCAAATATACTAAACATTGCAGTTTTAAGGCAAATCTTTGCTTAAAAAATCCAAAGCTAGAACAAATACTGGATTAAATTGCATTAACAATGGCTTACAAACACCCGCTATTTTTGAGAAACACGACTCCTACATAAATAATTTTTAGACAAGTGAAGAAAACGTTTTCTTGTCATGTTGTCGTCTTCATCCATTCATTTGTTGTGTTTAGAGGTTTCAAAATTTGGAATAAATCTCATAGGTGATAAATTAATAGGAACTACACATTATCATGATCACAGTCACCAGAGAAATTGTAAGGAGTCAGATAGATTACTAATCCTGCATTCATATAAATATGTATGTAGGAGACATGGAATGGAGCATGGGCCAGTCTCTCTGTTTAGATTTTACCTGAAAAACACCTCAATATTGCAGCACCATACAAGCCTGACAGATCCAAACAAGAATGATATTCTCTTTTCCGTAACCTAATGGTCCATTTGTATTTTATGGAATTACACATCTTTATTAAAAAAAATTCCAAGGGTGTTCTTACCAATATTAAAAATCCAGACAATTACAAGTACGCTTGTAATATTCATTACCTGTATGTCCCACCTTTTACAACAGACCTAAACCTACTTCCTGCAAGTAACCTTTTCTATCAAGACCTTAATGAAATAAACACATGGTGACTATCTTCCTTTAAACTAAGGCTTGATTTTGGTTTCTCATCTGTACAGCAAAGCATACAAACAACCAAACTTCAGTGAACAGTCCCACTAGGTCCATTTTGTGAAAATAATTCCATGAACCATAGTGAACTGTAACAAAAAAATCAGCAAGCCTTGGCATCATTACTGTTTGGAAATCCTGTCTAAATAGAGGCTGTCTTCAGCATGAAAGTGAAGACATCTGGCTCTGCACACTTTTGTTTTTATTTTCTTCAACTCTGAATACAGTAAATCTTACATTAAAACAAAACAAAATAAAGTCATTTCACAAGCTACTTTAAAAATATATTCAAAGCTGTAGGTGTTTGCATAGAGGTAAAAACAAAAAGAAGGAAGGATCTCAGTTTTAAGGATTTCACCACTTATGGGAAAAACTCCATTACTCCCCCACACTGTGAAGCTTCCCAAATGTATTGATATCAAGCCCTCCATATAATCTTCAGCATCTCTACCATCTGTTAGCATATATGACCAAGAAGGTACTTGTCCAATAAAATTAATTTCTTGGAGTTGTGTATTTTTCTTCTTCTTAGATCACAGCTCCATTTGTGAAGCTGTGCAATGCTTCACTTAAATCAAAACACACCATGATGGACTGATGTTGCACAAAAAGGCACATGCAAGGACACCATTTTGTGATGAAAAAATACAGTTTGGTTTATGATACAGCATAGCAAGTGTTTCTGAACTTTCCCCAGATCACTTCAGAGCAAGCAAAAACGTGTGTTCAAATTTTCAATTCACTTGAAGCAATACACATAAGACCTTCTCATATACTCATTCTCATCTTATTATGGTATATATGAGCTTCTGTTTAGTATTAAAAATCAAGATGATTTTCCATTCTGGTGTAGTATGTTACTGCCAAGAATGAGTTACCTTAATCACATGGAATTTTAAGTGGCTTGTTCTTGCTTTTTGAGCTGAATAAATTAAGCTTTCTCCAATCCTGACTTGCCATGGACCTTATTTAACGTAACTGTTTATCTTTCTAGTTTCAGGTAATTCTAATAAACAAATCCATGGTTTCTGAGATGACTTAACATTTGTGCAAATCTGCAGCTTTGAATCTGAGATCAGTGAAGTTATCCCATAGGCAGAGTGACATAAGTCTAAAAATATTCCTTGACTAGAAACAGTGCTTTCTCTTTTTTTTTTTTTTTTTTTTTTTTTAATCTAGGCCTAAAATACAGCTATCCTTCTAAAATTCCTTGAGTAATGGCTTCAATGCTAGCTCAGATGCATTGCTCTACATAAACAAACCAAACCAAACAAACAAACAAAACCAACAACTCAGAGAGAGAGAGGAAAGATGGTCAAGAACCAATAAAATTATGTTCTAGCCCTATCTGTTTTCAAGTGCGTTTTTCTGGAGATGGTCAGAAAACAGCTTTTTTGCCTGCATTATGCAATCTTTCTAGCACTCACATAGCTTCTTTAGAAGCTACTGTATTCTAGTTGGGGGTTGAGGTGTGGAATTTTGCCCCATTCTGTTGCTAATGATGCACTGATGGCTGGGTGCTTGACAGTAGGGGGAGAGGGGAAACGCACTCACCCGATCTGAGACTTTCAGAGTAGAGTCGAGGCAGTTTTGGGGAAAAGGAACTAATTTCTGCTACAGAGTCCAGCCCAGTCCTGTTTCTTCTGGCGTGGGGCAAGCCCCTGCTGTTGTGAGCAGACACTGAACTGGCACCCTGTTACCTCCTGCCTCCCTGCAGGAGAGTCTGTCAACGCCTGCCGGGTTGCTATTACCCCGGCCTCCCCCCTGCCCCCATGCTGTTCCCTCAGCACTGCTCGGAGTTTCTCGCTACTCTGTACCCTGCACCCCGCCCCTGCCTGTCGAGACCTCCTGGTCTTCAGCTCCAGAGTTTTCTGATTCCACCTCCTCCATCCCTTTCCAGTCTGGGACGGAGATGCCATTACCCCGTGGCCCCGAGCCCGTGCCACAGCGCCCCCTGCAGCCGCGTGGGGATCATCGCACCTGCCCTGCCTGCCGGGAGCCACCAGCGCCGCTGCCGGCTGTGACTGGAACTGCACCAAAGGGGAAAGTGCCTGTGGCCAGGGAAACTGTTCCTGGGTTCCTGGTTCTGTTTTGTTGTTGTTGTTTGTTTTGTTTTGTTACACATACTAGCAAAGAACTACTATTCCTATTCCCAATACCTTTGCCTGAGAGC
>WAAE01026658.1:10586-52079 GCA_013400495.1 Nicator chloris
GTGGAGGTGGGGTTGTGTGGGGGCATGCCCTTTCCCTAGCAGACACCTGTCTTTCAAACCAAGACAATTCTCTAATTTAAAATCCATATTTGACTATTTAGTTTTTCTTTCAGTAACAGGCTTGTCTTATATCTATGTGCTTTTCACTCCCAGGAACACTGAAATTTGCTTTTGCTTTCAAATTTTAAACAGCTATGTAACAGCAATTTAAAACACGCAAAAGTATGTGGACATGTTTTCGGTTTATCTTTAAAATGCAGAATTAATTGTATCTCTTTATTTTCAAATCACTTACTTTCTTAGGCCCAGATCTCATACTTATATGCATTTAACCTTAAGCATATAATTAATGGCACTGTTTCCCTGCAGGAATTCAGGTAATCTGATAACTATGTTTTCACTAGCTCTTCACTACAGATCATGCTTTTTCAGAAAACAAGTTCTCAAAGTTGGAAATGATAATTTTAAGGATTTTATGCACATCTAGGACAGTAGGGCTCCATTCTTTTCTGAGTCTACTGAGTGGTCTTCTGAGCATTACTGGAAATGAAGAGGTATATACTGGAATATATGAAAAAAGCCTAGACTTAACAAGTGATTGCAATATGGACTCTGCATGTTACTTGGCTTATCTGTAAAGAATGAAAAAGGAGATTAGATTCAAAAATAGGAAAGCCTTTCCATGAGCAATTTAGGATTTGGAAAAGCATCTCCAGCATGGGCAGTAGGCTGTGCAAGAGAACGTTTGGCTGGGCTTCAGCATCAATGCTTATCAATTTGCAGGGCTCACATGCACACAACACACTCAGATGCCTCCATTTCAAGGACAAGTGAATTATCTAATACGCACTTTTGGGGCTGTGCGCAGTGGGCAGTGGCATCTCTACCCTGTTGTCTAAGTTTTCCTGAAGGTGACCAAGGCAAGCTTTCCAGGGGTGACTACAATTGCAGCAGTGTAGGGTTCTGTTCAGTCTGTCCCAGAAATAAACCCTTGTGCAGCTAGCTCCTGCAGTGCTGCTGCATGCTGCTAAAGCTACATTACTGTTCATGCCCCATTTAACACCTTGCAGGTGTCTGCTTGAGTGAAGATCATACCTTCCTCTACATGTGCATGGAAGTAGAAAGCCAAGACTCACACCCAACCTCCTATTCCTCTGTAACACTAAAGAATGTTCTAATTTGTTATGATTGAATATTATTAATTGTGCTGTTTTAATGTTCTCTAATGTTCCTCAGGTAGATCTGACCAGTCCCATAAACCAGCAGTCCTAAGGAAAGATCCTATTTTACATTTCTCATTGGATCAATTTCTGTTCTGAAAATACTGATCTTCTCATTACCTGAAAGTGTAAGTATTAAGAGGTGTTCCATTGGTAGCAGAACTAAGAAGCAGGCTTCTTAGGTTTGTGTCCTTTTTTCTCAACCCTCAGATAACACCCTCACAAAGGCAATAAATAGAACATGCAGCTGCTAACATCCAGCTGCCAGCTGGTTAATATGCTGCCAAACAGGACATCTAACACCAGAGTTGTCTGTGTTATTTCTTTCAGTGACAGCTTTTGTTTATAAAAAGTCAACAGGACCTACAGGACCTACAGGAGCAAAGTTCCTAAAAAAAATATTTAAAGTGTAAAATCTGTAACACTAATCCAGAATGAAGAAAACATACTACTATAGACACTGTAATATCCATTCTCTGTGTTAGATATGCCTGTGTTCCCGCTGCTCGATTGCTTAAGCACCAGTTACCTATTGTCTGCTTCTGGGTTGTAAACACTTCATGGAATACAAGACTACCAACCAGTGTTTACCATATATTAGCACACACAGATAGAGGTTTTAAGCTTTGCTGTCCTTAGAACCTCTTCTTCACATACACAGAGAAACCTGAAGATTTTTTGTTATCTCCAGACATTCGGCTTCCTATTCATTAGAGAGAGAAACACAGCGCATTAGATTTGATAGCTTGGGGTTTTTTAAGTAATTGAGTAATAACAGACTATGTCACAGCCATATGCCAAGAAAGCTCCCTATGAAGACCTACAGTGATAACTTTCTGAGAGTCAGAGCATTACACATTTGAGAGGTATACAGATCTATTCTCCTGGCTACTTATGTTCCTACCCATCTGTTGCAGTGGCAAGGTGCCTGCTTATGGACAGATACATCCATTCAATAAAACAAAAATAACAATTGTCAAAACCAAGAAACCTCCCAGGTGATGTAAAACTTCCAGCACTTGTAATTCCACAAGGAATCCCCCCTCAGTTGCAGCAATACCATATGCTCCTCTCATACCACTTCCAGTACCAAGTGTGCCAAACTCTGTTGGTAGGAAGAAAGGACACCATGAGTTCACAATTGCCAGGATGATAGACTGAATACAGCAGGAGGAACCTGAGAAGTACACTAAGACAACATGTGGTGTCCAAACATGTCACAAAGAAGCACAACTGGCATCCGTGGCTGGTGAAAGCATTCACAGCTGAAGTGTGTCAGTTGTAACTAAGACACTCCAATTTGTAGTCTCTACCTTCATATTAAAACAAAAACCTTTTTTTTTTTTTTTTTAACTGATATATTGATGTCTCTTAGATAGGTCTTTTGGGAATTCTGCATTTATTATTCTTCTGGAACCTTCGTATCAGTATGTTCAAATTAAAATGTAGTAATTTTTGATAAGCCCAAATTTAGCATAGGATTTGAAAGTCAAGATTAGTTAATTCCTGTTTGCATATGATAGTGAGAACATTCAGTAGGAAGAGGGAAATCCATTGTTTCCAATGGACATACAAAAGCTGGCATTCAGTAAGCAACTTCATGAAGAATATACAAAAAGAATACTCAGTGTATTCCTTTTAGATGAGTGAACTCTAAGGTAACAGGAGGAAAAGCTGGTTAATGCTTGTTTATCCTGTCCTCCTGAATCTAGTGAGCAGAGCTGTTGAGAAACAAGAGCCTTTCTTGTAGTCACTTCCTGACAGAGCAGTTTTTAAGTGCTAAGTAAATGAAATTTTAGATAAAATCGTATCTGGTTGCCAGTCTAAAGGCAAACTTCCAGAGTAGCTGCATTTTTTCTGGATTTTAACTAGTTGAGATGTTAAACAGTAGGAAATTACATGTTCAATTTGGAAATCTGTGCTTATTTCAGGTACCTAAATGACTAGTCTGAACCCAGCCAGGTAGTGGCAGAGTCTTCCATTTAGCAGTCTGAGAGAAATGGCAAGTATATATTGGTAAGCAAAGCCAGCACTACATAGGGATAAATAGACGATGAGCACAGTGAAATAGCGACATCTATGTTTGAAAACTGTTTTCAAATGGGTATCAGGGGGCTCTGAAAGGCTTCCACCTTCATGTCCATATTGAGTCACATGTACAGGTGTATTGCACTGCAGAACCAGGATTTGGCTGCTCTGGGATTGTTAGCATGGAGAACACATAATCACAGCATAGCTTGATTATATGCAGGTGCTTTTATTGAAGAGCTCTGGGAGTCAGGGGTACAGACCCAAATCAGGCTCCAACATGAGTTTGAAATGAACATGCTTTTATACTATTTTCATTATATAACCATATGTTAATTATTGGACTGATATTGTTCTATTGTGTACATTGATTCTATCTAAGCATGAATTACATTAAGCCCCCTAAACACTGCTTCTCATGATTCTTGTTATGATTAAACAATAAAACAACCATTACATTTATCATATGATGATTACGCAGATGCAATTCAAACAAAGCTCAGCTTCCATTCCAGAACCTACTGGCTCTGGTTCCCTTTCTAGTTCTAACTTTCTTTCCATTCCCAGGCCCAACCTTTCTCCATTCCCCCTGGATCTATTCCCATGATTTTAGAAGCATTTAACCCTATGTTGTCAGGATCAGATCCATAGAGGAACACAGGCTTTGCAATTCTGAGTGTACTATGGCGATCCCATGTTGCCTTGGCTTTGAGGTCTATCTGTGTCTACCCTGCAAAGGGAGAGTTCAGTATTTCAGAACAAGCATGAGAAAAAAAACCCAAAAAAACAAAACAACACCAGCATTTTGAGCAAGTGCTACCTATAAGACCCAATAGAAAGCCTCCTACCAAAGTTTTACTCTGTCGTTTCCATAGTTTGGCATTGCATTTACCCCAGCGAGAAGGCAAGGTTGCAAACAGGAACAGGTATGGGAGATATCCAGTGCCTCAGCTGGCTCAGCCTGGTATGCAATCAGTGTGCACTCCTGCCTTTGCAGCTGGGTATGTACTCAGTGGACCCTGAACACAAACTTCTCCTATGGAGTGGACACCTGTGATCAGCAACTGTTCTAGACTAAGTTAAAGACAATAGGTCTCGAGGAGGAGTGAAAACTTGTATCCCATTTCCATGGTGAATATAAGCTATGGGGGTTTTCTTATGCACAGGACAAGAATTGCAAACCTATTTGTGTTGCAGTACAAATGAATATCACTGTGTATAATTTATCATTTATAATTCATCACTCATAATTGCTCATAGTAAATGGGACAAATATTGTAGATTAATACTGACATTTTTCATATTGCAGCCTGAAAGGATCTTCTACTCTGCAATTTCCTAGTTAAAGAGGATGTGTGCAATCACAGAATGAAAGAAAAGCTCTGATTATCTTAGCCTATGTCAAGTCAACACATTTTCCAGTGAAACTACAATGTGAGGGTTAATGAGCAGCATTAATGTAAAATAACATTAATTCTGCATATTTGCACCAGCAGATAGCATTATTTCTCAACTATAAGCACAGTCTCACAACTATTTCATTCTCTAAATCACACTGGGCTGTCATTTCAAAAGAAAAACCTCCTGAAATTTTACATCCTACTCAAAAATGATATATTAAAACACACTGAACCACGCAAAAGATCAATGGTCATCAAATAATACTATAGAGGTGCATGGCAGAAGAAGCAGATGGGGGAAGAAGGCAGAAAAGCACATGGATTGAACTGATTTCCAGTTCTGTTGTCAGTTTGCAGCAAGCCAAGGCAATTTTTCCAGCCTGCAGTTTCCTTCCAGATGCCCTTTTTCCTGAGGACTCTACAGAACCAAGTCAAAAGGTGCAGAAATTGTCACATCATCTTCGCCTAGCTTGCACCTAGCTGCCCCCCTTCAAAGGATCCCTCAAGATTTGTCACTGATTATTCCATGTTTTCAGGAAGTGTCAGGTCTTTTAGCAGAATTTAAGCAGAGGAGAACTGTACTATATCCATAACTGCTTTTCTGGTTAGAAGATAAGTAGGGCCCACTGCCACCATTAGGTAAAACAACGCTGCTCACTGACTAGAAAAACTGGTCATTGGGCAAACATGTCAAAATACTCTCGATTTAAAAGGGCACCACTTTTTCTTTATTAGTCCAAATTAGGTAACTCCTAAGCACATCAGGACTAGGAACTTCTAGCAAGGACACAGAAATGTCAGAATAGTACAAAAAAGGCAAGGTGAAAGATGTCAGTCGTAAACATTTTCAAAGGCCATTTTTAAACACTCCTCTCACCAGAAACTTTGTGTGTTTTTCAGCACAACTCTCTCCTTCCAATTCCCCTGCTTCCCAGTGACCCAGAGACACGGTGATTTTCAAGATATGTCATTTGTATACAGACTGCAGCACTTAAAGTAATGATATGCCAGTACCCTTTTCAGAGTGAGAAATGCTGGCAACACAGTCGGTGCACAGGAAATTGTTAAAACTTCTTAAAAGTATACAGAACTGAAAGCGAGAATAGCGATGCATCATACTGCAACACAGCTATGGGCTCCATTCTTACAAAGCCAGAGGAGTTGCAGTTATGGAATATATTTACAAGGAAAATGTGTTGGTAACTTGAGCACCTAGGTGACAGTTCCTGATTATCTGGACAAGAATAAACAAGCCCTTTTCTGTACAACAAGTGTTGTTGGATCTCTTTCACTCCTTTCCACTAGAAATTAAAGAACAGGGAACAAGGAGAGAGCCTGGGACCTATCCAAGGGACTCTGCAAAGAGAACACACCCTGAAGAAAAGGAAGGATACTATAATCTTTCTCACTATTGTTCTGCTCCTTTCCACATGACTAAAAAACCTTGTTCCAAGAAACAGAATAAAGTATTCAAACTATACCTAGAAGCCATATTCAAAAGTGCCCAGTGTCAAATTAACTGAACATGCTACTTCTGGCTAATGTGCAAAGTGCCATAATAAGACTGAACTTCTTTTGGAAAGAAAAAAACTGTGGTAGTGGGTTTTTACGTAATTTATATGTTTCATATTTCAAATTAACTGTTCTGTTATCCCGTTTAATTGGTACCTTCCAAGTTGTCTCCTCCCTCCCCCTGATGTCGATCCTACCAAAATCCCTAACCTCTGTTCTAGAATCTACCCTTTGCAACACCTACCTACATGTCAATCCTCCCTGATTCCTTCCCTTTACTCTAGAAGGTTCTGTTGTACTCAGTGTATTATTGGTTTGTTTAAGAGGTATCCACCCCCTCTGTACCCTGAATGGCTGTTGTCAGTCCCCCCTCAGACTCCTCCCTTACGTGTCCCTAATTGGTTTTCGCTTTGTATCCACCCCTATTCCTCTCCCCTTTATACCCTAATGTACCCCATTGTTCCCTGGCTTTTGTCCCTGCCTCCCCATCCAGAATAAACTGTTCTTGGATTTGGCATACAGGAGTCCCTCCCTCGTTCCTCATTGCAATCTTCTACACACTTTAACAGCTGGCTGTACAGTGAGAGCAGTTGCAGCCTTCCTGCTCTGCACTGCCACGCGAGCCATCCAGGGCTTGGGGGCAGCCCCGTACCTGGTGCAATAGGTGCAGCAGGGTTTTGGGCTAGCAGAAAGGGCTCCACAGAGAACTGCAGCTGCGTCAAAAAACTACTTTCACAAACCACTCTAATAAACGACTACTACTACATGGTGGTAATGTAGACAAACTAATAGTCAGCATTTTTACTCCATGCCCAGCTTGACTGAGCTTTTCGACAACAAAAAAACAGTTCAAAGCCTTAACAATGATGGTAAGAACGTGAGGGTGTATGCTTACATTACCTAATGTTTTGAAAATAAAAGCTATTTCTAGAATATTTGAATGCATCAGGAATTAGAGTTAACTTTTCCTAAACAAGTGTAGTGTATATACCATATACAGTGCAAGACAGTGGCAATGCACATACAAAACCATCTTGCTTTAAAAAGAATCAGTCTATCAACTCAAAAATTAAAATTGTTTGACTTAACAAAGGAGAAATTCTCACAATCAGAATCTGGGACAGGTTCATCCACCAACTCCACAGAGCAGCTGAGCAGCTCTCATCTGCTGAGCAGAACTGTGGGCACTATGCCAAGGACTAATGTGCCATTTTTGTGTGTTACAGATATAGGTGGTCTACAGCTGCACAGATAATTTGGCTTAATGGATACCAACTCAACCAGCCTAGTTTGTTAGACATTAGAGGTAAACAAGTCCCCAGGTGTGAAAGTGATTGGCTGAATTCAAACTCAAACAAGGGGACCCCAGCCAATCCCTATGAATCATGAATACACACGTCAAGTGAGCTGGGCAGTACTAACATCACAACCAATTGTTCCCATTTATAAGCATGGGAAACTTGAAGTCCCTATATAAGGAGCTGCCCTTCAATAAACATTGGCTGTTGCTGCATGATCTTGCGGTGTGCTTGTCACATTCCTGTCTCCATCATCAGGGTGACATTCCTGCACCAGTTTCAAGTTTTCTTCTTAATTCAAGAGTAAATAGATATATGCTGCCAGGTGGATCTCTGCACCAAGCAATTCCCATACTGATTTTCTGTGGCTTTTTCAATAACTGTGAGAACTATATATATAAGAATGGAAACATGTTATCCTGAAAGTATATGTAAGGGAGTGGTCTGTTATTTGCCACTGATGCCCAGATTCACACATTAGTAAATGAGTCCTCTTTGGGGGATGCTGAGATGCATGAAAATCTGCTTTACTACCTGATTCACCTGAGCCTGAGTACTTATTTCTACCAAATACTCAGTCCTAGAACTATCACAAAATAAAGAGTCAGTTGCTGGATTCATATTGTTATAAATGAATTAGCCGAATTAATTTATACAGAAAGAATTTATTTAAAAATTTAACAAAATTATTTTGGAAAGCCACAAACAAAAGAAAACAGTGCCGAGCCCGGGGTCGACACAAGGTAAACCAGAATACAGCCTCTGTCGCACTGTATTCCCCTCTGTTCACAAAGTTCTGCTTCTCAGGACTAGTTTTTATACTTTTTATTTCCCCTCTGGCTGTACTGGAGGTGGCACAGTCTTTGTTTCTCTTGTTATGTTGAAATATTTATGTTCATAACTTCTTGCTGCTGGTTTGTCTACAAGCTTTTCCCAAGCAGTGATGAATCTTGATTTAGTTTTTGGGAAGCTTGTATGCAGATGCAATATTCTCGAGAGGACTGCTCCTTGTCTTCATGCATCGATGGTCGTTTATCACCAGTCTATCCCTCGTACATAACAGACTTTGTTATTGGTACTACCCTTCAGTTCAATTGCAAATTAACCCCCTTCTTTGTGGCAGCTAGGGTTTTGCAAACCCCAAGACACCTTACTTTACTGGTACAAGTGACAAGTTTCACTGGGACAAATCATACATTACAGATATAAGACATGAGTTTCTTTAATATCACACATCATCATTTAATGGCATGAATTATTCTGATATCACATACTACAATATCACTTGCTCAAAACATTTTTTATGTCCAGGATAACCTAGCCTATTGTCTTGTTAGTAGTGATAAAAATCACAGAACAGGTAGGAAAAGCCCTTCACTCTGGCAAACCAGCTTCAAATGCAGTGCAGCAGATGAAAAGACCTGTGATACACTGACTACAAAAAAATTCTGAACAGAAAAAATTCTTAGTGTGCCAGTATTTTAGTGGGTTTTATAATTTAACATACTTAGCAAGTGAGTCTACCAACAGAAGTTGATAGGGACTTGCAAATCGCCTGCACAAATCAGCTGAATAGGGAAATACAGTGGCAAACAAAGTCAGTAAACGAATAAAAACAAAAAGTGAAGGAGAAAAAAAAAATACACTAGGAGTCCCAGAATGTTTCCCACTGACATTACAACTTTTGAAGGAAACTGATGTCATTGTACTCCAGTGAGGGTTATTATTATATTTATTCAATGAACAAGTGTTGCTAGAAAATGAAGGGAATTGAGACGGACTTAGTTAGATTAGGCCATTCTTTGGCTCTTCAGAATATCTGAAAAGCTGCTAATTGACATTAACACTCTTTGAAAGTGTTACGTGTTAATTTGTTTCAAAAGCCTCTGACAAACTCACCATCTACAAGTGACTTAACACTGACTTATTGCCAGTTTCACACCCTTTCCCTAATTCAGCTGGTGCAGACAAAAGAAAACCTAAGCTGTTGAAAGATCGCTGCTACACTCTATAAACTCAGCAACTCCCAGGAACTTGGCATTATTGTCCTGGCAGTATTATTCGCCATTCTTGGCATTACACTGACCTCTAGTGGGTTGCAGGAAAACAAGATTCCAAGAAATAAAGTGGATAAAAAGCCAAGGAAATCATATCCTGCAACTTCAGTGGGAGTTCAGCGAGGGCATGCAGAAAGCCAGACTTTGAAAGTGCCTCAAGACAGCCACAATGCCACACTAATGCCACATTGTGCCACATTGTGCCACACAATACCACTAATTCCTCAAGACAAGAACAATGCCACACTAATGCCTCACTGCTCATAAATCACTTTAGAGATATTTCAGCTTTTACACACGATAGTCTCTCCAAATACTCTACTGTGTTGTGTTAGGATTTCCTGTAGCACCACAAAAACATTGTACACACAGCAGAGCCCCTTGATCTTTATGAAGATAAGGAAGCAAAGAATAGGTGGATCTGCAAACTTGCTCAGCAACATATATCTCAAACTGAAGTATATAGGTTTAACCTTTCTTGACTCTTGTCAGACTATATTTAACTATTTTTGTTTATTTTATTATTTTCTGTTGCACATTTTAGTATGCCTCAAGGCAAATTGCTTGTTTTTAGGAGTCTGACTGTTTCAATGACCAGTTTTGTGGCATGCTGCCACAAATATCAGCACTGACAAAACTCATGGAACAGTTAGTTGATGTTGGGAACAGAAGTGAGGCCACAAGCAAGGAAGGGCAGGAAATGGCTTTCTTGCTGAAGAAAGCACAACAGGGAATTTTAGCCTTACAAGGTAGTGTTGGAATTCACTTAGGAAAACTAAGGACACACCCAGACAGAGTGGAACAAAACAAGATGTTTATTGCAGATTCAGATTTTGACTGCTTATTAGCATTCACAGGAAATCAATTACTACTAAAAAAGGACAAGGAGCCAGAACTGTGCTTACGGCACTTGTAGAGTAAGACTCAATATTCACTCTCCCTTGCACATAGTGATAAATTTATAAAAAACTAACTTGGTTAGACATTATATTTCCTGGGGAGTGGTGGTGCAGGGAGCCCCCTTCTAACTATGTCAGTTGCCAGCTGCTGAATATAAGAAGTAAGAGTGTATGAAGAGATCATTTCTGATATGCAGTACTTCTTAGAACTAAAGTTAATGTCATTTAAAGTCTAAATAGGCTCTTTCAGTACTAACTTGTCAGAAGCATTCTCAGGTCTGACAAAATACATCAGTGATAGGACACGACCTTTTGTACATGCTCAGGAAGTGTCCATGAATATTTTAACAGAAAGGAAAAATAGCTTATGTACCTGTTAATAGCAGACTTACTTCAGTGTTGGGTTTGAAGCGGCTCAGCTGAGCTTGAAAGTACTCAGAGACACAGGTACCCTGCTGCTGGAAGTCTGCAGTGCCACTTGCAAGCTGGTTTAATAAATTGAAAAGAAAATTGTGGAAAAGAAGGAATACAGTAGTGAGTGTAGGCATTATCACTGCTCCCTCCCACGCTTTCTCCATTTGGCAGGATGACAAATAGTAGTGCACACAGCATGTTCAGCCAGCCAAATGATGACTTATCAGAAAATCTTCAAAAACTTAATATTATTTAGCCCTTTCACAATTTGACTTAAAAAATATTGCCAACTGACACTGAAATAATTCCAGTGATTAAATAATTGATCACGTGTTTAGGAAACAAAAGAAAAAGTAGTATCTCACCATTAACTTCAAAGACAAAAAGGTTGAGTGTCTTATGCCTTTCACTAGGTAGGTTCAGCTTTTCTTTCTTAATCACTGTAGGGTCAGTGTTGTCCTCTTGTGCCCTGTGGCTAAATTGACAAATGGGAATACATCAACCACTGCACACTACTGGACAGTGGTTTAGCTTGGATTCCCCGTAAGAGGCCACAAAGCTACAACAGGGTTTTGTATCAGAGTAGCTAATTCACAGCTGCTAACCATGAAAATGTACAATAAAGAATCTGAACTACATGGCCAACTGCTGGGACAGAAGTGTGCCAACCTGGCAAAACAGCACTCACACTTTATCCTTCTGTTAAACCTCCCACATATTTAAATGTGGTATCTGTTTCCACCTCAAGAGGTTGTTCTCATCTACTAGATAACTAAGAATTATTGTTAGTTATGCCTTCAATTTAGCATGTCCTGGTTTTGTGGGAACCTTTGTAACAAATAAAATGATCACAGATTCAGAGGTTAGGAATTCATGGTGATCATCTAGAGGAGAGGTCACATTAAGTGATTACAATTTGAATTATGTTGCCACTTTCCAGAAAATTCTAACCCTGAGATGACTAAATGAATCAATTTGAAAAAGTAAATAAATCCAGCTGTCCGGTATCATCTCCTGTCCTTTGTAAATTGTGCCACTGATTATTTTTAGTGTCTTGAAAGTTGTTCAGTAAGAAAAGAAATACAGAAAGTGTGACCAATGTCCCTAACCTATGTTTATGATCTGAAAAGTTTTGATTGCTATTTTCTCACAGTATATGATTTCTTCAGCAAGTTCACAGATGACATCAAACTGAAAGGTTTGAGGGAAGGGATTCTCTTCAGAGAGGCCTTGACAGGCTTGAGAGGCGGGTTGATAAGACTCGGTGTTGTTCAGCCTGGAGAAAAGAAGGCTACAGGCAGACCTTAAAGTGGCCTTTCAAAACTTAAAGGGGGCTTATAAGAAAGATATAAACAGGCTTTTTGCCAGGGCCTTTAGTGACAGAACAATGAACAGTGGTCTGAAACTAAAAGAGAGATTTAGATTGGACATAAGGAAGAAATTCTTTACTCTGAGGATGGTGAGACCCTGAGTCAGATTGCCCAGAGAAGCTGTGGATGCTCCCATTAATGGAAATCTTTAAAGCCAGATTGAGAGGCTTTGTGCAACCTGGTGTAGTGAAAGATGCCCTTGCCAATGGCAAGGAGTTTGGATTAGCATGTCCCTTCCAACTCAGACCATTCTGTGACTCTGTGACTCAGTAACAACTTCTGGGTCACCTGAAGTGACCACATTTGTCATACAGCCAGCTAGTGTTCTATAGATGGAACGTTTTCTCCTTTAGCTATTCAAGTTCTCCTGTATCCCCAGGCATAAACAATAAATGTCACAGACATTTAAAGCTTTTTCTTCACTATACTGTTCACTTAGATTATAATGGTACACTGCAGCTTGGAGACAGAATTACAACAGGACTCACCCATGATCATGAGACAAGCAGCCTCGTTTATTGTTCAGCATCCCCTTTTGTAGGGGGTTCAAAACTCCTGGGCTTAAACAACTGATTGGTCGCGGTTTCAGCACCGCCCAGCTCTCTGGCCAGTGATGTGTCTGCATTCAGGGTTGCATGGGATTGGTTGGGGTTCTCTGCTTGCGTTCAAATCTATCCTACCGTTGCTCACCCAGGGACTTGTTTACTCCTAAACTGGTCGAGTTTGGGGATCTGTTAGAGCCAGATTTATCTTTGCAGCTACAGAACAGCTGCAGCAGTGACATTAGATAATCAAAACTAGTTACATTTGACTTAAAATTCTGTCCAGGCAGTTGTCCCTGAGCTGCAAATCAACACTTGATGGTATCAGCAACAGAGTGTAACAGATCTCCACTGATTCAATAGCTTGACTGTCAGCAACAATTTTATCAGCATCCCTCCAAGACCACTATTTGTGAATTGTAAGTATCACTTTACTCAAAGCGCTGACCTTTATGCATGTATAAGTTTGGCTTGAGGCAATGCCTAAGACAATCTTCCTCACGTGGAAAACAGAATTTCAAATGACAAGCCAATCCTACGGCAGGTGAATCTGCTTAAAATTAATGTTGATGTTATTTTAGTTTGTGCTATAAACAGAGCACTAATATACCCTGTTTTAGACATGTCTAAGCATAATGACACAAAAACTAATTTCTGTAAACTAATGCTGCATCCCTGTAAGTATGTAGACTTTCCCAGAAGCTCTAAGTGGTGACATCTCCTTGCCCCTTAACTCTTCCTTTTATTTATGTTTATTCCTCATAACTCATGGCTGCAATAAATCATGCCTCTTTGCCTGAGTATTAGGCAGCCTTTTCGTGACCTCCTGTAATTTCACTAAGGCGTCACACTCCAGGCTGTTCTGCAGAAGTGACTTGGCAATTCTGCCTTCTGGACACTGTGTAAGTGCTTCCTCTGATATTCCCAGATAAGGAGGAGCCAAAAGAAGCAAGCAGACCACAGCAGCCCCAAGAAGAGCAAGGCAAGTAAGAGAGCTGTACAGATTTCCCTATCGCTGCCACCAGCCTCAGCCTGCTCTTCCCTAGACATGGTGACAGTTTATCCTCCTGGTGTACCTGCCCGCTCTAGTTCCCTCTTCTCACAGGATTTTCAATGTGTGAACACCACCACTTGCACAGTCAGGAAATGTGGAAACTGTGCGCTCAGAGCTGAGCTTCTGCCAGTGTTCAAGCCTTAAATACCGAGCACTATCACAACTTGCAGTGTGAACTGAGGCTGGTTCCTCTTTTCATGTGCTCCCAGTGGAGCAAACAGCAGGATGCTGCTGGGATGGATGTGGCCCATTTTGGCTCTCTGAACACAAACACAGAGCCAGGTTTAGAAAAGAAACATTGCTTATTCTGCAAGAGAGCAAAGTGGATGTTTCCACAAATCAAGCACACCAAAG
The DNA here is from genome assembly GCA_013400495.1 of Nicator chloris. Taxonomy (NCBI): domain Eukaryota; kingdom Metazoa; phylum Chordata; class Aves; order Passeriformes; family Pycnonotidae; genus Nicator; species Nicator chloris. The sequence goes on from WAAE01026658.1 coordinate 24,735, forward strand.
GGTGAAAGGTCACAGCTTCTACAGAGCAAAGTATTATCGGTCCATCTAAAGCATGTCTATTTCTGTGATGTAACCTTGCGCAATCCTTGAAACACAGCCCTTTTCTTTATTAAGCAACTTCTACTGTACAAGTTATCTGACGGCACTGGTTATGTTCACAAAAGGGGAGCGGAATTCAGCCTCGGGATAGACAATTCAACCTGAAGGCATCGCAACCACAAGCGAGCGGTACACCAGACGAGGGTGTTTACATGCAGTCACCTCACCGTGATCTGCCCCCAGAAAGACAAAAGAAACCCCGGGAATTTGGCCGCTGCAGCCTCCTTGCCGCAAGGGAACAGGGAACACCGGGAGGCTACACAAAAGCCCGGGGAAGACCATGAGCTTCCACAAGCAAGGGCAACTCCACGTCCATAGCCCCCACATGCCTCGGTGGTCCCGGCACTGCTGGCTGTGACACCTTATCTCTCTCTCTGAGACACCTCCATCGCCGCGTTGAGACAGGAGGGAAGAGCCGATGCTGGTCTGCACCTCGGCGTCTTTCCCGGGCCGAGTCGCCTGCTCAGGACTCCTTCTGCGTGGATGGGTGAGTCTGTATCCTCGCGTATGCAGCAGGCTCAGTACGCGGCCGCTGCGCCGTGGGAGCAGGAGGCGGCGCACAGCATACCCCCCTTCCTTTCAGGAGAGATGGTTCACCCAGGGGGGGCACGCCGGGAGCAGCGGGGTGGCCCGGGTGGGAGAGGGAGCTGCGGGGTGAGGTTGTGGTTATTGGAGTTGCCTGTCTTCGAAATCGGGCACTTATCTCTAGTACGTCTTCTTAGACTCCTTGTAGTGTTCGTGTGTCTCTGTTGCTCTTCCAAATGTGTCTTCTCCCATTTTTTTTTCTCAGATGAAAGCTCTGAAAGTTGGTCAGTGGCCGGAGCATGCACCAACATGACCAAAAGATGTCCCAAGAACATGATGTTCTTGGTTTTTCTTATTAAATGTTTGCTCTGTATAAAATATTATTGTGAATTTTGAAATATTTGTCAACTGATTAATAGCTCTTTTTAAGCTGTGAATTTAATTTTGCAGAGGTAGAGTGTTCCTGTACTTAAGTTTGGCCTATGTGTTGCCCATTCATTCCTGTCCAGAATGGATGTGGTGTTGTTATGAATAAACTCTGGCTCGATGTCCATATTAAACATTTAGCTCTTTATTAAAATAAGCAGCGTGGGAAGCTTGCTGAACTTGTGCAAAAAATTCAGTTCTTTGTTCAAGATATCTGCTGTACAGGATGTCCAACAGGGGGCGCTGCACTGTGCCGGTGTATCCGTCTTCTTTGCAGGGGACTGTGCCGGCATCGCTATGCAGGGGTCGCTGTCCTTGCAGGGTGCCATGCCGTCATCGATCTGTAGGAGGTGCTGTGCTGGTTCCTCGCAGGGTGCCATGCTGTCGTCGCTCTGTAGGAGGTGCTGTGCTGGCTCCTCACCGGGTGCCGTGCCGTCATCTCTCTGTAGGAGGTGCTGGGCTGGTTCCTTGCAGGACTTTCTTCGCAGCTGATCTCCTATAAATTATGGGCTAAAGCCTTTATTAAATATTCAGCTCTTTATTCAGAAATCAGCTCCTAAAGAAGATTGCCGTCTAGGATACCAGGCATGATGTGCTGTGCAGGAGGGCTCAGCAGGAGACACTTGTGGAGGAGTCACCTGTGCAGAAAGCCCTGGAGGCGCTGCAGTACCTTCCACTGGCCACGGGTGGTGCAGTGAGGCAGAAANCCCCCCCCAACCCGTAGTCTCCTTTTTGTGGAGGTGGCACACTCTCTCCCCTCCCCCTTCAGACGCTGTCCTGAAAAAGGGCAGGAGGTTGCTGAAGCAGCTGCCTGGCCTCTGCCGTCTGCACAGGGTCTCTGGTTGCTCAGGACTCGGGGTGATTCCCACAAGAAAAATAACGTAATTCACAGGGAACTAGGGATATTCCAGAATATTAGTGTGAGCTAGTGAAAATCAGAGCAGGTTGTGTCTGTGTGTCTGTGTGTGTGTTGATACTGGGAGGGCTTCTGAGCTCAAAGGACAGTTTGAATAATGCATTAGGGTCTTTTGAGCATAACAATTAGCTGCTGTTAGCATTTTATTTCAGGAATGTGGAGATTCTGGTTTTGGTCATTACAGTGTCAAAAAAGGCAAACAGGAATTCTTGCTCAGACTAGTTCAGGGAGCTAGTTATGTACCGTCCTCCTCTCTCTTTTTGCAAGGACAAAAAAACCCTGTAGAAATACTGCGGTTGAGCAGCTGCATAGTAGGTTTTATTCTTCAGTCTTTTAAAGTGGAGAATATGACAATTATTAAAAGGGGAAAAGCTAAAGTTATAACCACCATTTTAGCATTGTTCAGCTGTCCTGTCTGTCATGATCTTTACATTTGCAAGTAATTAGTACATAACTTTCCAGGTTTCCAGCTGTGGCCTCTAGTTTTTCTATTGTAAAAAGATATTTGCAGCTTAATTATCAGGTAAAGAAAATATTTAAGTCTTCTCAAAGGTGAAAAAATGTGGTTTGTTTTTGTAGATTTGTGGATCTGTTATGCAATATTGAATAATATGTTGTCTACTCTTTTTCTGGGGTTTCCTGGATGCCATTTTGAAAGTGTAAGATGTACGTTGATTATGGTCAGATTCCTGCCAGAATGCTTAATGCTAGAAGTGCTTCTTACAGGTTTCTAGTGTGTTTTGCTGGAAGTTCGGGATCTCCCTGTATGGAAAGCCTCCGAGCATGAGAAGGGCACTTGGGAAGAATCCATCAAGTACTGATTGCACAGCTGTGAGTAACAGTAATTCCTTGTGCAACTCTGTCCTGCAGCCTGCTCTTACAATGAAGCAGGCTTTCTTCTGAGAAGGAGGTTTGGCACAATGAGTTCAGAGCAGAAATTAGAACTGAAACAGTGAGAGTGAGATCATCCTGATCAACAAGAGCAACGTGGAAGCTGTAAAATAAAAAGTTTGGTGTGGGTTGCATATTAAATCAGTGTGCGGCTGCCGGTGTGTCCAAGACAAGGACATGCTTTCTCATGTTTTTTGTTAGGGGTGTGATACTATGGAGCAGGTCAGAACACAGGGACTGAAAACGTTAAAAAGACTGGGAAAACGTGAGAGCTTGGAATCTCATATGCCAGATACTGCTTCACTGTAAAGTCTTGGAAAAGCCAGCACTATTGAAAAGCTGGGTAGTGCAAGTCAGCCCAAAATTCAGTCGTGCAAACAAGGTATTAATAAAAACTGCATGCACTAGCAAGTCTGTCTTTGTTGCTGAGACTGTGTAACCTGCATACCCAAGGATGTGACAGGCAATCTAAGTCTCTGAAGCCAGGAACTTGTAGGTCAATACTGGAAATCTGGTGTAAGAATGATCCAGTACTACATCACTGTAGTTTGTGTTTGGGTTGTGGGTTTTTTGGGGAGAAAATATAACTAATCTTCTGTGAAGTGATGACACTCCTTCAGGTTGACTGTGATGGTCTTGAAAATAGTAACATTGGAAAGTTTCATCCACAAAATGTGAAAATTTGCTTGAACAACACAAATGCACTGAATTCATTACCACTGCTGCTGGTAGGAAATGAGCCCGTGAAATGCATCCACACCTTCTACACCCCAGGCACTGGGGACTTTTTCAGGGCTGAAGAGTAAGGTGGGCACTCTTTGTATGAACCTGTTGGACACTGGGAAGATAAATGTTTGTGTAATCCATTTTTAGTAATTTGTCCAGTAACAGGGCTGCTGCTTGTTTTCCAACATAAAATTATCAAATCATTTATTGCTGACTTCTTGTGCCCAGAGGGTTTTCTAATGCACAGTCGTATGCATGAGTTAGTACTGCAGAAATTTCTGTTGATTCCCACTAGCCAGAGAATGTTATTACTGCCACCAGCTTTCAGTTAACATCTGAATTCTTGCTTAGGTGGGTAAAAGGCCTCTCTTGCAGGCAGGCTCCTTAAAAATTAGATTTGCAAATTTTACCTTTTTGCCCAAGGGATGAGGGGAAGCTCATCTTTGTAATTTTGTGATAGTGTTGGGAATTTAGAGGATGTTACTGAAAAGAGCTGTGTTCTTGTGTCCAGTCTTACATTATGTGTTTATTTTTTTCCTTAGGAAGAATTGTTAGAACCAGCCTGAGAGCAATGCCTGCCTATGCAAACACTCCTCCCTAAAAAACAAAAAACTCTTTAAAAGGTGGACTATTAAGCCTCCATGTAGTAAGACAAACTGCATTTAACTGCATTGTGGCAGTGTCTGGTAATGTTTATATAGACAAAAAATGAAGATTTATGTTTCTGTTCTCAGAATTTTTGTCTTTCCCAAGCTTTAGTAACAATTGCTTCTGTTTCAGAATTCAGACTTCGTCTGTGTTATTGCTGGGATAGCAACGCACCCCTTTGGATGAAACAAAGCCTAGGAGCTGATGAGTGGTTGGGACGTGAGGACTTAAACCATGGTCTCCTGTGGTATTTGGAGATAGGGTTGGCTGAGATTTGTATTGTGGTGAGCAAAAGCAGACATTTAAAAAGTAGAAATTCAGCAAACCTGGGTATAAAAATAGCAGGAAAGATGTTTATCCAACATAGAGAATGGCTAGCTTGGTTTATCGTCACCTTGACCCACTATGTCATGTGGTACTTCAGCACAACTTGGAGTGAAATACTCTTGAGATAATTAGGATTGCTGCTGATTTTTATAGGAAGACTTAACATGATGTATCACAAGAAAAAAAAAGTTTAAATTGTGTATCTTGCAATGTCTGACTTTTCAGTATTGAATATAAGCATGTTACTAGTTCTAAGTGTAAGTTTGTTTTTCTTTTGTCAAGAGAGAAGGAGGTTTAGACAAAAGTAGTTGATTTTTAGTGATCCAGCATGTAATTATGTGGTGTACTTGAAAGTTTAGGGTTTTTATTAGGGATTACATTCCTTGAAGATACCATCTGTTCAGGAGTTGTGCTCATGGGCCTTTGTTCTTTAAGTGCAAGACCGACAGGACTAGCTTTTTAAAACTAAAAAAAAAAAATCTCAAGAGCAACAGCTAGTGCCAGGACTTGATGATTGGTATCTAAAATGTTAATTACCTTTCAACTAAAAAAATTTAGAACCCCAAGATTTAATGTGTAATACAGGTGTTATAGTGGGGTAGAACAAGGGGAAAAGTGAGGTAGAGGGAGCAAGAGGTGAGTGCAAGGGTCACAAATTACTTAAATAATAATGCTGGTAAATGTGAGTATGATGTTAAACATTAGGACTGCCTTTTATTTTGAATGACTGGCTAACTGAATTGTACCCTTGAAAAAAAACATCAGACTATAAGAATCTGCTCAGCAATAAAAACTGAAGAGAAAGGATAAGGAATTCACATTCTGGAACAACGTACTACTTGTAGTGAAGCCATACTTTGTGGAACTGGGTGGACACCATGTGCTTCTGGGAAGCAGAAAAGTAAATCTTTGGGAGTTTGGTTGGGGTTTTTTTTGCTTTTGCTTCTGCTTTATAAAACTCCTTTATCTTGACCCACAAGGATTTTTTCCATCTAATTCCCTCTCCAATCCTGTTAAGGAGGGGAGTGATTGAGCAGCTTGGTGGGCATCTGGTGTCCAGCCAAGGTCAACACACCACAGCTCTTACTCAGGAGACCAAATACAGGCATAAAAACAGACAAGGAGTGTCTGCCACACTAGCTCTGTATCTGTGTGTTTGGTTTGACAACTTACATAGTCTTCTGTTGCTCTCTCTTGAGTTTAAGGTGAGAAAGGAAACTAGTATAGATGTGCACTGGAAATGCAAAGCTTACACTGACAACTTCCTGCTACAAGATAAAATATTTAATCTGGAGAAGCTGTATGCTCAAGTGGATTTTAATTGTTACTACACCTGTTTTTACCAGATGGTGGTGTCAAATGGATCTCTGTTTCTGAAGGCTTTGCTCCTTTGTGTAATGTAAGTAATACACACAGGCAACCATGCAATGCCCTAAAAATTCAAGTTTACTTGACTTTTAAATAACCTGGACACAAGTATTAACACAGCCATCTATCAAACTCATTTTAAAATTTAGCACACAGTTGCTTCATGAATACCTAATGTACCTGGAACAAATATATCACATAGGTATGTTCATGTATGTTGTCTTCAAACACCTTTCCAGGGAGTTTAGAATTAAACAAACCTTCCCAAAAGAAAACATGCTCTCTCTTCAGTTCAATATCCACCTGTATAAAGGGAATTAATTTGGCAACTTAAATGGTAATGACTTCAACAAACATCATCAATATCATGAGCTTGATTAGAATACATTGCAGAGTTAGTGATACTGGTAAGAGATGCAGTGTAGAAAACAGCAGGTCAAGGTTATTTCCTAATGAAAGAAACCAGCCAACTAAGCAAGGGAACCAGTACAGGATATACAATGTTTTTGTGCTGTGGTTAGCAAGCCCTCTTTATTGTATAAAATACATGTTTTGCACTACAACTATGTTGTAATTGTTGCTAACTAGTGAGAGTTCTATAACTTACAATGCTTAGCACTTACGGAAGTCTCAGAAGAGGTAAAGGTAGAGGCACAAAGTTAAAATCATTGGCCTGAGGTCAATTCAGGAGAATTAGGATGAGAATGCATCGAACACCAGTCCTTTGTCCAAGTGGGCATGGGTCTGTATGCCATTCCACCCCACGGTAAACTTCCTGACACTGTTACGCATGTCATGTCTTTTGCCTGACTCATCAGGATGTACAAGTATTTTAGACTAACATCCAGACTCCAGATCTGAAAATGCAACTGCCTCTAGGCATTGAATGCCTCAGGAGAGCTGGAGAAGGGTAGCAGCAGTGGAGAGGGCAAGGTATAGCTCAGAGCTGTAAGAGGCTGGTCACTTAGATACGTAGAGCTGGTTTAGGTCTCGAAGGCATAGCTGTGACACAGTAAGTTCTTTCAGTGATTGATCACTCGTGTGTATCTCTCACAAAAAATATCATTTTAAAAGGTGCTTTTCCTCAAACGATTGAGGAAAAGAAGCTTGAAGGGAAAGGAACATCACATATATGAAAGAAATTTGCTCTTCTGTACTATTAGTTGAGAGTGATGTCCTTGTTGTAAGTTTTGCCTTGTTTTGGCACAACAAAACATTTGGAAAATGTGGGATAGAGGCATCATATCTTTAGTCTTTTGTGGACACAAAACTGGATTGTAGTGACCCAGGCTAATACCAGACTTGCTAAAAACCTGCTTCCTACATAGTCTCATCAGGGAGAATACCACTAACCCAAATCTAGGGCTAGCTCCATAAATTTCTCATTTAAATGCAAAAAAGTTGGCTTGATTACAAAACAATTCCCCCATGACTTGAGAATTGAAACCTTTCACTATTAGACTTAACAGAAGCCTATTTTCTGATGTAGTGCAGTAAGTAAATTACCACACACTTGGCTGATGGGCATGAGGTTGGATATAAACCTACTTAATCAATATTGAAAGATTGGCAAGATAGATACACTATGTACAGATAATTCTCAAATAATAACACAAATCCTGCTGCAGTGGTAGATATGTGCCACTTACCTTTGCCTAAGTAAGGATAGCAAACTAATGGTAATGATTTAGAAAGCAGCAAACTACAAGCAAGTATGTAATGCTTCAAGTTGAACACCTCAAAGGAACAAGGAGCAGCTTTCATTGCAGACACTGTAACCGGTTCTCATATAGTTTGTCATTTTTAATTGTCTTGCAACAGATGCTCTCCATTAGGCCATTTTGCCATAATGATTTTTTTTCCCTAGCGTTTGCTCAGGATTTTTTGTTGTGGTTTGGATTTTTTTTTTTTACTTTTTTTAACTGTTGCTCATAACAGTACTACACAATGTCATAAACAGATCCTAAACAATCACTTTAAATTGGAGCAATGACAATGAAACTATTTAACAAAGTTACAAAACTGAGCAAGTACTTTAAGCCAAGCCCAACAATGTCCTGGAATTAAATCCATAGTAAATTCCAAAAATTCTGAAGAACGTCCATGAAAACTGAATTATTACTACAGAGAGGTTCTTACTCTTTCCTTCCCTTGGATTTATTCACTGAGCCTGTAGAAACAGAGCTGTCCCAAGTAAATAACCAAAGAAAAGTATTTGTTAAGTGAATCTGCCTTCCCTGGCAGGATGCAGCACTTCCCAACCTAGAGACCACTGTGATAGGAATATACAAACTGTATGGCTGCTGCCCTAGCTAGTAACATCAACCTGATCACCTCAGATCATGAAACAATGAAGAATCAAAAAATTAAGTGGAAATTACATTGTACAATATTTTGCTTACCAGTTTAGTCAGTTAAAGTGTATTAGTAATCCCATGCCTCTTGTGAAGTATAACTTAGACACCTTAAGCTAACTCCAGTTCTCAAGCAGTGTTGCTTTTCTGATAGGGCTGCAATTCTCTGGTGTTGCTTGGACTAGAAGACACAGGATCACTGCAAATCTCTTGTGTTGTGTGGGAGTTGAGTGGAGAGAGGACAGATGTAGAAAGGCACGTGAGCTGCTATAGCTATTTACAACGCTGTTTGACAAATGGAGTACTTAGTTCAATGGTTACATTTAGCAAAAATTACTTCAGCAACACAAAGACTTTGCTAAGCTCCCCAGCAAGTCAGCAACACCTGAAGGCTCATCCATGTGCTGACTGTGGACAAATGGGAGGCTGAGAAGTGACTTTCAGATATTTTTAAGTGACAGGACAAGAGGAGAGCCAGGCATCACTTCAAATATATATTAGAAGATAACGCACTCAGTGTGCTGCATCATTAAAACTTAGTATTCTTACCATGACAATAGGAAAAAAATTACAGCTATCATACCCAAACTACTTCCTTTGTAATTTTAGCATAGTAGAAATGGCTCAGAGAAAAGTGTCAGATTATTTTATATGAGATAGTAAGAGAGATTTTGCTGATCTAGTTAAAAAAAAGAAGGTATTTTCTAGCTATCTTAAATAGTACTCCACAAGTTTCATTTAACCAGCACTGAAGTGCCTTGTTAAGCAGTGTTAACACAGTGGGTCAATTTATATTTCCCAGTTTCCAGTGTGCTTTACTACAAGTTGGTAAATGTATTTCTGTGGTATGGAATGTTCATTTAAATAGTGCCTCTACACAAAAGGACATTCAAAATTTAGAACACTTAAACCTGCCCTAAGCAAAGTAAGTTTGCATCACCTCTGGAACTCACTGCTACAGCATTTCAGAGAGTCTATTGTTTTTGAGCTAAAATGGGTTGAGTCAGAATTTGTATCAACAACACGAGCATTTGTTATTGTGCTAGGCTAAAAAACCCTTGTAAAGAACTATCTGTCCTGATGTCTCAGGACATAAGTTGATCCCCATATAAATTATGAAGGTAATTTCCCCATATCACACTGTATTGCACAATTGACCAAAAATATGACTATTTTACTTATCTTGAAGCATCTGGTCCTGATCATGTCAGTTAACAGTCACTTCTTGGAACAAGGCTATTCGGTTACAGAGCAGACCATGAAGCCTGTTTTGTTGCAGCAATTTTTTTGTAGTTCATTTTTTGGAAATGTAACTGCTGATCTTTTTTGGTTTTGGTTGTCTATCAGGCAGCTCGTCCTCAATCAGTCACACCACTAGAATGGTGTTGGTTATAAAACCATTGCTTGGTCTTCCCAGCAAGCAGGCTGCACTGACAGGTGTCCTGAAGAAAAGACCACCACATCAACTTCATTTCCTTCCCTTGTACACATAAACAAATTCTCACTTTCCAAAGACCAAAATCCCTTCACCATCTCCAATTCATCAGTCAAGGCTCCACCTTGAAGCGTGACACCTGTACAGTTTTTACTATCTTAGTGGCAGGTTTTCCATCAGCATTATTAGTGGATAGCAGAGATGGTTCTTCTATTAGGCTGTCTTTAGATCCGTTCTGCCTCTGAAGAGAATAAATTAAACATGTTGAAAAGATACAGCAGAATTTAAACATTGTATATTACTAACTGTTGCTATGAAAGCCTTAGGCTATGGGTATGGCAGTTTATATATACATATATATACATGCATCAGGAATATGAAAGTCTCTACATTTATTGGATCAAACAGAACTTTTTTCCCGTCTTGCCTCCTGCCAGCTACTGCCCCTTCGTGCTATTGCCTGTTCAGGAAATGTCATGGTTAATTATTTGATAGTTAGCAAAACACTGCAAGCAAACACTCACAAGGAATTAATGGCCACTGCCTGGGGCAGAGGGAAAAGAGAGGTGTTTGTAGACACTGAACATTTTTACATTACTGGTATGGTAAGTGAAGTATCTGGAATTCTTCCTTCCATGTTTTGGTTCTCCTTTTATGTGATTGTAAAAAAGACCTGCGAGTGCTTTTGAATAGAATTTGCTTCTCACATTTTGAGCTCAATAAAACTATCGAAATTGAGAGATATGGTACCGTAATATATGATGAAAGACAGTGATTAAGCTAGATGAATAAAAAGCAAATTCTGTCCTTTTTAGATGTCAATAGCCTAAAAAAAAATTCAGTGTTTGTGGGGGGAAAAAATAAAAGAAAAAGGAAAAGAAAAGAAGCACTGTTTCAAACCCAAGCAACCAAACTCTTCAGACTACCTCTAAAAGAGGTGAATAAATGATGTGTTTAAAACTGCATGACAACCACATCCACATAATTCAAGAAGTTGTAAAAATCAGTTTTCCTTCTGTGAGGAGCAAAGATGCATCTTAGGGATGCATCAGATTGGCAAAGAGTTCTCCAGCAGCAGAAGCTGCTGGTGTTCACAGGGGCATATGCTACAGAACTACATGTATTTTGGAATACAAACAAAGTGTGAGTGTAAGTAAAATACACAAATTCAATTCACACCGCCGCTGAAAAAAATCTTGTCTTTATTTTTCACTGAAAAACAAAGACCATCTTGAATAAAGCACTACAGCCCCACTTGTCCCTCCAATATAAAGGAAAATTGCAAAGGGTGTACAATCACTAACCTGTTGAGTCAGCTGGATGCTGGGACCTTTCCCATCTGAAGATCGTGTAACAGGCAGTGGGGGGACCAGGTCAGTTTTGACACTGGAATTATGATATCATAAAATGGATATTGCTTTAATGAAGTAAGGTATAACTGTGCAGAGGAAGAACAATGAAACTGACCCAGACTGCTCTATAGATCTGAAAGGCTTTTATCACCTGACTTTGGACATCTGAAAGCTGTCATGCTGATCCTCTGTGGGCACCTTCAGGGCATAGCACATCCCATCCCTGTCTTTTCCTGGCCTTCAGAAGCAGCCCAAATTGAAACATCATTGAATCACAGAATGGTTTGGCTTGGGAGTGACCTTAAAGATCATCCTGTTCCACCTCCTGCCGTGGGCAGGGACACCGTCCACTATCCCAGGTTGCTCAGAGTTCCATCCGACCTGGCCTTGAACACTTCTAGGGACGGGGCAGCCACAACTTCCCTGGGCAATCTCTGCCAGGGCCCAGCCACCCCTCATTGCAAAGACAAGTCTCACCTGAAATCATGGGTATGCTACACCTCCTTCAGAGTACTATCCAGCTAAAACTAGCCTTCCAAGTGGGGACTGCTTTTCATATTTTTATGGCCTGGCTGCAACTGAGAATGGGGCTGTTGCTTTTCCATTCATAGGTACTCTTCAGTCATGTAGGAAAGATTGATCCACCTATTGACAAAGGGGGTTGTACTAGAGTTCCCATGAAACAAAATACAGCGCTAACACAGATAACAACTATATCAAGGATGAAATTATCTGGAAAGCAACTCATGAATTCTCATCCCCTAAGCAACTTTTTGACCTACCACTATAAGACCAATACAGGCTTATTTCAGCCTTTTCAGCTTTTCCTCCTTCCAAATGGATCAAGAAAGCCACTGTGGCTGAGAACAGACCATAAATGGTTTTGGAGTTGTTTCATTCATGTTTAGGTTTGAAGACATACTATTTAGAGGGTTGCCTGAACCCTGTGCCACCAACAAGCCACATTTATGCTGCTTCTTACCATGATCTCTAAACAAATTTTGGGCTGCACTAGACTAGTTCAGTGCTAATAACCGTGTTTACATACTTCACTTCAGACAGGACAGATCTCTCCCCATCAGAGCACTGGGACCGCCGGTACTGCCGGTAGCTGCGAGGGGAGTGTGGGTGCCGGATGCGGATGGGGTCCCCTTGAGTCCTAAGAGAGATACGGAATTCACAATAGGGGGTTGGTAAACGAGATCATTGGCACAAAAATTCAGCTGCAGACTGAGAGGACCTCCCATTTCTTACTAAAGGGTAACAGATGGCTTCTTGCGTTGGCTGAATTTAAAGAGCTGATGCTTCTTTTTAGAAATCTATAGTTGGAATTCAATGCTTTAGGAGAGCAGAGGTCACAAACTGGCATGCTCGTATTTGAGAATGAAACTTTAATAAAGAATGCATTAATTTATATGTCCATAACATCAACCTTTTCCGCCTAGTGGTGTTTGGAGCACATTATAATGCAACCCAGGATCCCATTTGTGCCACATTCAGCTGCTTGCACTGATAAATGGAATCCCAAATGGGCAATTACTGCAGTGTGAGTTCTTAACAAAATAGCTATGCCCTGGCAGTTGCCCATGACAAGCCAGGGAAGGGACTGCAGAGGTCAAAGAGTGCCTTGGATGATCAGAACATTTAAAACAAAGAAAAAATTTAAGAAAAAATGGATTTTCTTGTTTACATTCACTTCCTTCTGGTTCTGTAGTTTATAATATAAGAAAGATTCATGGCTAGCATAGGAAGACATACAGAACATACAGACAGGTTCATGAGTGTATGGGAGAGATTAGGAGAGATTAAGATGATTTTTTTTTCTTATTTTGAAAAGGAAAAATACTCGATTTAAAGATTATTAAGTATCCCCGCCCAACCCATCTTAGGGGAGTATTTGGAATAGATATGAGCTTGTAGATTATGTGTTAACCCATTCCTATTTCAATAGGACAGAGTTCACAGTAAAGTAAGAAAAGCGAGCTTTTATATTCACAAAAAAAAAATTCTGATATAAACTCACTCTACTTTAGTGTATGGAATTTCTTTCAGTTGCTCCTCAGATAGGCCAGATGGATCCACAAGCTCCTTCCTATAAAGGATTAGGAAAAGTAAAAAATGTAACAGTAACTGTGAAATGCACAAATTTTTATTATATTGTGCTAAAAAGATTTACTAAAGAGAGCTGTTGTCAGCCCTGAAGCTATCTTGACATCAAAATAGGACACCTATTTTGAAATAAGTGTAACTTCACCTTGACTGCTTCAACTGCATGTTGCATCCTATTCCACTTTCCTCTCACCACTCTGCAAATCTGATCTTGTTGCTTCACAATATCATGAATATTTTGTGTGCTTTGGAATTGCTAAATATCTTCCTAAGGGGTAATGGGGTCTAATGCTAAAAGTATCAATATTTACATTTTGGAAGCCACACAGGAATAAATCTCTAAAATTATGTATTGTTCTCTAATAATTCATTTACATAGAGTGGTCATCTATATTCAGTGCACTTAGTGACCTGCAGTATCTTCTACACACAGGAGGTCATTAACATATACATAATTTACTGTGTAGTGCCACAGTAGAGGGGATTTGAATAAATACATTAAAGGCAAACCAAGCATCTCTCAGACCCTACAAAGGCGATACTTACTGAATATGTTTCCACAGTTCTTCTTTAGCTTGTACATCTGGGCTTCTCCTATAAATATCAACAAAGACAACAAAGGCTCAGCTGTGAAAACCGTCATCTGACATGTTGCTGTTCAAATAACTTTTAACAGCACAGACCCTGCACAGAAATCATGATAAATGTAATCCACCAGTGACTTCAATTTTAAGGTTTTTTATCTCAGAAAATGCATCACAATTCATTGTTTTATTTCAACTGAAAAGTCATTTCTTGAACAACAGCCTCTCAATCACAATTCCAGTTTCACCAGCCATCAACAAGAGTATACATAAAATATAAACAACAGCAGAATTCCCCAAGCAAAATCACTGCCCAGTCACTACCAACACTTACCCTCCAAGGACAAAACGTTTTGGAATAACACTTCTGCAAAAGGCCCTCAGAAATGTCCTGTGCCCCATAGAGCCCTTGGTGGACAGAAGGAGGGACAGGCCACAGGCCACAGATCAGTAATCCCAGCCATTCCCAGTAGGTGACAGTAAAGACTTGTGGCTCCACTGCAATCACAGTGCAGCCTCCCTCTCTGGTCATCTCCAAAAAGAGTTTCTGCTCAATTTATTTATTTTTGGTGTCCAGTACAAAAAAGAAACTACCAACAAACTAATCAAACCAGCAACTATGTCTACTTATGCACCTAAATATTTTAGTAAGCATTTAATTCACATGTAAAGAACTTAGCAAAAATGGTAATTTCCCTATTGCAGACATAGAGACGTAGCAAAGCAAGCCTGAGGGGCATGTCTCACATTTTCTACTGAATCACAGAATAGATGTTTCTAACTGGAACATCTTCGTTTTTACTTTTCAATTTTCTATTGCAAGGTTAGTGCAAACCCACTGCTGTTGTTTAAGCTGCATCTAGAATTCACTCAAGCCCATTCAGAGTAACAGATTAAGTAAAGATTTTACACAGTGGCAGATAACTCTTTTCTTTGTCATTATATAAGCTCAGTTTCAACAGCTAGACTTTTACACACCATCTAAGATGTGAGGGATGCAACTTTTAGACACATACAGCACACATAAATAAATATGCCCAAAGTTTCTCAAATGCTAGGTCTTACACCATCAGGTCATACAGCCTGATTTTTTTTCTCTTAGACAAAAAGGCCTATCATATTCAAATATGCTTTAGCAGGGATATAATCCGAATTTAGATGCACATCAAGGAGGACAGCAGAGATCTGCATTTTTGCACCTCTAAATGAGCTCTTGGCCTGCCCAGAGACAGAGCTGTATCAGAAATAATTCCAAACTGCGCTCTACCATTAATAGTTTAACTGTTTTCTTATTTCACCATTACCATGTTTGGCTTATTTCCAGATTTCAGCCTAGGAATAAAGTTCAGAGACATCTATATTGCAGTAAACACTATACAGCTGATGTAAAGGCAGAATATTTTGGGATGGTAATGTTTTGGGATACTTTTTAGATTTTATGGGAGAAGAAGTAGTAGGAGATGTTACTTGACTGGTTTATAAACACCAGAGAAAGACCAAAGTGTGAAGAACAACCTAGCATTTGTGTTTCACTGATAGGGCTAAAATTAATTAATCTATAACCACCTCAGTCTCCAAGGCTTCCAGGCAGGGTGATTCCCATCCCTGACAAACTGCTGTCCCTTCCAGCTCCTCAGGTTCTCATGATGGCAACAGCTGCAGCATGGATAGTTAACAATCCATTTGTTCTCTGCGTTCAGAGCTTTTTAAAGCTTTATGTGTTTCTGTTTATTATAATGCATTTCGTTTTCTCTGATTTTTACTTTTATCTGTGTCTCCTGCTTTCTGTGAGCAGCGCCAGGTATTTTGCTCTGTCATCTCCACAATTTTCCCTCTTTCCATCCCTTCAATTACACTAATAATAAAGACTTAGCTGTACAATACCAATTTAGCAGTATGTCATCCGGGGGGGTGGGGGGGGCAAGGGGAGAAGGAAAAGAAAAAAAGGGCTAAATACAATACTCCTAATACTCCTTCTCTCTTCTTGCATTTTCTTCTCCTTATTACATCTGTCCATGCTGATTTTAACTCTGTGATGCAGTAAATGCAGTGGCATTTAATATCCTTTTTCACCCCTCAGTTTTGAACTGCTTTCTGCCTCCATGAAACTTCCTAGTCACAAAATATCAGCTGCAAACCCTTCGTTCCCCCTGGGGCTGGAAAAATAAGCATCCTCTTCTGAGGCTGAATAATCAGACAGTGGGGGATGTGAAAGCTCCCTGGAAAATGCCAGCTTCTCCAAGAAGGCTTTGTCCTGCTTAGAAGCCCTAGTTTGCCCAAGGAAGCAAAGCCCCAAGGTTGCTCCCAAACTCAAGACCCTCACAAAGCAGGGTATTGTGCACACCACTGACCCATTTGATCAGCTCATGGCTTTTACTTATTCATGGAAATACAGCAGTTCAGGACCTGGCCTTAAGTCTCAAGTATCACAAAGCATTGTGTGAAGCCTCACCAACAGTAAGAAATATTAATTATTGGGGCAGCATGGAAAGAGAGTGGTTAAATAAGAACACATATTAATTTCTCCACTTTCTATGAACTGTGCCTCCTGCTTTCTGTGACCAGCTCCAGGTATTTTGCTCTGTGATTGCTGCCATTTTCCCTCTTTCCATCCCTGCCATTACACTAATAATAAAGACTTTGCTGTACAATACCAATTTACCATTTACAATTTAGAAGTATGGCATCCCATGAAAAAAAAAAAATAAAAACAGGCTAAATAGAATGATTCCTCAGAGCAAACTTCTCTTAGACTTCACATCCTGCAATTAGTTATTTTCCATCTGTTTAAGAAGTGTTACCATACTAGGATAACCTTACACCATTTATTCAGATTAGCTCCCCACCAAAGAATATAAAGAAATCTGATGCAGATAAAGTAACTTAATTAAGGCATTTTCTTTCCAAAGGCCTGTTCCTGCGTCCTTTGAAAGCAAAATGACAGAAAACTTACAAAAAGGAACGTGAAATGTAAGATGAAATGTAAGTATTGCATATACTGCATAGGAAATTCATGCTTGTGTGGTTCTTAAGAGCCCACCACAAAGCAATTCTTCCGTTAAATCTTTAAAGCCAGATCACAATCCCCCTTTTACTTTGTTTTCATCTTTTTACTGTGAATATTTTAGAACTCAGAGTTTTGATATATAGGACTCAAATTGTCCTATCTCAGTATCTGAATCAATATACCTTCTGTACATTTTGCATGCTGATCAGTTTCTCTAATGCACAAGAAACCTGATGGGAATGCCCAGTAAGTGATGAATCTCGTGGGGGTTTTCTGTTTATTTTTTATTTTGTTTGCACAGCCTGGAACAGCTCTACGCATCTGCACCCTTATTAATATTTCAGTTTGAGTTACAAATGGTAAATTTAAATAGCCGTGGAATTTTATGGCCATTCTTCTTATTAGAAAAAACCCTTTGGCTACACAGATGTTTTACATGAACTCTTGAAAATAAACCCTGTGGAACTGGAATTGCAAGCTCTCTGCATTTGCTGATTCCTTGAGGAGAAAGAAAGGTCAAATTCCTGTCAAATACTTTTATTCCCAAGACCAAGGAGACAGCACCTTACCACCATGAATGATTAATATTACTCATTATCAAACAAATGAAATGCACTGTGCCAGGAACAGTAACAAACATTTCAGCCACTACTTCACATATCCAAAGGGAAGCTCTAGTTACAAATGCAATAATGGATTTACTGTGCAAGAATTACCTGCTCTACTAAATTTAAGGGTTTGTATCAATTTGTAACTGGGCAAGTTGAAATTACCATTTGACAAAATTTAAAACCAAAAGAACCATAAACTGTGGAATTACGTTTCCTTTTCTTCTGATCTGTATCCAGTCAAGTAAACAAACAGCTGAGTCAAACTAAATTGTAATGAACATGTCAAGACATGTTTACACATTAGATAGTTGATTGCTCAGGTCCTTGTGTCCCTGCCCGCTTTTGTCCCCTGGAATTGTTGTTAGATTTTTTTTGATTGCCATATTTTGGAGTGCCCCCCTGCATGTGTGACTGGGGGCTGAGCACGGCCCCGCAGCGCTGGCAGGATGAATGGTAGCCGCCCCGGGCAACCTGGCAGCACTTGTGGGTGCAGCCCTGATGGAGGGGGCGGGGCCGTGCTGCCCCACCGCGTGGCTCCAGCAGAGCTGGAGCTGGCCNAGCGAGCGCGCTGCCGCCCCCCCGAAACTAGTGGCACAGCATGGGGCGGGGGCAGGCAGTATGAAAGGAAAGTCAAGACATGTTCCCTCAGGCGCGTGGAGCCCTGTGGTGCCCAGGCTGCGCCTGCCGTGAGCCGCCACCATCCTCCCCGGCGCTGGCTGGGGGTGGCTCCCACAGCGCTGCATAGAGGGACGCTGGTGCTACGCCCCAATGAGCTAAGTAGCTAGTGCTAGTGTCCCGCCATGGCCCACTGCGTGGCCGCAGTCTCTATCACCCAGCCTGCTCTGTATGGTGTGGCGTCGTGGTCCTGCTGCTGCTCGTTGGTTGCGGCCGGTGCCCGCAGCAGCTGCGGTCCCATCTCCCGGCGCCGGGGCTGGTCACTTGCCTGC
Source organism: Nicator chloris (assembly GCA_013400495.1). NCBI lineage: Eukaryota > Metazoa > Chordata > Aves > Passeriformes > Pycnonotidae > Nicator > Nicator chloris. The sequence continues at coordinate 43,060 of WAAE01026658.1, forward strand.
TGCCTGCTGGGGCTGCCGGGGCCCGGCGTCCTCTTCCCCCATACTGCTGAGATGGCACCTGAGAGGGGGAGGTCCGCCCCCCTGAGGTATGCAAATAAGAAATACCCTAAGGAGCGTGGGACTATCTTAGAGAAGAAAATGCCATATAGTCACGAAAGGACTTATTTGAGAGACTTAAAATCCATATCGCGGAGTTGAGAAGGGGGGTGGCTCACCCCTAGTTCTAGTTTCCTAGTTTGAATTCTCACCGTGACTTAGAGAGAGCCAGTGGGGCAGGGACCGGCCTCAGAAGGGAGACATTGAGCAATTGGAGGAGGTCAGAGGTTTCTGCCTCACTGCACCACCCGTGGCCAATGGAAGGTACTGCAGTGCCTCCCGGGTTTTCTGCACAGGTGACTCCTACACAAGTGGCTCCTGCTGGGACCTCCTGCACAGCACATCATGCCTGGCATCCTAGATGGCAATCTTCTTCAGCAGCTGATTTCTGAATAAAGAGCTGAATATTTAATAAAGGCTTTANGAGCACCCTGCGAGGAGCCAGCCCAGCACCTCCTGCCTAGCGACGACAGCACGGCACCCTGCGAGAAACCAGCCCAGCACCTCTTGCAGCGCGATGGCAGAGCACCCTGCGAGGAGCCAGCTCAGCACCTCCTGCCTAGCGCCGACGGCACAGCAACCTGCAAGGACAGTGACCCCTACATAGCAGTGCCAGCACAGCACCTTCGAGGAAGCAGCACAAGGCGCCCCCTGCAGAGCGATGCCGGCACAGCAGCCTGCAAGGAAGACAGATACACCAGCACAGCGCAGCACCCCCTGCTGGACATCCTGTACAGCAGATATCTTTAACAGAGAGCTGAATTTTTAGACAACCTCGGCAACTTCTCACGCTGCTTATTTTAATAAAGAACAAAATGTTTAATATGGACATCGAGCCAAAGTTTATTCATAACATAAATGAAATATGTTCTCTTATAATGTACTACATGTTAACAGTTAAAGGCCTTTTACTAATTTTTTTCAAAAATTAGTTTGGGCTTATTTCATTGTGGGTTTGTTTGGTTTTGTGGTTTTTTTTATTTTTTCTTTTTTTTTAACTGGAGAGTGTGATAAAAAGGAGAAACACATGAATAACTAAAAGAATAGCAAAAGGAAATGAGAAAATTTGCCCTCCCAAATCTTCATTACTTCCTCATTTCTTTGCTTCCTCTAGGACGTTTGCTTTTTAAGTTAGATGCTTAACATCTATGATTTTTTTTGCTAAAAGTAGTTTAACTCGGAATGTCACTGGGCTGACAAATCAAAGCCATCTCGTAAGTTAAGTTAACCACAAGAGGGAACCCATGCTGTCCAAACAATGAGATTTACCTGGTCTGTGGGTAAAAAAGAAAAGTCAGCTACAAATTTAATCTAACCATTATTAACTGAGTACATTTCCTAGTTTACAGCACTTTCTGTATATAATAAAACAAATGGAAATCAAATTTGATCAACTGTATTTTCTGGATTCCATGCAAGTGAGCTTTAATATTCCTGAACATATCATTGTAAAATTACACCTAATAACACATGACTTTTGTGCAGCTAAAAGCTAGCAAGTCTGTACAAAGCCTGTTAAAGTAGAAATTCCAATATTTGGATCTTAAAGGTAAATTCTACTCCTCATAAAAAAATAAAACTCTGCACTATGAAACTGGAGACAGCAATGAGTTATAGCAACATGGGCAACTGAAAACAGAACTCAAGTGGATTTTAATGCTGGAAACTTCAATGCTGACTGTGGTTTCAGGGATACCAAACAGTGTGTCTATGCCCCAAAACCAGGCCATTTTAGAAGACAAACATAAATTAAAGGAAACCAACATTGTCATTAGCTTGAGAAAATTAATTTCAAAAGCTGATAACTTCACCATGTCAGAACAGGCTGTAAGCAGGAACAGCAGTGCCTTGGCAGTACAGCTCCATCATGGAAATCTTGGCATGGGATGCAATATATCACTGACTGCTGCTTGTCAGGGATAATTTGACATGGAAATATGAGCAGCTGCTTTCATCAGGAACACCACTCCAGATATTATATGATTAAACAGGTGTGCATGTATTTGATAAAAATATTTGGAGCTATCAAGTAAAATCTCAATGCTTCCACAGACTTGCTGCCCAGAAAAGAGGAATCACTGAACTTATTACAGAACTAATGTTCAATGAGCCACAAAACTATCCAGAACTTCTTTCCAGGTGGTGGACAGAGTTTCTCAGCAGCTTTGTTACAAAGCCCTCTCTTCGTTATTTGTGCCCTAAAATTCAAATCACTAAACTAAGGCGATTTGACCATAGAGACAGATCTGCTAATTTGGGAGTATGCCATGTGAAAAACTGCTCCTCAGCATTGAGGGCAACCACCACACAGGAGATACTCTTCTTGCTCTTTGAGATGATTCAACAGCCTTAATTTACACATCAAAGGGTGCAAGGGTTACATACGATCGAGATCTGTGCCTGGATCGCCGATAGTTTGGATCTGCCTGGGTTTTCCCCTTCTGCCGCCGCAGCACAGCTTCCCACTGAGGAGCCGAGTCAATCATATCATTCTCCTGCCGTAATCTGCAAAAGGGGTCCCAAGAGTTTAGCCTGAGGGCAGAATGCTCTGAGAAGCAATGGGGTATTTTTCCCCCCGACAACAAAAATCCAGCTCCTGCAATGCTGTACTGAACCTTCCATCTTGCTAAATTTTAACTAATGGTTCCAAACTACATTAAAGTGTAAGAACTATATAAAAGAAAACTTGCTGATTTGTTATTTAGAAACAGTATGAGCCAGAAATGTAACATTCCATGCCTTTAAGGACAGACCCACAACTTGAATTATTCCTCCCAGCCCAAACTAAACATCTAGAACTTTTCCCTGTTTACATATTCCACTCTACTTCATCTGCACCAAATGAGAGACCCACATCATGATTCAAGGTTGTACTATTACAGCTTTCACAAGTACTTTACTGCAGCATGTGCCTTCCTAGGATCTGGGGAAAAATCCCCTCGGTGAGTCCCTACTCAGAAGAATCATCCTTTCATCCTAACCTGCAACAAAGCTCAGGATGCATGCAGACCTCCATGGCACTCCTTCTGCATTACCCCCTGAGGCTTTGGTCCCTGTCATGGCTTGTGTGGATCTAAATTACATACTATGCCTTTTGTTTCTTCTTTTTTTTAATTTGGTTTCTTTAAAATCCATGAATTCGTTGATGGAATGCATTACAGATTGAGACAAATATCAAAATCCTGTGAACTCAGCACATTAGTTAGCATCCGGGAGTAATTCCACTATGCCACAGGCAGCCAGGCTGTGTTTGACCAAGTTCTGCACATGCTTCCCACAGTTTCAAGGCTGCACATATGACTGCTGGGATGAAGTGCTAAGGTGGTGGAGCAAATGGATATGCTTGGTCACAACAGTGAATTTAAAATTCAGCAGGGATTTCAAAACATCCCTGAAAAATATCACCCAATTGTGGATTGTCTGATTGGATGGTATGACTGGCATACTGGAGAAGCCAGAGGGGAAGACTGACAGGTAAAACAAAGGAAGAAGCCAACAAAGGCATTACAACCAGAGATGTAGGTAATGCAAAGTATGTTGTTGCTGGTCTTCAATTCAGATATACATTTCTCTTTGAGTTTTGAATCATATCAGGCTAAACCAGCTACACAGGCTTCTGCTTTAATCAGATCTTCTCACACATGCATAATGAATTTTGAGCTCAATCCCCAACTACTGTAAACAGCCACAACTCTACCAAATGGTATGAAGGCTCTGGAGAAGACTGCAACCTCAGGTTTTGCTTTCTAAGCAAATCTTTTTAAATCGGTAATCTGCTGAAAGGTATTAACTTCTAAGGATTTAGTAGAAGGACTCACACAACAACAAGTAATGAGTTGTGATTTTCATCCCAAATAATCCAATTTGTGCAAATAGCAATCATCCCTTATAGTATAGACACCACCAACTGCCTCTCACACATGGCAGTCACTTGCACAAAAATACCCAAAATCTAAATATATAAAGTTAGCATTGCAGCTATCAAAACATGTAGTGTCAGCACACTTGAAGTACTGTTGCACCACAGCAGAACTCTACTAGATGGAGACACAAAGAAACAAAATATACATTTTGCAGCTGCAAAGAAAGGTAGTGTGCTCACATTTAACAAGATAAAATATGACCACGGTACCACCATCTCTACATGAAATACATTATTTGAATGCAATGTTCAAATTCTGATAATTTTGAGGCAAATTTTTTAGCTTTTTGGTGACAGAAAGTACAAAAAAAAAAAAGAAAAGCTGAAATAAGTTTAGCTCCAATCCTAAATTTCTATTTAAAGGTACTTTTGAATAAAAACTATTGCCCTTGTACTGAAAGCCCATTACAGTTTTCCTTTCATTCTTTTCCCTGAGCACTGGCACAGGTTGCCCAGAGAGGTGGTGGCGTCTCCATCCTTGCAGATACTGAAAAGCTGCTTGGGAATGGTCCAGACACCTGGCTCTGGGCGGCCCTGCTGGAGCAGTGGTTGGACGATGTGGCACCCAGAGGTCCGTGCCAGTCTCAACTATTCAGTCACTCTCTGATTCTAATCAGATGCATATTCTAAGTTTAGTCAGGAAGGAAGCTATGTTTCAATACACATTGTCTGCTCCTTTAATATACTTTCATCTACACAATAAATTTAGACCACAGGATTGAAAACACAAATACATTTCTTCTGTGATTGAAATACGCTCATCTCAGGTTCTTCTTCACTTTCATGTGAACATCTGCTTAGGGGAAAACATTCATATAATGGAGTGAAACCTCAAGGATTGAGATCAAGTAAAAAGATTTTTGCTGAGGTTTTTCTAGTGTTCTACCTTCAGAAGCTGTCATCCACATTTCTGGTTTTCTCTGATAATTTGTTTCCTTCTGGCAAATAGTTCACAGTGATCTCTTGTCATGTGAACAATATATTCTACTCTACTATGATCCGAAGCAGATTTCTATGGTTAATGTGAATATTCACTCATTTTATTCCAATAAAATAAAACAATTTTGTTTCTGCTTGTGTAAGGGACCTGATCATTGTACTGGGAAATAAATTGTGTTTGTCTATGCAACAGCAGAAACTTGAGTAACAGCAGTTGCAAGCCTCATTATAATGTTCTATTTACCCTGCTAGGGCTGGCTCATCTCTGAAAACAGGAAAGCTACTCTATGCCTCTGACCTTTCAGCTTGTTATGTTCCTGCTGTGGCTGCTAACAAAATGCAGAAATTCATTATGACTGGTTGTTTTCCTGCACCTGCTCACAAGGAACAAGTCTTAGACTTCCAGCTCATTTAGTACTTGTTTAATCTAACACTGATAATGATTTTTTATCTGGTTGGGTTTCAAGTGATCACCTAAGAACAAGAAATGCTGAAACATTAACATTTCTGCTGTATCTTACACTTCTGAAAATGTGAAAAACTTAGAAACTACCAAAAAGTTTTGATTTTTTTTTTTTTTTCTTTTTTTTTTCTTTTTTTTTCTTTTTTTTTTCTTTTTTTTTTCTTTTTTTCCATGAGGTGAGGCAGGGTTGGTAAAGGCCCTTTCATTCTTCACAAAATGATAAGCAATACTTAATACTTCCTACAATTCAGTCTTTATATTGCCAGGAGCTCTTAAAAACATTCTTGTGGTCAGTCTCTAATTTCTTTCACTTGCTTGTGGAGCTCCTTGCACAAGGAGTTTCACAGGAGGAAAAAAACCTGGCAAGAGTGTTCTGGAAGAAAGGGATACAAAATACCATTTACTGCTGATCATTGAAACTACACTCAGTATGTCATTTAAACTTCAGCTGGAAAACAAACCTTCCATGAACACTAGGTTATTGTTAGCCAAGTACCTTACAAGACTGTGCTCTAATTTAGGTAAGCTTCAAAGAAATCTTATGTCTCAGATGTGCTTTATGCCATCCCATGTGAGTGTCACAATGATTTTTTAACATTTCTTTAACTATTGCAAGTCATGCTGAAAATGTAATTATACTGCATACCCCTGCAGCACTTCCTAGCATGCAATTATTTCTAAGAGCTTCCAGAGATCTGAAAATCATTTATCACTGAATATAAGACATGAAGAAATGATGGCAGCTCATGCAGATAGTAACTTGGAAACTCTGCCTTTAAAGTTTTCCTCTTTTGTCCAGTTAAATTTCTCTTGCACTGTGTTTGTGCAATATTAGGAAATTCTATGTGCTTTTAAAAAGTGTATTTTCAGAAATACCTCTAGGATGTTGTTATCTCCAGTGCAACATAAAATATACAGCGTTGAAGGGAATTTATAGGAAATCAGTAGTTATGCCATCTTTTTCATACCAGCAACAAGAAAAATAGAATACATAGTGCAGGACTTGTTAGCATATAAACTGTTGCTGTCCTATTAAAATCTGATGCTGTACACATTTTGGGTTTGGGCCCACACCTGACATTTCGGAAAACAAAATCTTTATACAATTAAATACATGAATTTAAAAACAACATTGAGATTCATATCCACTAAAACTATTTTTACTTCTCAACACCTTCTTTTCTGCTTGAAAAAATCTGCAGTTGAATTTGTGAGGTAAAAGTATATGCTGAGAATATAATTACCAAGATATTATCCACTTTATTTGCATTTATATTGCAAGTCTTTTGTAAATGTGCCCCATACTTGATTTTGTGGTTCATTACTGAGCTCTTTCCAATCAACAGGAGGGCAGGTATTCATTGCGTACAACTATAATGATGTATTCTGGCAATTATCACTCTTCTTGTTCAGAAAAGGGTCTTTAGCTGCCTCAGGAGGACTATACATATAAAATATGTTAGATCCCTTCTTACTAAGTTTATCTGAGAGAAGTCCATCTCCATTTGTCTGTGTTTCATGTCTCCCTGTCTAAGATATTTAATATATTGTCACCTGTTTCTCTTCTTCCGATGTTCTCTGTTGGAATTTTCAGATTCATTGCCACTGCTGGTGTTACAGCGGGACCGTGACCTGGAGAAGAGAAAAGCAGCATCTCAGGACAAATTTATCTACTAACACCAAAAATATTGCAGTGCTAAACGAGGAAAGAACAACACTACAAAGACATTACTTGGAAAATCAGAATTAAAAGGCTCTGGAGTGCTTGTGTATATCTGCAAGTCATATTACCTTTTTTCTCATAATTGATTGGGAAGAACTGCTTCAAAAGTAGTGCACCCAGAGTGTAGTATCAGGTGAGCACTATTTTAATTTTAAATAATTTCACAGTTTCATTTTTAAAAATTTCTATTATTTAATTGTTCAGCATTCTTTTAGTGTGTGCCGCATAAATGAGTTTCTCAGAGATGTGAAATGTTTCATCTGTAATCTGTATGGCCCTTTCCTTCTTGCATATTGTACACTCAACAGAAATGATACAGAATTCTGGGTTTGCAGGCAAAACAAAATGCTCACAGATCTGTATTTTCTATTCCAGTAAGCTCCTAAGTTCTCAGTCTATGGAGTCTGTTCTCCTCTGTCTCCTAAATTAGAAAATGATTAGTTCAAATATCTCTCACTCAAACAAAAATGTGTTAGAAGAATAGGACAGCTAAAATCTAGGAAAATCAGCTCAATGAAGCTTGTCTGAAGGGAATGTTAGGCAGCATGGAAGAAACACTAGTAACACTAGGACTCTGATGCTCTTTACGGAAAAAAAGAAGGCTGCACTACCTACAGGCAAACTCCTCTTAACTACCTGAGACCCTTAAATCCATGATTACATTTTGGAGCAGACAGGCCAACTGTCAGGGCTTAGGTCCTAGAAACCAGGACTGCCACTGGCTAAGTTCTAAAGACTGGCACTCTCATCAAAATCTGGTTTGGACCGTTCATTCTTTAGTGTGAGGATGGTCTTTGGATGCTTGGATTTGATGATCTGAAAAAGGTCCTTCCCAATCTGAACATTTCTGTGATTCCATTAATTCCCCCAAAGACATAAGTGTTTCTCAGCTATACTCACAGCCCAGCTGATTAATGAGGAAAATTGACAAAAAAGTATCAGTCAGCTTTCCTGATACTAACACGAGCTGGTCTACAAGGATATAGGCTGTATGGAGTTGGAATCAGTGATGGTTTTGCTGCAATGGAAAACTGAATTTTTCTTCTAAGGTATCTGGCCATGACGTAGGAGCTATGAGGGGATAACTCCTGATGATGCTGGTAGAGGTGCATATTTTTGTATGCTTCCCAGCTTTTCTTTTGCTCTTTGATAGCTAACATTTGAAAGAGGACAGATTTGTTAAACTACACCTCAAACAAGCCAAGGAGAGAAAGCAGTTCCTTAGGGGTAAGTAACAGGTAAGGGGAAGCATTTCATGACAAGGTAGGAAGGTGCTGACTAGCACCTGCTCACTGCATGTTCTAATGGTTTAGGAAGAGGACCCCAAACAGGATGAGAGAAGATTGTTCTCAGGGAACAGCACAGATGCAGCATGGAGCTGTTCTATCTGGTCAGGCACACACTACTCTGCTTTCTAGAGGACTAGGACTAAATAACCAGGACACTGTTACAGATGTCATTCTGACACACGTGAGAGCCTCATGAAATTAGTGACCAGTGAATTATGATTGCCTTCATCAAATTGTTGAGCCTTTAAATGCCTCGGTCCATAGAGTCTGTTCTCCTCCTCTCTCCTAAATTAGGAAATCATTAGCTCAAATAGCTCCCATTGAAACAAAAATGTCTTAGAATAATATGACAGCTAAAGTCCAGGAAAATCAGTTCAACCCAGCTTGCCTGAAGGGAATAAATTTGGCAAAGTGAAATTTCCCCCAGAGAAGAAGCTTCTCCCTGTTGGAAAAGATATCAAGTTTAATTTTTATTTATTTTATAGCTTTAGTCAGGTTTGTTTGCCTTTGTCCCAGGGGAAGGAAATTGAAATTTTTCAGGGCATTTTTTCCACTAGGCAAGGCATGATGAACTTAACATCTCAACAG
>WAAE01026659.1:0-20893 GCA_013400495.1 Nicator chloris
AAAATAAAATACAAAATAAAAATGAGCATGTTTTGCTCATTTGCCCATCAAAAAGGTCACCAAATCTGAAAAAAACAGTTCAAAGCATGTAACCTTGGAAATTTATGTGTGCATGATATCAAGAGGTCAGAATGACAATGCATGTGAGCCATTAACTTTCACTGTAGTAATGGTGTTCTAGCTAGAATTAGCTCTCATTTTTCAGTAGTTCATTTAAGCCTTGGCACTTTAAATAATTAAATCGCCAAATGAAAGAACTGAGGTGGGTGTGATTTTTACCAATATCTTTTAAAAAAATTATTTCTTTTATATTGCATGAGTATGTCAGTGAGCAATGAGCTAAGCACAGCTCAGACTCAGCTCATGCGTGCAATGAGAGCAACACCGAGCTCTGCGTCTTTTCAGCAGATGTGGTCTGGAGCCAAGATCCTGAGCGATGCAGGTGTGACTGGACTATCTGATAATGACTTGTCCCCACGTATGCAAATTGCCAGAACCTAACATTGGCAAGAGGACAGGAAAGGTCCCACCTACGTTTTGTGTGCCACAAATGTGCGGCTCAGCCTCTTGAGTCACAGTAGCAGGAGCAACACCATTATAAACCCTGCCAAGATCTTTGTAAAGTCTTCATGCTCTGCTGCAGGGGAGGGTGCAATGCACGGGCTGTGGCCATTTGCCTTAGATTCTATTCCAGCAAAAGGCAGAATGCAAAGGGGTGGGAGGTTAAAGAATGCAGCCAGGCCTTAGATCCCAAAGTCCTGCATATGGATATGTGTTCTGAAGTCACGGAATGACCAACTTCCATTTCTAGACATGTAAGACTTCCAGGGATCACAGCCTAGAAATTTTGGGAATTAGTTTCAGGGGATTTTAGGAGTCCTTTGACAGGACTGTGTATAACTAACTGCAGGTGTTAGATGACAGGTAAAGCACGAAGCATTAATGAAAGGGAATGATATTAAAAAGACACTTTCTTGATAACTGTTGTTCATTAAAGTCAGACTGTGTGGGGAAGCCTCTGACTTATGCATCATATAGAGGTGATTCACAAGAGCGAAGGGAGACAGGTCTTTACAAGTCCTTCTCGTATGACAGAGAAGAGGCATCCCAGAGCCACTTTCCACTCTCTCCAGAAGAACTGGCAGGGTATGGAGAAAGACTCATTTCAAAGAGAGTAATGTACTTTCCAGAGCCTGATAAGCTCCATATCATTCTCCATAGAGACCATTCCTTCAGACATATATGTTAACTTGCTGTATTCTGGTTATGTTATTATTATTATTAATCTTGAAACTCTGGTCTCATTTCTGGTAGATGATTGTGTTTTGACCTGTGATTCACCTATTCACTTCTAGTTTTCTGTGAGATAAGGATGTTGAACAGTTGCCAAATTTCATACCAGGAGTGTCTGAACAGTAGTGGTAGATTAAATAATCTCTGCAAACAATATTTCTATAAAGGCTTTTAAAGCACATTAGGATCTTTTGGGATGAAAAGCAATTGTAAACTGCATTCATGATTGTCATCCAGCACTTAGGTGTTATCAGAACAGAATGAAGAAGAAAGAAAAGCTATATAATGATTCCTGAAGTGAATATGTGATGTGTTGACCTTTGCTAACTAGCAGAGTTTCTTTTTCAAGTGTGAAGGTACAGAAATAATATCTGACTCGAGATTTAGAAGATTTCATTTTCATCCTCTAGAGGTACTAGCTTGTATTTCTTATTTACTTTTATCATTAATAAGGACCCAGAAGCACAGCAAGCGAGAAAGTAGTATCCCACAAGATATTCTGGAGTTTCAGAGTGCTTTTTTCTCAATTACAACAAAAATCTCAGTTAGACTAGAAATGCTAATCTATTTTATTTTGGAATGCTGAACAATTTTATTTTAATAATGCTGAAGCAGAGTATTATATTGAATCAAATCTCTGAAGGATATTATGTAAATAATATGAAACCTTATCAATTAAAGGTAATAACAAAATTGATAAATTTAAAAAACTATACTAAATGTTTCCAATTTTTCAAAACACAAGGTTTTAATATGACAGAATTAAAGCAAAAGGTGAAACCAGATTCAATTTTATACTTTTCTCTTAAAGTGAGTATGAAAACTGGCACAATCTTATTTTAATTCAACATTTTGGAATGTGAAACAGCTTTTGACCATGTATGAATTCTTAAGACAATAGCTACATCAGAATAAGTCTTTGCTAGGTTGCTTCACTCTAAGTAACAGTGGATGACTGCCTGCAAAACATTTCCGTTTGCAGACCTTAATTGCAGTAGAGGAGACATCTCTCCATCAAATTCCTGCAGGCCATGTGCCAGGATCAGAAACTCTGCTTGGCTTAGATGCAGGTCTAAAGGGATGTAGCAATTAAGCTGTTTTCTTATCCTTAGGTCTTCACTTATACCGAGTTACTGCTATGCAAAGCTAGAGCATGAAATTACGGTTGGTGTGGTGTTGTATACAACTCTGCACTAAGGAAGAAAAAGGAAACGTTTGTGTGGCCTTGTCTGGTCATGTGTTTTGACAACACAAGTACCACACAGAATGCTATTAGCAGAATGAGAGCATGGAATAATGAGTAAGAGCACAGATACATTTTCTTGTCAGTAAATCCAGGCTTAAGTTGGGTGCTCCAAACTACCTCCTTGTGTAGACATTTTTATGAGCAATGAGAGAGATAGCTTACTTAGAAATGTGCTTTCTAAGCTGTTTGGCTCTCAAAGCTGTTTTGAAAGCTTAATGTCTTTGAAGATAGGTTGAAGTGCTTTATTCATAGTTGTGGCATTAATAAACTTCTCACAGACAGTGATTGTGGAATGGCATGTGTACAAACCAATAATAACTTCCTAACTTGTGCAGCCCTCTCTAATTCCCTTCCCTTAGGGTTGACACAGAGCTTTTGGCAATATTATCTTGTGGTTCAACATACCATCCCTCTGCCAATCTCAGGACAGACTAGCATCAAGCAGCTGCCACCAGCAGCTGTGGACATTCAGCACCTCTGAAAATTAGCTGCAGGGTATCTAAAGTCTGGTATTCCAGAAGTGGTGAACCATAAATTAAAAGCTGCTGTTGCAAACATAACTGTAGTTCTTGAAGTTTTCATAAGAGTTACTAGAATTAAATCCTTACAGAGGATAAAAATAAGTGAGAAAAATCAAGAGACTTGCTGTACCTACTTGAAAAGGAGAATCTACATGAATGATGCTCACTCTAATTGTTTCAAGTAACATCTTAAAAGCAATGTTGATAATTTTGAAACAACAAAAAAGAGTAGTAAATTATCTGTTAAAGTGAAGCCACATTGCAAGCTCAACAGTTAGTGTGGTACCACACAAAATAGCAAAATGAACGAATTTGTTGGTTAAAACACTGAACAGTTGGTTGATAAACCTGCTGGGGACTTGGCAAGAAAAGCTGAACATCAGTAGAAGTTAAATTGGGATGAAAATATTTGGAGAAAAAAAGAAGAGAATGCAGAAAACTAAGAGTTGAAATGCCTCATTTACCATATTTCATTTTAGTTTCTTACCTGAGGTCCTACATGGTTATCACATTTTACAGTGAAGATAAGTGATTCTACTCAGTAACACAGTTTAAACAAAGAATGAAGCATAGCCCCATTTCTAAATTTATATTGGTTCTTAATTTGGTGTCAGATATCACAAATAGTATTTTTAGAGTCATATTGCATATCACTAGCTATGGCATACAAGTTGTAAAACAACATCTCCAGGCCTAGGAAACCCTCTTTCCTCCAATCAAGCTTGATAAATAAGAAGTTCTTAGGCTGCTGGAGTCAGTGAGATAATACCCTAATCAATTCATGTCACAGAGCTCTCTGAAAGACCTCTGACTCTTCTGCTGAAGGCTTCATGGATGGAGCCACATTTGTGGTGGTACTTCGGGCTGGTTTTGGGGTTAATCTCCCCATTCTCCACACCTTTCCCATCTCAGAATGAGTCTGAGAGTATTCAAAGTGGATTTCCTTTGGATGAAACTAAACCAGGACACACGCTCCAGTCATGCTTCAGATGCAATGGGCTCAGTGCATGGGGCCAGACCAGAAGTAATTTGAAGCTCTCTGAAGTGCAGCTCATGCAGATACCAATTCCTAAGCACAAGCTGTTCATGTCTAAAAATCTTCTTTTGTTGGCCTGCGTTTCTCGGTAAGGCAGACGTGGTTTGTCTGTCCATCTGCATTGCTGCCTGGACACTGCCCATGGGCCACGCTGCCCACAATTCCTGTGCTCTGGCTGCAGCATCAAAACCCTTCTTAGGCTTGTTTGCTTCTATGGGTTTTGTGGAGAATAAAATGCGTTTACAACAGCCTTCCCCTGTGCAAGGCAAGCCAGAGTCCCAAAGCGGGGTAGATTTAAGACTGAGAATCTTTGATCTGGCACCATGTGGTCCTGCACTGAGATTTTAGGACCCACATATCCACTGGAGTTGGAGCAAGAGAGTAATAGTGATCACTGGTTGGCTGGTGCATATACCAAAAGATGTAAAAAGCATAATATGATGTTCATCATGTATTTTTTACAGGATGCACATCAACATGGACTTTGGGGTGGGAGGAGTTTTTGGAATGAATCATTTGGGTTAAAATGGGCGTTCCCAGAATTTTTCTCTCAGCTTATTCATTTTCTGACTTCTTCTCTGAAAAAGAGTTTTCCATTGACTCACAAAGTTTTGTTGTTGCAAAAAGGCTAGAACACTCTATTTGCTTTTAATAAAATCTTTAATGTACTTGTCAAAGCTCACCAGTGCTAATAAATATCCATATGGTGTTTTAAAAAAATCCATATAGTATTCCCATATCAGAATCAGCAGGTGTAATCCACAGAAAGCATCCATCCAGTGCCTTAAAAATGCATCAAGTTCTCCATAAACAAACAAATAATATACAAACAATATAATTGTCTCTATGGTCCTATGGAGGGAAATACTGGTGGTTCCTCCTCTCTGGGTTCTGTCTGAAGGTGGAGGAAGGTACTCCTCATGCCTCTTGCAAGGAAGAAGGAGCTTCACACTACACACTCCGGTGTTAGGAGTGCACAAATCCTCCATAGGTACCTGGCCAGTGAAGATGATGATTGTGGCCATTGTGTGCCGATTTGGTGCGTCTGCTGAGCTGCCTTGAATATGTCCTATTCATTCTATGATTTCTGCTAGCAAAGGGATTTATCTAGAGGTTTTTCTTATATACTGTTTTTGCATCTTTCTGGGATCTACTGTATCTACGAGCCATTGCTGACCAGTGCAGAAGTTGTGTGGGCTTGATGAGAAAAGTGCCTTTTAAAAATTGACTGTTGAACTATTTCTCTTCTTACAGCCCATACAGCAGCAGAGCACACTTAAAACATAGTGGTGGTCCCTTCCTGGTGCCTGTGAATTCTGAGGAATGTGAATTACTGATAGTTTTGGTTATTTTGTTTCTTTTAGAACATTAAGTCTTGGTTTCCTCGTTTTTTTTTTTTCTTTTGTAAGATGGTTGCATTAACAGATTGCACTTCCTCCTTAGCAGCCCATTAATATTGATATTTTCATGTGTATTCTCATATCTCACTTGACTGTCATAAAAAGTAGTATTTATTAGTACACTTCATTTAGTGCAGTGTATGAAACTAGTACTGTCTCAGAATAAATACATTATGCCTCTCATGCATGATATAAAATTTAGAAAGGAATTAGACACTAGAAAAAATGAAAGAAAGGAAGGGCGGGGGGGGGAAGAGAAGAAAGAAAAGCCATGGACACCCAGAAGCCAGACTGATGCAAATTGTTGTAAGCTTCATTGGAAAAAAAAAGGGGAAAAAAATCAGTTTTCATAAATAATACTCCTTCTCCTTGAATGTTGATATTGTTCAGATGAGTATTTATACAACTATTTGACTCAAAACTGGTGTCTGTCATTGCTTTGGAAAGGGAAGTTTGTCCACACGCTGAATAAGAAGATAAAAAAGTAGCCTTATAGGCTTATAGGAATATGAGGGCCTTCACTAGTACTGTCTCTGCCCAAGGAAAATATAAGCAAATGTATGAAAAAAATGCCGGGTTGCAAACTTTTTCCTCCATTTTCCACAGAATTAAAGAAGCGTGGGTTCGGAAAGATCTAAGAAGGTCAGACTGTGAAATTTGCAGGCAAAAACATTTGGTGGTCCATTCAAAAGGGAAGTAAAAATAAGGGAATAGATTAAAAACAAAACTACTCATGAATGATTTGGATAAAAATGAAATGTTCCTCACAGTTGTGAGTGTTCTCTGTGCTTTGCTCTGGTCCCCCAGGACAGGATGTACAAGAGCCCTGATCACTGCAAATCAGTCTTACACCAGTGCTTGCCCCTTTCTCTTTTTTTTACAGAGGGAGGTAGATCAGTAAAGCAAGAAGCACCCGTGTGGACAACCTATTTCATTGTGTTTAACTGATTTAGTTGTTTCCAAGACAGTACAGTGCAATACTTACTGCTATATGACATGCAGAAATTCTTTTCACTTTCCGCCATCATAAAATTAAATATTCCTTTTTTACTTTTTTACGTTATAAGAGAAAATGACACAATACTAATATTATTCTCCTGCAATCAGTTTATTCTACACTGAGTATACACAAACAGGTAGAACAAGATGCAAATCATCTTCAACCTAAAAAAGATCTTTTTAAAATTTCTTATAAGGAATTTCTACTCATAACATTTTTTTTTCTCAGAACACTGATAGCAAAACCATCATGATACATATACGTTTGATATTGTTTTGTTTTGGAATTCACAATAAGTGGGACTCTCAAAAGCAATCTGGGATGACCTCATTCAAATCTTACTGGCATTGCATGTCTGCAAGGACAAGACACTTGGGAAAAAATCCACCTCAGAATCACTTAAGCTGTATTTCCACAGGACAGTAAATCTAATTTTAAGAAGCACTGTAGAGAAACAAAACACCACAGCCACGACATAAAGCCCTGAAGCTGTACAATGTCTCCCTGTCAGTCCAAGTTTTTAAAAACACTGAAGGAGAACCTTTGTTTTAGCAAGATTTATGTCAGAAAGGCATCATTTGTTTGTCTAAAGCTGGGAGAAAGCTGAAATGCAGCTCAAGATGTAAGCCCCATGTTTTTGGGGCTGGTGTTGGTGGTTCTGTATGGCAATAGGAACATGTCAGTCCTTGCATTCAGTCCTATGAGAATATGGGCTCATAGCTGGGTGGGCATGTGCTGTAGGGGTCTGTAAGAACAATGGAGAGCTTTACCCATCTGCAGCACGAACAAAGACATCTGGTATCCGAAGCAGTGTGTCCAGCTCACCTATTATTTCACCTATGAAAAAAAGGAGCTCTTGGTAGCTTTATGGTAGCATGATGTGGGTGAAAGGGTGCCTTTTCCTGATTTTATTTTGGGTCAAAACAGAAGAATCACACTGTGACTCCAGTGCTGTGTTACTGCAGATGCTCAGTGCATCTTTAGAATTTAATCTACTTTACCATCTACAAAAAGATCACCTAATGCAGCAGAATCATGACCACTATCAAACAATAATCTGAGGAGTTAGTGAGCTGAAGTATGACCTGCTCCGTTTGTCAAATTTGTGGAGTTAGGGCACTTTCTCGCTTTCCCTCTGCGTAGATCCATTGTAATAAATTTGGATTGCGTGTCAATTACTGTAATTTATGACTACCCATCTCGCCATTCTGATTATATATGTGATTTTAATTTAAGGCTTCCTTGTTGTACAATATTTATTATCAGTTCTCTATTTTAGCCAGCATTGAGATAACTGCTATTTTGCACTCTTCTAATGTCTTCTCTTTTCAAGGTCATCAGTTTGGTGACATCGCTGAAAATGAAGTAGGACGTATGGTTCAGTTTAATCAAATTTCATGCTCTGTTGCCTCCTTCTTATGGCCTCTGTGCTAATTGATCAAGTTTCCAATTAAAGTCCTCCATCTTTGTTTTAATTCTTTGTTAAGGTTTTTATTCCTTTACATCGTTTCATGAGATCTAACCTGTTACAAGTACAACCATCTCTGCTTTTGCAATTGTCTAGTTAGAATAATTTAGCTATATATTTCTAATTTAGCTATATAGATCATGTCATTTCACCTTTCTTATTATTAAAACCATCAGTGGACTAGCTTAATCTGTTGGATTTAGACTTAAAATCCAAAAATTTGATTCATTTTTCAAGGTCATATTAGTTTACCTCATGAATTGTCATGGCTAAAAGTCTCTCTGTATCTCAGCAGCTTTAGGCATGTTGCTTTGGCACAATTAAGCAAATTGCTGTTCCTAAAGAAATATTGAAATGACTCCCACTAATAAATGGGGCCATGCCAGGCATGTGCAGAAAATTTTGCCTTATAGAAAGGTTTTCCTAACAAGCAGTGATTCTGTTTTCATTCTTTTATTGTTTTTGTATGGATCAAGAAAAATGTTAATATGGTAAATGTATATGGCTATGTAAGGTTGTTTACTTGTTCTCGAGTTCATAACACTATGTTTTATCGCCTGAGTAATACTATACCAAGTGTTTTTTGAAATCCACTATGTTCATTTTTAAAAACAAATAATCTCTTGATTCAAATGTTTTTTAAAAGGCCAAACAAAATGTGCTGATAAAATCCATATAGCTACCTTTTTTTTTTCAGGGAGTCTTTGTTCAATTAGAGACAATTCATTTTAACCTGTGGACTTGTAACTTAAGTTCTGGTGCTTTCAATTCTCATGAAAATATAGACCAGATCATTCTCTGAAAAAAAACTGTGATAACTGTCAGCAGTCTTACAAGGTTTATGGTTTACACCCTTCGTGGTATGAAAAAATCTTACTTTATGATAACCTTCAAATAAAGTGTGAAAGCCTAAAAAACATTTTACATGCCTCTTTTTGAAGATGCAAAATCAGGTTTGCTTTCAACCTCCGCTATCTGAGTGTTAAAACAGAGGTATTGTGTTCGTAAGACCGACTGTAGCAGACCAATTCCAGAGTCACTGTGCTCATACATTTTGTATGCTGTTATAGCATAAAGTCCTGTAGTTCTTAAACACTTCCTCCCGTGTTGAAGGGATGTGTTGTGGTTTAAGCCCAGCCAGCAACCGAGCACCACACAACCACTCTCTCACTGCCCCACTCACAGGGTCAAGAGAGAACTGGAAGTGTAGAAGTGAAAAAACCTTTGGAATAAAGACAACTTCATAGCGAAAGCAAAAGCTGTGGAAGAGTAAAGCAAAGCAAGGGATCCATTCACCAATTCCCATGGGCAGGCAGGCGTGCAGCCATGCTCAGGAAAGCTGGGCTCCGTCTCGTGTAAAGGTGACTTGCAAACAAACGTTCCAGACATCCCCCTTCCTGTCTTCCCCCAGCTTTCCATGCTGATGGTGATGCCATATGGTGTGAGATAGCCCTTGGGTCAGCTGGGATCAGCTGTCCTGACTGTGCCCACTCACTGGTGAGGCAGTGCAAGCAGCAGAAGAGGCCTTCACTCTGTGCAAGCAGCAGTAACAACATCTCTGCATTATCAACACTGTTTTCAGCACAAATCCAAAACACAGCTCCATACCAGTTACTGTGGAGAAAATTAACCCTACCCCAGGCAAAACCAGTACAGCATGCTGCAAAGTTCTGTGCTTTGGAAACCTTCTTGTCCTTTCATGTTGACTATTCTGGCAGTCACCAGGAGAAAACCTGATACTTTGGGAGGACTTGAGTCTTGGGAGTCAGGTAGAATGAGGTAAGATCCTGATTCTACTGCAGGGAGTGATAAAACTTCTGTTGATTTCAACATAGTCAATATTTCATCCTTCCACCCAAGAGGAAAGCATTCATAGATGACGGTATAATCTGTGGCATCAAATTCTATTTGGGATCCATTGGGTTTCTTCGGGCAAGTCCACTGACCACAATAAACAACAGAAATATCTATATCACCAAAAATAGTTCTACTTGTGGAGGCCCTCTTCAGACCACTGAGGCATTTTTTAAGGGGTGGTAAGATTTATCCAGCCTGTAGCTCGTTTTCAAAAGTAGTCAAGTACTGAATGTTTGAGAAAATCACAGTAACATGGCAAATATATAGTGATACCTCCCTGGCATGTTCTCCCTGCTTCCAGTAATCTGTAGCTTAACAAATTCATTGGTTATAAATATTATTTTTTGATTTACCATCCTTGGTAGAATAATTTCCATGAATTAGCCCTGTTGCTTTTTGAAATGGTAAGAATAAACATTATTTAGAATAATCTTGGGCAAGAAATTTCTCAGTTTAATTGTGCTGCCAACAAAAATGTCTTCTATTTTTTTGTTGTTTTCAGCCTGTCCCCTGATAATGTGATTTTTTGCCCCTATTTCTTGCACTGAGAAAAAATCAAATAATTTCCTAATGATCCTCTCAATGTTATTGACATTTCTATTAATTTGTGTCATATCTAGCCTTGGTTCTCTCTTTTCTCTGCAAAAGAGTCTTAATCTAGTTTTCTCTACTTTGGATATTATTCTCGTCTATGTGATACCTTCTCTGAATGTTTTCTCACCCTTGTATAGCTTTTCTGACCAGAAAGTCAGAACTGCAGGCAGTGTTGAGCTATGGGCACACCATGGGTTTATAAAAAGAAATAATTACATTTGCAGCCTGATTCTCTATTTGTTTCCTGGTATTTCCAAGCATCCCTAGTGTTTTTCTTGGGCCAGTTGCTGTTTTTATGGAATCAGCTGCTGTGACTGGGAGTTCTCATTCTGGACACAGGGCAGATAGTTCAGAGCCTGTCCTTGCACGTATCAGGTTAAATTGTGTCTCCTGGTGTATCACTGCATATTTACTGACATTGCGTTTTAGCTTTCATGTTATTCTCCACCACGGTGCTATATTTCTGTGTGCTTTTACAGCATCCTTTCCTTTCTCCCTCTCACTCTTCCCTCCTCTTCTTTTTTGAGCATTTTTGAAAATATTTATTAAAAGCCCTTTAAGAGGGAGCTTGTTGAAAGCTTTTTGAAAGTCCTTTCACTATGTTGTGAAACGCCTTTGAAAAGGCTTTGTACTCTCCATGCACAATTCCTACAAGTGGAATTACCTCAAATAGGCAAATGCTTTTGCCTGAATGTCTCTGCCCTTTGCTTCTGCTCCTCAGAACAACAGGTCAATAATGCCCCTCTTTTGCAAGTTATTTCAGGGATTTGGGCAGTAAAGACCATGCACATGCTAGCCATTAGTACTTTCTAATTTAGCTATTTCAGTAATGACTTACATAGTGAATGCTTGAAGGGAGCCATAGGAAGAGCACAAGCTGTTCTTTAATTGCATCTGGCAGCCATAATAATTAATAATTATAAAGCAAACATTGTCTACATTTGAAATATGCAACTACTACAGTGAAAGAAGATTGTAATGTCTCTGCTTTTAAAAATCCCTCAAGCCATTATGTTCTTTAATAAGTGTATTCTGAAGTGTATTTTCTTATGCAAGTGGGCAATTCAAGAAATGCAGAGATGAATCCACTGCATTATATCTTTAAATCAAGATTAAAATAAATTCAAAGACAATTGAAATTATTACTAAACTTAGTAAAGCAAATTCCTGCATCCTTCCCCTGGTTATTCAACACTGCTTAGCTTGCAAGGAGATGAGTAGAATAGTCCATCCCCATCCTAACAAATAAACATGGCAGCAATAAACCTCTTTTATTGAATGTTTGATTATTTTAAGAAAACCTGCTTGTTTTTTAAAATGTATGTTCTGTTCTTTCTCGACACGGTGAGCCACAACACATAATAAATTTTAAACCAATTTTGTCTGTGAATGCACACAATCGATTTAAATAGCATTTACTTGCGTTGGATTGTTTTAAGAGGACAGTAGCTCAGCAAGCAGGAAAGTTTGTGAGCCTCCACTTGGTATCTGCTGAATGCTAGGTCAAACTGAGCTGAAACTGATCTGGTTTTTTCATCCTAGCCTGAGTAAAATAGAAAGTTCAGCTATTTCAGAAGCAGATTTGGAACCAGTCTGACGTCTGAGTCGTAACTTGGAGGGTGCTCCCCAGCACCCCTTATGTACAGGACGTAGTAGGGACAGTGTGGGTCATTTTCAGCTCTACCTTACTTCTTCACCCAGTCAGATGTAAGCTGGAAAGTGCTCTATGAGAGCCATAGAGCATATTATATAAATCATAAACAAAGCTCTAGAGTCGTCTTTGGCAACCATTAGCATCAGTATCACCTCTTCTGCAGACAGAACTTGGACAAACTCCTATTTCTTTCTTAGGTTCACCTTTAACTCTGCTGTCACTCTGCATTCTGTGTATTCTAGATCTTATAGGCACTGTTTTCTGATTATGATAAATTCAACATGCACAGATGGATTTACCTTTTGCTAGAAAACTATAATTTATTTATTCCTTCCCCTTTTCATTGTGCATCCTTGTCTTGCCCCGAGATTCCTACCTTCCTTGCAAAAGAATAACAGCGAGATAATGATTAACCTTTCAGTACCCTTGTAATCTTTAAGGGTTTGATTGACCATGGCCAGAGTGCAGTGCCTGCAAGTCTCAGATGACACAGAAAGCAGAGTTGTAACAGCAAGTACCATTCACACCAGTGACTTTGGATATGGACAGGAAGTCCCATTGCATTTAAGGTTAATACTCTCATTTAACCTAGTAAACACATTTGGCACTGGCTACCTTATATTGTCTATTTATGGTGACTTAAGCCAATTTGCCACTAGTGAACTAGCAGAAGAAACCATGATTCTTCTTAACAGCTGAAGAATACACTTGTAATCTCTATTTCAGAAGCTGCTGTGGGAAACAGCCTCATAGCTGTTTCTTCTTCAATCCAGCTGGATTCTGCCAAAATGATGGTTGCTGTATAAAAAGACAAAAATTGCTATTCCTAAATTTAGGTTTTATTGAATTTAATCATTCTATTTTTAAAGCTGCACTTCAGTTAATGGTCCAAACAGATCAATATTTATAACCGGAGCTGTGCAAATGAAATACATTAATAAGTAAAATATACACACTTGTATTTTCACATAAAACTTAATTAATCTGGTGTGATTTGTAGACTTTTAAGGAATTATCAGCTAAGGAAAATAAAATGTTTTCCTCTCCCTGACAACAAGGAAAAATTCAGGTTATTTCCAAAGAATAGATACCAGATTCTGATTTAGTACTGTTTTTTTCATAAGTTAAGTAAACTGAATTTCTTCAAGCAAAGTCTTCAATTTAAAGAAGTGAAAGACCAGTACCATGCCTTTAGGAATCAGTATCAGTAAAGCTGGTCCTTCTGGTAAGGGTTGGCAAAGAGTCAGCTGAAGGTACAGTAACTTCCTCTCAAAATTGAGATCTTGTGCCGTACATGAGAAAGCAATCCTAACCACTCAAAAGACTGAATTAGCTGCAGCTTGGTTCTGGAGTTAGTTAGGTCAACCCTGGCTCTGCATCCTTTGCATGGTGCTCTTCCAGGATATGTGAAAACTCATCTAGAGCAAAATCACTCTTGATACGTTTGTGTAGTCACCCTCTCCGTTAAGATATGTGAAGGTCTTCCATAGACATGATAAAAGTGTCATATATTTTAGACTTTGAAGTCTAAAATAAATGTATATTTGCTATATGCACTTATTTTTTCACATGTTTATGCAGAGTGTTCTTACTCTTTTGGTTAGGTAGACAAGAGTAAATTTCTGTCACATTTCTATTCCTATATTTTGACTCCTGGAACAAATTTGGCCAATCTGTGGGCTGCTTTATTTAAGCCAGGGATACCTGGATCGCAGATACATCCCTTGCTGTCCCAGATTGTCAGGGTTCTCTCTGTATCTTGGGAAAGAGAATTCAGGGACACACAGTGTCAGGTCATCAACCCTGGCTTTATATTGTCAAAAAACCTCCTATCAAGTGTAAAGTGTTCTAGGGATGAGGATCTGGTCCCATAAATAGAATAAGAATAAAATATTCTAAATAACCAGAATTATGTAAGACCACAGCTCGTTTGGTTTTGTGTCTAGGAAAGCATGTCCTGTTTTTTTCTCCACCTGAGTTGTTAGATCTAGAACACGACACTAGTAGCTGCCATGTTGTGCCTGTCTTTATACACTAGGCAGTCAAAATGGATCTTTTTCTAAATCACAAGTACAGGTGTCTTAATGGAGAGATTTAATTTCTTCCTAACTGTTTCAGATGCTGTTTGGTCCATGTTAAGTTGATTCCATACAGATATATAAATTAAAATTAATTTTCAACAATAGTTGTCAGCAAGAGAATCCCTCCCTTTTCACCTGTCCTCAAAATTTGTTATTAAAAATGGTTGAGCTGTAATGAAGGTGAAACAAATCTCTGAGATCCCTTTTGATAATACATTTGTCAAGTAGAATTTTAGGCAAGCTGTTTTATGAAGGAGCATGCAGGGACTTGCTACTGTCACAAAAAATGAAAAGTACCCATGCTTGTCCCATGTCTGCAGACTATCAGTTCCCCCTATGCAAAAAGGAATGTGGACACCACCCCTTCCCTCCTTGTTTTCCTTTAGCAATAAAGCACTGGCATCTTATTAACTAATTAAGTTTTAGATTTCCCATGCAGGAAAAATCCATTCTCAAATTCACTCTCAAGTCAAATTCATTTCTGAAGAAGCCGTGTCTGGGCTGCTGGTAGAAGGCTGGACACTGTAAGGCTTTTTGCAGTTTTGAATGGTACAGCTGGTGTTGTCAATTCAGTTTAGACAATTTTCAAATACCTGAGAATCCCTGGGGGAAGCTGTTTTGTGGTTCAGTAGGCTTGGCAGAGGTGGCAGTCCTGTCCAGGTTGCCAAATACCTTTTGTTTACTCATGAGGAAGGTGATGCCCACGTGTGAAAGGTAGCACTTGATTTAAACTAAAAGAGTAGGTGTACATTAGATATTCAGAAGAAATTCTTTACTGTGAGGGTGGTGAGGCACTGGCACGGGTTTTCCAGAGAAGCTCTGGATGCTCTAACCCTGGGAATGTTCAAGGCCAGGTTGGCTGGCACTTTGAGCAACCTGCTCTAGTGAAACCTGTCCCTGCTCATTGCAAAGGAATTGGATCTAGGCAATATTTAAGGCCCCTTTCAAGCTAAATCATTCTATGAATTTTCCCATCAATGGCTAGATAAACAATAGCTACAGACAAAACTCTGCAAAGAACTCCCTGTGCCAAACTTTGCCTCTAGGAGCATCAGCCCAATGCATCCTTCTCTCTGATTTGTCTCCATTTCTGGGTCAAACACAGAAAGCAAAATGTCTGTTGTTGAACTCTTGTAGTTTTCAAGATTTAATTTTCAGCTCTTATGTTTACTTCCAGAAAGCCTGACTCTGCTGTCTCCACTTTTAATTCTTTCTTTCTTTCCATTGTATTTAAATCCAGGGAGAAGCTGGTGGCACCTGTGGATTTCAGTGAGACTCTTAGACAGCAAATGGGACAGGGAGGAATGGCATCTGTGTGGTTGGTCCTTCATGACTGTAACTGCTTGTTCTAGAAATGAGGAACAGGTGCAAGAAATCAAGAGGCATGCAAGGGCCAAAATCTCCTTTTTCAGTGCAGATTTCTGTAGGAAGTTTGCAGGGACCTGCAATGAACTGTTCTCTGCCTGGCTGTCTGTCTTCTGGGATTCTTCAGCTACCCAGTGACATGGGAATCTGACCTTGTGGCAAAATTTAGCTTCAGATATTGAGCTTTGGTAGTTTTGCTTAAGTTGCCACCTTTTCTGGTTGCACAGTATCTGATCTTAGTGTAACCCAGTGCTGTATTATCTTTCCCAGCCTACACTCTGACAGCATTTAAAAGAGGCGTGAATTTTCTCTGTTATCTCTGTGGGATGTGTAATGCCCTACACCTAAAATTCAGCTTACTAACTATTTTGATCCTGCTCATTTCAGCTAATGGAGACAGCTAATAAGGTTCTTTTACTGTATGTTCCCAGAATATATTACATAGCCCATGTTAGAGTCTCTGCATAATTGATGCAGGTACTGGAAGAGTGGGAGTGAAAGAACAGGTTAGGAATTTCAGCTTATTTAATGAGCTGTTTTTACCTTTGCCTGACAAAGAAGGTAGAAGGAGAGCCTATATCACACCTCTTTCCTGAAGATCAAGCCACCTACCTTGTTCTGGTTTGATTAGTCTGATCCAACGTTTCCATTTCTGGCTGCCAAAACTGATTTACCTATTTTTTCATGTTATTTTGCAGCACAATGGTGACAGACAATAGATTGTGCTGAAATCCTGAAGCTTACTCCATTTCAAAGCAAAATAAAGATAAGAGAAGGCTAGTTAGAGACATTTTCTAAGAATGTTTGTTGAAGATGCCAGAGATGTCACTGTTGAACCTCTCACAGAATTTAAGTCCAAAGATCCAGAGACAGCACCCACATTTCCCATACTTTAAGAACTTGAAGGTTTGTCTTGCCATATTAGACACTGGTCTTCACTTGGACTCCCTCAGGTGTGGTAATAAATAATACTATGAAACAATAAAATAATGGAATCATGGTTTCTGCTGCCCAGGAGGGCTGTGCATGTGTGTACTCTTATTGCTACAACCAAAACAAATCACAGCAAACTTTATAACTCTCTAAAATAGTTATACTAGGTGTTAATACTGGGAAAAACTCAAGACTCCACAGAATTTTTACAAGTGAAGGAAGGCACAGTTTTCTATTTTCATATCGCTTTTTTCTTCCTAAAGATACCCAACCCAAAAGTCAATTGGGTTTTAACTGACATAGGTTCCAATGTCACCACATAAATTGCAGTAGCCTTCTCTGAGATGTGAAGATGTGTACTTTCTTTTTATTTTGAACAGTCTTCCTTTGTATCCAAGGAATTCTCAGACATACAGACTGAGAAAAAGAGTTGGAGTATACTGTCTACACCTACCAGGAATTTGTTACTTCCAGTCTGTGTTAAGAGCTGAAAGATTAAGTGTTCAGAGCTCGTTTGGCTCAGTCCCGGCTGACTGGTAGCCTAAGTAAATACAGTAATTTCACTTCAAGAGATCTTAGATTTGATTTCATCACCAATGTAAGAATTTCTGAGGGCATGCAGAACTCATATTCTTTTTACACCACCTCTGATCATAATTGCTTTCCAGGAGTATTAGATTTTGTATTTTACTGTGTAATATATATCACGGTTTGGATGATTCAGAATGCGGGGCATGCCTTTGTTTTTGCCTCTTCTTGCTCAGAAATTCCCTTTGTAATGAGCTGCTTACCCTTATTGACTTTAAAGGAAGGAAAACAGCCAACGCAGAAAGGAGTAATGGGAAAGGTCAGGTGAATGAGTCTCTGGAGCAGAAGCTGGGTTTGAGGAACAGGATAAAGCAAGCTACAAAGCTGGGACAAGGTGAGCATCCCAAGTGGGATTTGGCATCAGCCTGTAGGCTGGTGCTGCCCTGTTTCAATTTCCAGACCAGGCATGGTTATTTGGGCAAAGGAAAGAAATCCCACCAAATCTTGCTGTTGGTGTAGAGGCCTTTTGAGCCAAATGTCTGAGAGATGGTTCTCTCATCTTAAAGGGAAGGACTCAAAACAGGAGCAATGTGGCTTTTTTCATTCCTATAGTTCTTTCCAGATCCTAAAAAGCGAGTAAACATTTCCTACCCAGAGCAAGCATCCTCAGGGTAAGGAACTGACTGACTCAGCCATGTATCAGCTTGCAATGTGTATATCCCTGCAATACAAGTCAACAGGCATTTGTTTCCTGTGCCGTAAAAGACCAAGGAAACATATCATTATTATTACTATAAGTTTTATTGTCTTGTATTTTAGGCTTGTATAGGAGGACGGTGAAGTTTTGGGGTTTTTTTTGAAGAAGGAACTGGCAAAGAAGATTAAGTGATCTAATAATTTGTAATAATGAGTACTGTATTTGTGGGTACTACACAGTGTTACAATATGGCTTTTGGGACCATACATCCATTTTATAGGGGAATAAATAAATAATCATTTGTAACTTCAAAATGTAACAGTCTTCAGCAGGGAAGGACAGAGAAATGAATGCTGATTCAGAAGGGAACTGCCATTCCATTTTGCCATAATTTTAACAAGAAGAGATCTGTTGAGTGCTTACAGGAGAACAATGTGTAGTTAATACTTCAAGTTAAGTACTGGCTTGACTTTTTTCCTTTTTATTCTTGGATCCAATTATGAGTAATCTACAGAAATAACGAGAAATTATTGCAAGTTTTCCAAATTTCAGACCTTTTTTAAAGTGATAAGAAGGAGCCCTACATTTTAATACCTTTATATCTTTCTTCACTTTTCAAATCTGCGTGAACTTCCCCATACAATTCACCTCTGAACTTACACAGTAAAATCTGATTTATTACTACAAATTATGGCCCGCTGGATATTGATTTACTCACACCAAATGATAATATATGCTAAGAGCAGTCCCATAGGGCACACTTGTACAGTAAAATGGAGCTTAGATTTTCAGAGCCTGGACTTATAGCAATAAAATGGGTTAATTTGAAAGGCTTTATTGAATTTAAGAATTATTAATATCCCCCATTTTGAGGAAAAACTAGGTTGAATTTTTCATCATGAAAATATTGTTGTAACTTTTGTTGGATATGAGAGCTTGCTATTTACTTTGGATATTAAAAATAATTGTAAGTACTCTACCCCTCTTTCTGAGAAGCAGTAATTCACAAGAATAGCCAGTGATACTGCTCACAAAGGGGAGCTGAATCCTCTTCTGGCCTTTAATAATGATAAGTCATGTTGTGCCCCTGGCTGTAAAACAGATCCTCTCACGCCAGGAGGTACACTGCTGACCACTGGTGTGAAATTCAGCTTCCAGCTGGCATAGTTAGCTGTGTAAGAAGTGAGTGCAATTATAGAATTCTTCTAAGGGATTTTTTGTGGCCTTTTCTAGGCATGGAAAGCCCAACCTGTTACCCAGGGAATTTCTGGAGTTCCATGATGAGTGCCAGTCTAGATTCTTTGGCCCCAAAGTTGCTCCTAAGACAGGCAAAAAATCATAACTTAATCTATGAAAATTATATCGTCATGTTTCTAGTTCACACTGACAAGACATTTGTCCTTCAGTGAAGTTAGTAACACAGGTTGAGCAGCAAATCAGTATTCAGCTGCAGCAAGTTTTCTTCTCAGGAAAGAAGCAAATTATATTCAGGTGTGGTAGAGAACACATTGGGCTGATGTGGGAACATCACTTCCCAGTGCTGCAGCCAGGGGAGTTTTGGGGGGGTGTATCCTGGTTACTTAGGGAGTGTTTTACAGGACAATGCATGGCACTGCCCCACACCTCAACCACATCCTGCCTTTCAGGGTAAAAACTTACAACCATAGAATGGTTTGGGTTGGAAAGGATCATCCAGTTTCAACTCTCCTGCCATGGCCGGGGACACCTCCCACTAGACCAGGCTGCTCCAAGCCCTGTCCAGCCTGGACTTGAACACTTCCAGGGATGGGGCATCCACAGCTCCTCCAGGCAACCTGTGCCAGTGCCTTACCACCCTCACTGTAAAAAATTTCTTCTGGGTACATGAGCTGATGCAAAACCAGCGCTGCAAAGGATCCTCTCATGTCAAAGTCAAGACTGGGGAGGGTGAGGTGCTCTAAGAGTACGCCTGTCCTACGTTTGACACCTGGAGAAAACTGCTGAAGCAGACATTGTCTTTCTGAAGAGTTGCAGGCTGAGTGCTCTGAAGCATGTGTACAGACAGCCTGCTCTAGAGACAGGCCATCTACAGAGGGGCATGGGCCAGTCTGCATTACTGGCTGGGGTCCATGCCCTGCTGGGGTCCAACGGGGGTACTTTTAGCAGTGTATGTGCAGCTTTTGATACTTCCCCTGATGCAAGATTTCAAGTGTGTGGAAGGGGTGCCAGCAAAAGTTTTCGTTAGCACCGTTGAAAACCGATCTAGTTTGGAGAAAAACTGTTAACAATTGAGCAGATACAAGGAGGGTGTGCCACTGGTGGCTTTGTGTGATTTGTGTGATTTATATTTAGTTGCTTAACTGGTGCCTCATTGTAGCATTTATCTGTATTTTCAAGAGTACATTGGCATTTTGTGGTTAAAGATTAGTTCACTGCATGGTTGTACTTGCACATGTCCTTCCCTCTTGAGAATTTCCTGTGGGATGTTAATTTTCCACTTCTAAACTGTAGTGTCACATTTTAACAGAGAAGTATTTTACAGGAACTGTTGGATACAGCCTCCAGGTGATGCATTTATCATTTTAAAGTGTAGAGAGCGAGGGCAATATGTGTTGAAAGTGCAAGATATAAGCCATTGAACAAGAAAATAGCAGTGGCACTTCCAGGGGGGTAGACACAACAGAAATAAAAAGATTTTGTGATGTCTCATACTAAGCTCTGAGGGTCCTGGCCATTAGCTAATGCCAGAGTCCATGGCTCTTTCCAGGTGTCCAAAGCACAAGGGAGTAAGTGGGAATAGATATCACAAAGCAAGAGACAAATGGCCAAACTTTGCTCTTCTGTATACTCTGACTCAGAATAATTTCATTCACACCAGGGGAAATATTCCTGTCAGTGTTATTAGTAGCAATATTTGACACAAACTTTGGAAAGCAATGTTAGTCTTTGACAGAGAAAACATTCAGTTTTCTGTTTACCTTGTCCATGTTAATGCTTTAAAGTTTATACTGTGGTAAATAATACAATAATACATTTTTATTAGATTGAGGAGACACTTTTACATTCAGTTATTAGCTATTTAGACATTGGTAAATGGGCTGTTCTCAGAGATGCTGATCTTTGGATATCCTTTTCTTCTCCAAATGCACATTTCAAACCACATACCATTTCCCTTCTTTAAATCTTGCTTTTTCAGCCTTTTTTACCCCTAGTTTTTTTGGTTTTTTTCTTGGTGGGGTTT
>WAAE01026659.1:26468-62010 GCA_013400495.1 Nicator chloris
TTTTTTTGTTTTTTAAGGGTGAAGTGGTAGAAAAGTAGAAGAAAAGTAGAAAAGTAGAAAAGGGTGAGGTAGCAGCAAAGAGGCAGTAGAACTTCTTTTTAACTCTTTGAGCCTTTCCTGTTCTTTGGCTGGCTCACTCCTCTGGACAGCATTGTGCTTTAGGAGATTACTGCCTGTGCAAACCTGGCTGGACGCAGAGCGCTCTATCGCCACGCTGAGCTCAAGTTAATATATGCTGCCTCTTAGCAAACCTTGCTAATTTGAGTTCAGCACTGTGTTAACTTTAATTAAATGGCTTCTAATTCAGAGCTAGTTCATACCTTGGCTCCTATCCCCCCTTCATGGGAAGAGTCACATTTGTCTGCCCATGGTGATATGACAAATCCCCACAGTTATTACTGAATCCTTTACTGAGTTGGTTCAACTTGGCACTGTGACTACAGTGGCCTGGCTTACTAGGATCAGTGCAAATGTTTATTTTCCATCAGATGTTTAGGAAGTCAGGGAAATGTACATTAAAATAGCTCATCCCTTATTCAGAAACATAAAGGAAAATATTGTATCTGTTTCAGTTTTTACCTCCAGAAGTTACCAAAGTAGCACGACAAACTTTCTGCTTAAATAATATAAACATAGAAGAACAGCCAACAGTGTTTTAAAGTTAATAACAATATATTTTTCTTTAGACTGGAAATTATGTAATTTTCCTTTTTTTTTTCTTTCAATTATCATTTCTGTTTTGAAATAATGATGAGAGCAATCAACATCTGCCAAAAGCAAAGGATGTGCCAGTTTGCCATAAATTTCATTTCAAGTCTAGACAAGTGTAAAAATGCTTTATGTAACATTAATTGATCATTTTAACATACCAGAAATGCTAAATTGCTCCATACGATAAAAATTCTCATTTTTGCCATGTTTAGAGTATCTTTTTCTAGGGCAACTAATTTACCACTACTCAATGACCATGCAGTGGAAATTACTTTCATACTCTCTCTCCATCATTGCAAATTATTTTAATTACTTCTGCAAAAGGTAATTGGCACAACCATTCGAGGTTAGCAGATCATTTGGGAATGTTTATTTTGCCTATTTATCTGTTCTTGAAATATCAATACTAAATTATTTTATTTTTTGTTACAAATACATATAAAGGAGTTGTAGTTTATTGTAGTTTAGTGAGTGTTTTCTAGGAGAACCTGTGACCTCAGGGTTTGTGAGTTAATACATTTGTTCTGGCTACTAAATCTTAACTGGATGTTAATACAACATTTCAAATACTATAATCTGAAGGCTTTTGCAAAAACAATATTTTTGTATTGTACCACGGGACTGTAGTTATAAAATGAGAAAGCATACTGTGTTCAAAATATTGAAGTTCTTGGCCTCCTGCTGAGCATTTGATATCGAAATATACTTAGATATAGACTTTGAAATTGATGCTCCTTTTCATTCTGTGTTGAATTTACACTTTTGCTACAATAATTTCACTTTGCATCTCTGCACATAATTATTGTGAGACTGATTCAACAGGGGAACAATAAAGACAGAGTTCTGCCTGAACATCAGACGGTGTTATTTTAATGAAACTTGAAAGTTTGAAGGACTAAAACAATAAACACTGCAAAATGCCCAAACCAGGATTTCAGGCAGTCTTTTTTTTGGTCCTTTGTTACCCTTGCAGTATTTGGAGCTGTATTTCTGTAAAGTGAGGTATAAGTGTAAAAGATAGCAAACTTTTGGCCTCTGTGATCACTCCTGCAGGAGAGTAAGGAATCCTGTATTAAGCGTCCATCACCTGTAGCCTCCAAGCACTTAACTGCTGATACGGACACCTGAATAAGGAAATGCAGCAAGAATGTAAGAAAGACTTATATCTTCCTAATCCTAAACTCAGTATCAATTTCTCCTTGTGCATTCGCTCTGCTGAGAACTCCTAATTAACTCCCAAGGCAAATGGACTCAGGAAGGTGACTTGGCTCTTTCCATTCTGCGCTGAATCATCACTGTCATAAGCAGCTACATTCTTTTGTTCTGTGAATGTGAGTATATTTTTAACGTTCATATCAGTGCTGAAGTGCCCTCAAAACATTATTATATTGCATTGGGATAATAAGCATCTCAAGGAGACATTCACAAGCTGAGCAGATCCTTGGCCCCTTGGAAAGTGTTGCAATATGAACACTTTGAGGACATGCTGTTTTACCAACACTGAAATTTGGGAGGGGAGTGGTGGTCTCCCAGAAGGCATTTCACTCTGGTGGCTTTCTTAGAGAGCAGTTTGCACAGACTGTGCCCACAGGACAGTCAGACCTCAGGAATAGTCCTGTTGAGAAATTCGTTGGCATCAGGCAAGTTCTTTCAATCAAGTTAAGAGCAGTGCATTTGTCATTCATGAAATTTTGGCCCCTTTGAAGCCAATAGGTGTCCTGCTGTCATCTTGCAGTGTGAAAGGTGTTTAAGCTCTGAATCTGCAATAAGTTAAGTGGTTCAATCAGAAAGAAATCTGTCAAATTACTATTCCACAGAAATTGATGGTCATATGGGATTAGTCTGGGTTTTTTTTGGGAGAGAGGTTTTCCAAGATACTTGGGAAGTTACCCCCATTTCAGCTGAATCTGGCTTCTGAATTTCTTCTTTGTATAACAGCAGATCTCTCCCAATGTCCTTATAGTGGTTCTTTTAATACAAGAGCAAGAAAAGCGAACACAGAGATCCAGGTCCCGCTACTTGAGCACTGTCAATCCATTGACATCGAGGTCTGCTGAAACATCAAACCATGCAGAGAGGCCTTCAAACTTGATGTATAATTAAGTTTAAAAATAAAAAAAATCTGCCAGTTCAAATCCTCATGCTGCAAACTGACATCAGTAAACTGACATGCCAGCACTGATGTTGCCAGGCTTTCATCAGTCACCAACCTGATTATCTCATGCAGTGGCCTACTGATGCCAGAGTCATAAAATGAAATTCCAGACAGTGAAGTTTTTCAGTGTCATGAAACCAGAGCCTTTCCAACTCTCATCAGATCACTTTCTTAGGACACATCACCTTCTAAAATTTAACTTTGATTTTATGACTTGGCTCACTAAGGGGGAAGAGTGGCCAACGTGATGGTGATGGATTTTTATACGAAGTCAGTATCACTTAAGGCTATTGTTAACTCTCTCTCTCCCATCCCTTTAGACATTCAGGTTTCCTAAAAATATTTCTTTGCGATATAGCTTCTTTAGATATTATCTAAATGATAATCCCAATGATATTTTGCAAAACATGTTTCCAATTTCTTTTCCCTTAACTTCAGAAAGGTTGTAATCAACTTTCTATGGAAAAATACTAGGGGTTACATTTGTTTCAGGTATATCCCAGCACCAACAGCTGTGACGTGTTGTGAAGGAAAGATTGGGTGGTTCCACTCACTACTGGCCTTCATTCGGCTCTCTGATTCATAAGGAGCTTTTGATATGGTTGTTTTCAAGTTGCAGTCCTCTTCTTTTCCCTCTTTTCCCAATGCAATGTCTGTAGACTTGCCTACTGATTTACTTCTCTTCAATACTTTTCCTTCTGCATGAATATAGGAATTTATATTCCTATCATATTTTCCCTGACTTCACATTGCTGTCTTCACTGTCCTTCACTTTGTTGAACCCATTTATATCTCTGTAAGGAGTGAGAGAGAAATAGCACCCTTCAGTGCCCCATTTGCTCATCTCATTGCACAGGTGTAAAAGACAAGATATGAGATTGTCAGGAATTAGGTCTGGCTCAAGTTACTCAGGCATTGAGTTATGCTTGCAATTTGAGGTTTAGAAAACATGGAAACCATCATTTTTTCATTTTATGCAGTTGTGCAATGGTATGGAATAGCATAAAATTATAATTTGATCCACAGTCACTACTTATTTCTGTGCCGTTGAAAACTCTGAGCAAACGTAAAATTAAATACAAGTTTGTAAACCCTGAATTGGGCAGTAGATGGTCTTTGAGATACCAGGTTTTGCTGTAAACAATCCATGTTACTCTGTACATATTCTTTTGTTTGCAAGCAATTCAGTCTTCTGTAGGTTCCCAGGCATAGGTTAGTACTGTTGGTATGAAAAAGTTTTCACCTCAACTGGCCATTATTTGCTCATTACAAGGGCATTCATTTGCTCCCCTACCAATTTCTGAGCTGTGAAAATAACAGCCTGATAGAAAAGTGGGAGCCTGTTCACTGTGATGGTTTAGAAACTGGGGTCACGCAGCAACTGCTTTGAGAGCACCTGAACTTTGTGTGGACATGGAGGGTTGGAACCTGAGAGAGAAGAAAATGGACAGCTGAGGAAGGTAATCACAACAACTCTTTGCTGGTAAACCATCTTGGCATTTGCTATCAGGTCCTTACATGTGTGTATATTTTGAGATCATTAGTTATTTTGAATTCATTAGTTATTCTGTCCATTTACCCAAGCCTCTGTTCACAAATCCAATTCATCTCAAAGTTTTGGTTTGATACTGGTTCATTAGTAAAGTTATTACACCAAATCACTTAAAAAACCTTAAGAACTTTGCTCTCAGATGAAGCTTGCACAGTGACCTGAGTGTCATGCAATTTTTTTATCCTGGTTTGAAATTTTTCTGCGTTCTGTCTTTGGAGACACACTCAGACCTGGGTCCTATGGAGTTCATGATATCATGCAATGGTGGTGGTTGGAAGGGGCCCATGGAGCGCCTCTGCTTCCCCCTGCCTCCTCAAGCAGAGCCATCCAGAGGCTGGTGCCCAAGGAGGGAGACTCCACCTCCTTCCAAGGAGGGAGTCTCCACCACCTCTCTGAGTGACCTGTGCCAGTGCTCAGTCACCCTCACAGGAAAAAAGTGTTCCCTGATGTTCTGAGAGAACACCACGTGTCTCCATTTGTGCCCATCACCTCTTGTTCTGTCTCTGGGCACCACAGTGAAGATCCTGGCTCTGAGCTTTTTGCAGCCTCCCTTCAGGTATTTGTAGACATTGATGAGATTCCCTTGAACCTTCTTTTTTCAGGGCTAGACAGTCCCAGTTCTCCCAAACTTTCCTCATAGCAGAGGTGCTCCAGTCCCTTAATCCTCTTTATGGTACATCACTGGACTGTTTCCAGTACCTCCAAATTTGCAGTCACCAATACATTTTTAGTTTAAAATTTAGCCCTGTGGCTTTTTTGTTTATTTATTTGTTTAAATAGTTCTGGCTATTTCAGGAACACTTAAAGTGGAAAAGTAATGAGAAAATAAGAATATCTAATTTACCTTCAATTTCTTTTTTCCTGCTAGATCTGCTTAAGAGGCTGTGGTCTGGTTCTAAGTCATTTAAGAAATGAACAAAGGAACAACGTATATGGGAGATTAATGAGTGTAAGGGACTTTGGTAATATGGCGGTAAGTAGTACAACAGAAATGTTATAGATACCTAGAAAATCAGCACAGAGAAGTATGGGCAAAGCTCCAAATGGCTGTCACTGTTGTAAGATAGAAAATAAAACCCTTAATGGGCAAAACCTCTGCCTGTTATTGGTAAGAAGCACTAAAAGTAGCCATTCTTAGGAGCACTTGTGGTTGACTAGCACTTGTTATGCTACAGAAGAGGAGTAGTAGTCCTGAGGAAGAGGTTTTTCTTTGTCATATCAGCAGTTTTAAGTAGAGCACAGATGCTTTATCCTTCCAGGCTTGATTACATTAGAAGATGTACTGAGCACAGTGCAGAAGACTTATTTTAAGTAAGAGATGTGCTGGGAATGAATAGCATGATAGTGAAACTTTGCTTCTGTCATTTGTAAAAAAACCCCTGCCACTTTTCACTTTCTCATGTTTCCAATCAAGATAGGTGCAAAGTCACCTTTTTTCCCAGAAGTCAAACAGGCCAGAGTGTACAATAGCAATTAAGTATTGACTGTGCATACGACTAATTAATTAGTGCCATGGGGAACCATATGTTTTGGCTTCTTCCTGGAGCCAATTACCACATGCCTGTGTTCTAAGTCAGAATGAGAAGCAGCCCCATGCTGAAATAGGAGTGTGTTGCAAAACAACACAACTAAGAAGGAAGGATGTGCTGACCAAGCCAATGGGTACAGCTATAACAAAGGAAAAAAGTATCTAGGAAACTTCTGCACTGAAAAAAAAGCTCAAGCTGCCTTAAGGGACAGCTTCAGATCACAGGTGCATAACTTTTTAAGTAATGTATAATGCTTAAACATATTCAGCCCATGGTGGAAACGATATATATATATATATGTATGTATGTATGTATATATGTATGTATATGTATATGTATATGTATATGTACATATATGGAATGGTGATAAGTTTTGATACTTCCATTTTTGCTTCACTTGAGCTCATATTCATGTATTTATAGTGTCATTTTAATTCACTCCATGCTCAGTCCTGAGCTGTGCTTTACGTGGTTACCTTTGCAGCCTCAAAACATCTCCTTCTTCCTGAGAAGGAATCTGAGGGAAACTGAGCAAATGTTTTTTTCAGCTTCAGTATTGAGATATGCAATGGGCTTTTTGTAAGGATGCTTTCAAAGAGTCAGTGAGGATGCAAGTCTAAGCTCACCAGCTGATCTAGGAGCTGGGGTTTACTCCCTTCTGCACTTCTGAAAGACAGCAGAGATTTTCCAGTTCTTCCTCACTTTTAGAGAATGTAGAGGTGGTCTCTTTGCCAGTCTTTATTCTGCTGGTATTTCATTATCCTTGGAATAACTGTCTCCTTGAATATTGTCTCCTTAAAAGATGCTCCTTAAAAAGGAAGCAGAGTTGCAGAAGTCAGGTACAGTCATATGTCTTGCTTACATCTGCCATGTAAATTATTTTCCAAGCGGGATTAGAAATAGCATGCTCTCAGCCATTGAGAATGTGGACAGAGCTCAGCTGAAGCTTGGTAACCGAATGCTGACAGGAGCTTTGTGCCATATTCGTTGAATATTTGCACAAGCCGGGATTATGTCAGTAACAGTGGCACAAATTTGTAAGTTAAATACAGGAATGCCTCCTAGCAAATGACAGAGTGACTGGTAATGCTTTCTAACTCTGTGATTTGTTTCAAACTTAGGTATTATCTTACCCAGATCCTCACATGAAGATGTGGCAAGCACAAATATGAGTAAAATAAATAAATCTCTAGAATTCTTTATGCTTTATTTCCACTCGCATGAAGATGCCTCACCAAAGACATTGTTACTCTATGATACCTCTTTCAGAGCTAACTGAACAGGATTTTAAAAAACTTTAACGTCTTTATGGCAAGAATATTCACAAATACAAATCTATAGTTTGCTCACACCTAGCATAATCCAGGTACACATTTTTCCTGTGCATTCATTCATGGAATGTAACAAAGATGAAAAACCCATATAGAACCATGGTTTTTATATTTGACCATCTGTGCTTCTTGCTGCCAAGAAAATGTCCTTTGCCTTTGTTTCTATCATTTTATTGACACTCTTGGCAGGCGGGGCTTTTATGACCATTTTATTATTTTACCTACTTTTAGTCCTTGTCTCCCCTCTTTGGGCCCTCTTAGATGGAAGTATTTAAAAAATATGCCCCCCTATTTCCTGCTGCTTTCTTGCAACAGAGCATTCTGTTCGCTCATTTTGTTTCTCATCATGACAGATGCTGTTCCCTCTGGCTTTTCTGCTTCCACCTTGTGGCTTGTTAAGATTGTTGCTTTAAACTTGAGCACTCCTCTTTTCTCCCCCACCTCCTGTGCATTAACTTTGGGAATCTGTTTATCCAGCAGCCAGCCTGCTGAAGCTGTGGATCGCCAGGGATCACCCTGCTGCATTAGGAGTCATCTTCATGTTTGCTCATGGCAACTATGCTGGTTTCAGCTGGAATGTGGCTCTGCCCCGATCTCCCTGCCAAAAGGGACGACAACAAAGTCACAAGAAGGTAAGAAGGACTGGCCATCAGTGTCTAGAATTGACACTTGCTTCTTGTTTCGTGGAGGGTCTTCCTGTGTTTTTGTGAGCACAACCCTCCTGGGTAACCCAGAGGAAATCCAGCTCAGCCAGTGACCAGTTCTTCCCAGCAAAGGCACTCATCATCCTCTGGTGGAGACCCCTGTTCTCCAAAGGAGGGGTCTCTGGACATGTTCCAGGCAGCATGTCACTGTCTAACTCCTACACTGCCCTTCCAAGGGCAGACAAGGATGCCCGATGGCTTCTGAGGGCTGGCTTTGCTGGTGCTCTGCCAGTGGTTAGCCCAGGTGTGATGCTGTGCAGATTTGAGTCTGACCAAGCTGCAGTGGGTAAGGTCAGTGCTCACCTGGAAGTCTGGTCCTTAAGGTCAAGCTCTGAGCCACCTCCACCTCTTGGCTTTTCACGTGCAAAGTGCTGCTAATTAAGCTTTTCAGCTTTCATTTTTACTTCCAAACTCCATTGGCAAGGCATTACCTTGTGCATTTTAAGATAAGCCTAAAGAAGGTATTAATAATACTACATGAAGGTGCTGGACATAATCAGGAAAGGCTTTGGCTTTCTTTCAGGGAATAAAAATTCAGTTTTGATCCAAACCCACAGCTAGTACTTACAAAATCATCATGATAAAAGTTGCCCAAGCTCTGATCCATATACATTCCTGTACTGTTGCTTGGTACGTCTGTAATCAGAGGGATATAACAAATGGGTAAACAATTTGTCACATCTTTAATAAACTGGACAACAGAAAAATCAAGATCATGTT
Source organism: Nicator chloris (assembly GCA_013400495.1). Lineage (NCBI taxonomy): Eukaryota > Metazoa > Chordata > Aves > Passeriformes > Pycnonotidae > Nicator > Nicator chloris. The sequence goes on from WAAE01026659.1 coordinate 35,171, forward strand.
CCAAACCCATTTAACAAAAACTCATCAAATTATTTAGTGTAATTAGGGTCTCCTGGATTTTGATTTGTTGCCAGACTATATTATTTAATGCACTCAGAAATGAAGAATTAGTATTCCAGTGGCACAATGTATCAGAGCAACATCAAAGACATTTATAGCTTGTGTGACTGAGTTGCACATGAGTTTTAGGAAAATATTCTATTTAAAAACAGTTGTGGGGGTATTTTATATTGAGCATTATCAGGGATAGCAATATTTCATTGGAGGCAGATGACTATCCAGAAACATAATTAATCATGATTATTTATGCCATACCTAATTATCAGGAAATAGCCCCAGGGATACTCTTCAGTTATATTTCAGAACCTTCAGAATATAATTACTTTGCTTTGTATTAAATATTCTTTCCATACTCTTGAAGAAGTTTAGAATGTATTTATTAAAAAATAAGGTCACAAGGATAGAAATAAATAATGTGCAAGCAAATAATGAAAATATGTGTATTTGGGGAAGTTCTGAGTTATTACGAGAAAGTACAATAATTTAATTCTCTTCATAATTAGGTGAAAGAAATAGCTTTCTACTGTATTTTTTAATATGTGAGCACACTAGCATAACACCAAGGACTTTAAACCACAGACCTTTTAAAATTCTGTTAATGTGGTGCAAAGTGGATTAAAAGTTGGAGAAAATACAATGCTACCTAAGGGTTTGAATTCTCAAAGACTTTTCATTTGTAAATTTTGAAACCTATTTTTCAGTGAGGACCTTTCATATTTTAAGGAGTTTTATAGCTTCTGGTGTTGCTGCAAAAATATTTAGATGCATTTCTGTCTTATTATTTATAACCCATTGTGTGTAATTAAAGCATTTAAGAGGAGTTGTAAAATTAGGTGGGCAATGTACATGAGTGTGTATGTCTGTAATTTACATTCCTGGTTGTTAACAATATTGAATACCTTTGAAATGAAGAAAGGATAAGATTGGGTATAAGACCTCAAAACATGCACACACTTGTGGACCTAAGCTATAATTTTATTGAAGGGCATACCACACAGCAAAGTCATTCCTGTATAAATGAAAACCTGGACTTTTTTTTACAAAAATAAAGTTTTTTCCCCCTCCTTTTTTTTTTTTTTTTTTTTTTTTTTATCAAAAAGACAACAACATATTTTCAGCACCGCTATAGCCAGAGGCTGTTTTTGGGAACATGGTTCTTGCGTAACAGATTTGCAGAACTATGCTGGAATGCATGTCATTATATTGTCTGGGTAAGCAGGCTGGGGGAGGTGGGTTGGTTTGGGGATTTTTTTTTTTTTTCTTGGGTCGTGCTTAGGAAAGTTGTGTATGTGCAGGCGTTATATGTAGTTATTTTATTAGCTGGCAAAATATCAGCTTGGAGGTACTCATTCAGCACAGCATTTTGGTATGTGCTTAATGCCGAAGTCCCCTCAGCTGAGGCGGTCACGGTGATGTCTGTGGTTAAACGCGGCCTGTATCGGCACCGAACCCGCAGCTCAGCTCAGGCCGCCCCCCTGAGCTGCCCCGGGGAGCCGCCGCGAGGTGAGTGCTGTCTCTGGGGTCTGGCAGGAGAGCTTTAGGGTCTCTGTGGGTTCACTCCTCAGGCCTAACCTTACACAGATCCCACCGACTTTGGGGCCGGGTGTCAGGGACGCTGCTGTGGCGGCTTGTCTGTCCCTCAGCTTGTCTCTCCCTTGGCAGGCACAGCGCTGCTGCACTTCATGCCCACACCCTGGTTCTAATGTCCGTGTGGCTTGTGACACGGTTTTGAGACCTCTGCAGGGTTTGTCTTTGCAAAACCCTCATTACAGTGAATTTGGAGGATTATGCTCTTTGTTAAATTATTCAACCTGCTTAAGTATTATGAAGAAAAATAAAAGTGGGTATTATTTTAAAATGCTAAGAGGGAATGCCTCGTTAAAGTTGAATGTCAGGAATCTCCTTTTAACGCTGGACATACAAATACAGAGATTTGCTTGAATTTAATGTAGAGACAGCTCTCAGATAAAGTCCATTATGGTTTAATGACAGCACAATGTTTATCTAAACCAGTGATGAAAAGCAATGTGTACACTTGAACTGCCACCCTATGCCTTCTGTGAGTAATCTTATGGGAAACTGAATGTTATTTGGTGAAGTATTTCCTTAACAAATATCTAATGTTTTCCTATCTCTTATCCAAAATTTTTATTCTGTTTGCTTCCTAGCCTCAGATGGACTATTCTTTTGTTGTTGTTTTTTACCTATTATTTGAAACAGCATTAGCATAGAAGGCAAAGCGTTTTGGTAATTGAACACTCAGTTAATTAAACCAACTGATATTGAATGCCAGTGTTATGAATTGACCGCTTTCCCTTGGCATTTTCTCCCTATAAATTTATCCACTTCCCTGAGATTTCTCAGCATTACTATCTAAGTGTGCTCTGCTTCTTGATGCTGATGAACAGAAACAACCTTCCTTTAATAAGGCACAAAGGTGGAAACAGTGATCTAGTGACTTTTTAGAGAATATTAAATGTTTTATTTTAATTTATTCCTCCCAATATACCAGCCTCCAAAGGCAAACCGTAAAAAAGATGCAGCGAAATTTATTTATCTGATGTTGATTCAGTTAACACCGAGGTGAGCTCAGGTGCTTCCCTGAGCAAATTCCCTTGAGCAGTGAGTGGTTGAGGTGAGAAGCTATCTATCTCCAAAAGGCTTAGGGGAGTTCAGCTGCCAGCAGCATGTGGGAAATGAAAAGAAAAAAAAAAAGAAAAAAAGGAAAAAAAAAAAAGAAGAGAATTCTAGGAAAGAGAAAGTGATCTTCATCTAATCTTAACAGGCTATTTTTTCCAGAAGTAACCATCTTGTCTTTGTCTAAATACCTTCCCTACCATCACATGGCTGGCTTGGTCCAGGGCTTCTGCATAAATTCCTGGGCCAGGACAGACACTTCAGCTTTCACCACATCTTTCCCCAGGTTGAAAGAGATTCCTTTCCTAAGCACCCTGCACTTATTTGAAATGTGTGCCATAGCCACCAAAAAGCCTCAGTTCTGGTTAGAGAGGAATGGTGGGCAGGATAGCTTTGAGGGAGACGAGTTTGCCCAGCTGGGAAAAATGGACACTGGAGATCTGAATTTTCTGAAGTTTTGATCTGGCATGTTGGGAAAAATTGGAGAGGTCAGGGCAGCTTTTCTCAAGGACACAGCAGAGGAAGGGGGATTATTATTTTATGCATGGTGCGCATAAAATGATGCGCAATAGAAGTTTTTTATGATAGACATGAAACATTTTAGATAAATCTTTTCCTCAAAGAGAAGTTCTCAATCTTGTTCTAGTGTTGCTGGTAAGAGCCTATGGCACATCCTCTAGTGTAAACAAACACTGCCTTGCACTGAAGATTTCAGAAGAAAACAGGCTTCTTTTTCCCCTAGAAGCCCTGTTTGCCTTTATGCAGAATTGTGAAGGCAGCTTCTGCATTGTTAATATAAATGATTCCTTGACCATTTATTTTCTCACTTTACATTTATTATTTTACACCTTCTCTATCTTCCAAGGTTTTTCTGCAGGAGGAGAGATTTGGCTTATGGTGTCCATCATGTGTAATTGATCTCTGTGGTTGTAGACGCTGGAGTGTGACTTCAATGAGAAATCCACTCCAAGCATAAGCTGGGAAAATAATCTCCTTTCTTTCAAGAAACTGCAAGCTCAGTAGGGAAGGAATGACAAAAATCTGGCAAATACTCTGCTGTTTGTATACATATTGTTTCCTGGCATTTTTTTTCAAAATTTTACAGAGTGGAAGTCCATCTTTTAGCAGACAGTTCTCTCCTCCAGTCTTGCCAAGCCACAACAGAATAGAGGAACTATTTTTAAATTACCACCTATTCCAATTGTTTGAACACCTATTAAGGCACCACATATACAATTTGGAGATAATTTAAAATTTTTTCTGGAACCTATTTGCAGTTGCTGGGGCTTCAATGAAACAATCCAAGGGAAAACTGCTTTTATACAGTACCAAGTTGCATATTTCTTACAGCCATTTTAGCCACTATGGGTTATCTCATATTTCAATATTCAGTGCACAGTAGAGACATGAGTGCAGGTATTCACTGCACGTCCATCCCAAAGGAAGGAAATAGGGAAGTTTATAGTAATGAGTGCCTTTGGACCATTGTTCTGTTTTTCTGCCTTGTCTTAAATTCAACAATGACCCAGGTTTATTTGCTCTCGTGCATGGCAGTAATGACCTTGACCTCCAGAGTCATCCCAGTCACCTCAGGTTATTTGGAACATGAAGAACCTAAAGGTCATAGGGTCTCATGTAGAAACTGAAAGTCACAGAGTTGTGCCCTTAAAAAAAAGGCTTAGGTTTTTCTGTATGATTCCACATTTAGCATGTAGATGTCCTCTGATCCTGGAGGATTTCTGTATAATTTTAAAGAGTTTTCTGTAAGGACTTAGTAATGGTGATACACTTTCATACTTCACTGTATTACCACTTGCTTGCCCAACACACCCCCAGTTATCTGGCCACTACAGGCACCTCAGCTGTAAAGACAGAAGAGAAGCAGTAATCCCCATGAATGGCAGCTGAAAATGTCTTTAGGAACCTTGCAGATAACGGGGCCATGAATATGAAGGTAATTAAGGATGACCTCTACATCCATGCTACATGTGAGAGTATGAGGACACCCATCACTACCCTGACTTTTCTCAGCTGATAGCTGACTCGACTACTTTGCCGAGGTATGTAATATTTTCCTTTTGTTTCACTTTGTAACAGGGGAGGCTCATTTTATAACAGCAAAAATATGTGAAAATATTTTTTTCATTTCAATAACAAGAAAACAAGGACACTGGAAAAAACTAGACATTTACTTGTGATAGTCTTAATAAACCTTTCCCTTTAAAAAATCTTTTAAAATGTTAATTTCCATTAAATATTAATTTGGAAATATTTTTCTGATTTAAGAAGAAGGATTAGAAATCTGTTGTAAAGTTCTTGAATTGGAATCTAAAAACCTGGTTTGGGTAAAATGAACCATTATATTAAGTGATTTTTTATTTTTTTGAACTGTTTGATTCACTACAAATTGTCATCAAACTGTCAAGAACAGAAGCAGCAAGAACATCAAAAACAAGAAGCAGCAGCAGAAGTTATCAGCCAAAAGCTGTTTAGTGTCTTTATTTCTAAGGTGTCTAGTCTGGGTTTTCACTTTCCTTTTTTCTTACCTTTTCTGCACTCATTAATAGTTGCATATTTTGCTAAAGAACTCTAAATGCTGTTTTTTCTTTTTATTAGTATTAAATGCAAAACAAAACCAATCAATAATTCTGTCTGCTATTAAATAGATCTAGACTCTGGGTGCTGTTAAGAGTAGACAAAATGAGCAATACAGATTAACAAGTATTTTTGTCACATTGCTTGTTAAATTCAGCTAAAATACAACAGCATTTTGTAGACTTAAACAAGATTCTTTTTAAGAAAAATATACATCAAAAATCTAGCTTTTGCTCTTTGGCTTCTGTCTTTTTAATTTCGTATCTTTTCAAGTGTCACACTCTTTGTTTTCACATAGCCACTGCAATCATCCGTTTTCTGTATTTATCCAGCATTCGATACAAGGGGTACTCAGGTAGTCAGTGCAATAATTTTGAAGAGCTTCACCAAAACCTATTGAAGTCAAGAGAACATCCTATATTGACCTCAGCAAATATGTTGTTTAGAAAGAAGTAAGAGATATAAATTGAGCATTTTGATAAAGTCTTTCAAGTGTAAATTCAGAAGCTGCATGTCCCCTTCTCTTCATGTCACTTCATCACATCTCATGGCAAAAGGTACAAGCAATAGCAAATGATACATTTCCTTTTATTAGGGAGCAGTGGCAAGGAGCTGTTGCTTATGTTTGTTTTTTCCTGATTGTTACTCTCAAAGTAACTGAAATACTGCATTATACTGGAAAATAAAATATTGAAAAGAAAATACAGCAACGGTGAGTTTCTGCCCTTATCTACTGAATAGTGAAATATTTCTAGAAGCTGTTCCCTGTGGATGGTGACAAGCTCTGCCTGGACATGACTGAACATTTGAAATGTCTTTTTTTTTTTCAAGCTGAATCTTTATAGCTGAGTAATTATTAAATCTCCAGAGCAGATAATTCTTCCAATCAAATATATGCATCAGAGAAAAATATTAATCCCACAAACAAGACACAAGATAGCACATCAGTCTGTTTGTAACTGGCTCCTTTATAACTCTGCAATAGTCTTTTCCTGACCCATAAATGTCACTCAAGAACACAAAATGTTTTCCACTTCCTAAAACATAGAAACTTTACATCCCTATGTTGGAAAGCTTTAATTTTTATAATTCTATTACAAGCTGCAGTAAAGAGCTGAAAATTCAAAATCCCCAGTGAAAAGGGGCACTTACACAAAGTTTATTGTTGAGTTAGGCATGACACTATTCTTTTGTCTAAAATTGAAGCACTGTGCAGGAATTTGGGCTCTTTTATTTAATCTCATGTTACACTTTCATAGCATATGGTGTTATGTAATATATTTTGAAATATAAACTTATGTTGAAACACAGCCTCAGAACATTTTTTTCTGGAAAAAATTAAACCCCCTAATTTTACTGTATCAAAAAATGATTTTTTTTTCCAAACTCAAAGCTCTTCTTCAGGACAGGTTTAGTTCAAGTGTTCCCTCAGGTTATTTTCTAGTAGGTCTAGTATTTTGACGGAAAAGTCTTGCACAGAAGTTTCCTCTATCCCAAGCTAGATTTTAGATGCTGCCAGAATGTAAATAAGGAATAGTAACAAAGAATAACCATAAGCAGAAAAAGTAAGAAAGAAATACGGAAAGTAGGAATTTGCTTTAATGTAGGCAGCAGCATGCCTCCACACTTTCAATTCCCTTGTGGCCAGGTTCCATTTAGCACTTAGACTGCTTTCATACATATATATGTTTTTCCTGAGCTAACAAATATTTCCTCTTCTCCTTAAGGATGACTTTTAGGTGTAAATGAACATGAAGATAGTGCATGTGAAAAGTGTGACTGTCTGAGTTGTTGAGCCCTTCGAAACATTTTAAAAAGTAGCTTAGATAAGTAAAGATGAAAAAGCTAGAACAGTAATGTGACACTGGGCAGCAGGGAAGGCTTTGAGGGCCTCCTCCCAAAAGGAAGAGTCAGCTAAAATTCCCTATTGAACTAGCAGGGAAAGAATGCTAACGAGAAAGAACAAACAAATCCTGCCTGGCTTGCCAATGTCCTGATTTATGTACTGCATCAGGACTCTCTTTTTGTTTCCGCTCATTTTTCCAGATCTATTGCTGAAGATGAAGAAGATTTCTATAGAGGAAGTGAGCAGCTGGAATTAACCTTGTGCCCAGGAATAAAGAAAAAAAAGGAAAAAAAAAAAAAAAGGCAAAGAAAAGAGAGACAGAATGCAAAAAAGACATGTGAAAAAACATGCTAAAGTCAGTTGGTTGACTCAGGTCTTTAGCCAGAAACCATGGTGATCATTTAGCTGTTGGTATTTGAAATGAAACAAGCTAGTCCTCTACAGATCAAAGCACCAAGGAGAGAAAAGCAAGCAAGAAAAGCAAATGTTGGTGTTATCTAGCCAGTTAAAATGCCTTATCTGAACATCTACCCAAACCTTGAAACTAGCAGCATTACAAAAGTGGGAATAGGATTATTTTCACACTTAAAATAGACATAGGTCTTTCTGATTGCGTGCACCTGTTCCTGCAGCCAGCTGGCAGGGAGCAGCCACCACCCAAAAATGGAGTGTGAGACAACAGCATGACCGTGTGGTGCATCAGGCACCGCTGCCTCACGTGGTTCCACAATGCTCTGTCATCGTGCCAACTCCACGAGTATTTCTGAGCTGTAAATTGATTTAAAAAGACTCATAATGACCTGCTTACATCACATCAATCAAAATTCATTGCCGAGGTAATAAAGGTGTGTTAGAAACTCTCATAGATTTTCTTAATCACTCCCTTGGATTTCCAGGTCTTTGGTTTCAGGCACATTTTCAGCAGCTGAGCACTTCCTAGTATCTGCATAAAGTGAGTGGAGGCGGGTCAAGAAAAAACACAAAAATATAACACACTGATTATTCAACAAGCTGCTTCTAGATTACAAAACAGCTGGTTGAAAACAGACTCCGTGGTGCTGTGCTACATGCAAATGTATATTCAAATGATGTAGAAAGCCATGCTGAAAAGAACAGGTCCCTCTGAGAGCAGGCTGATGCCAGGGAGTGCTGACCTGACCTAAGCACATGGTGCCTCCACACGTAGCATTTACTGGTATTGACACAGGGATGCTCCTATCTTCCTTGTATTTTTCCTGAGCCTAGTGATATTGCTGCTTTCAGCCCTACCCAAGTCAGTAGAAAAAACCTCAAAACCAAATCCCCTCCACCTCCATGAGTTTGTTCCACTTCTTCCTTTGAATCCAGTCTGATCACCTCTCCTTGTTAGTAGCAACTGCCCACAAGCTGCCCAATTTTACTGAGGTCACAATGCTCACAGGTTTAGGACAAGTTATACTATTCTCTTTGGCCTGATATTGAGTTACTTTTACTAGGCAAAGCTGTTTCTAGATGCTAGAGTTAGTACAAGAAACCTGGAGGTGAGAAAAGCAGTCTAGAAATGGTGAGTGATTTTGGGGTGGCACTAAAAATGTGGAGGAATATGAATACAGAAAAGGATAAGAGACAGGGAAGAGTTATTATAAGAGAGGGGTGTATAGGAACAAGCAGAGAAGTCTGTGTGTGTTTGAGGAGTGTAGAGCTACACGTCTTTCTGAGAAAAACAGGAGAGTGATTATATGTGTTTAAAGGTCAGGAGTGCATGGTGAGACCTGGGGAAGGTTTGAATGGCCTAGGATGGGAGGCTGAGAAAAGACAGCAGGGCAAAGCAGCACAGGTAAACTCAGTTCATGGCTCTCTTACAGGCTCTTGGCATGGACCAAGACACATTGTTTTGTCTTCTCATTACTTTCCCACTTCTGATGTCCCTGTTTCGTGGAGTTGTTGGGACAAGAAATATTCATCAAAGATTATGAGATCTTCAAAGGGCTTGGATGATAAGACTCATGCACACAGCAACATAGGTGAGACCTGTCTATCCACAGCTCCTGTGGCATTGGGCCAGTATCTGTCACTGAGGGGACAGAGGTCCATGGCCCTCATGTCCTGGCCAACAGATCTGGAGCTTGTAGCCCAGGAAGCAGATGCTAAGATGATCAGAATGGAAATCTTCAGTTCTGAGAACCTAACCTGGCCTTTGAATTCTGGAATTAAAATAGCAGAAGATAGGGCATTTAATACCTTATTCTATCTCTAGACAGTAGGGAAAAGTACAGGAGTCTGAGCATGAGTAAATTTGGTGGAAATGGAGTTTGCAATTGTGAGTAGGTTCTGGGACAAAGCAGTAATGCCTTGGAGAGAGTTTTATATGTTTAGAGAAGAAAAGGCTGCCAAGAAAGGAGAGTTTGTCTGAGAGAAGGCAGGGATCAGCATTTCTGAGGCTATGGAAAGGGATTATATGAGAAATTTGGTAATAAAGGAGATAGGGTAAGAAAGAGAGTGAAGTGCGTTAGAGGGAGTAAGCACAGGGAGCCACAAAATGGGAACACGAGAGCAGAAAAAGAGTTCTCTAAAAGGAGAGAGAAGTGTTGAAAAAAAGAAAGAAAAAAGGTAAGATAGGAAAAGAAAGAAGAACAAACGGCAATTAATTCTGCATTGGATATAAAAAAAAAATGACCTTAAGGAAAAAATTAATTAAAAGGTATCTGCAAAGATAAAAGATGATGAGAAAAGAAAGAACAGAACAGAATGAAGTAGCAAAGAGAAAGAGGGAGACAAAGTACATGTAAACGAAGATTTTAATTAGCACAAAAGATAAAGATATCTACAGAAAAAAAAAAGCATATGGATGAAATATCAGGCACTCATTTATGTAGGTCCCTTCAGGCTCAGGTTTTTATGCCTCTTTCTCACTACTGACATTTTAAAGTTGAACACAATTCTTTCCTCTTGGTCGTTATGACCATTTTATTCCCCTTGTGACAATATCATTACTTCAGTAACACAGAATGATGTCATACACATTTTCTACATTCGTATTTATGTTTTTGCTCATTTTTTATCACTGTTTTCTACTGACACTGGTTTCCTCATTAAATTTTTTTTTTTTTTTGTATCTATACTGACTGTGTGTTTCTGGATGACAACTTCTCTTTTTTTCTGGGGAATGTATTTGGGTAGAACTCTTGGTACCCCGTCACTGTGTGTTTGCACTGCAACCCTCAGCATCACTTACCACGTGTACCTCTCAAGGAATGACGTATCTTTCTAATGAAACAGCGGTGGTGAAAACTTATTCAGGCTACATTTGCCATGAGTTTCTTCATGGACAATATGTTTTATGAATACTGTTGCAGTTATTTTTCCACACAGACGATTCCCATGAATTAGCTTTTGTCAAACAGACACAGAGTCATAAGTTCCCATTGCAGTCCCTGACACTAGCACAATCTGTGAATTTGAACTCTTCATTTAAGAAACTGGATGATAAAATACATCTGTCTCTGAAAGAGGTTTAATTAATGGTGGTAAAATATAATGAAAATCTGAAAGCCCTGATAACTTTTTTTTTCTGTTTTGAAAAGCTTGACATGCTGTTTTGTCACCTCCTTTGATTCCCTGCTCTTGTTAGGAAAGCTAGTGTAATGAGGGAGGCAGGAGGGTGGATAATAATCCTGCCTTTAGCATCTGGGTGGCAGCGTATGTTTTAAACGTAGTTTTAAAAGGGTACCACAAGTTTGATGTCTGGTTGTTTGTTATGCTTTTCTAGGCCCTGAATGAATTTGGTATGCACTATGAAAAATTTCTCAAATAACTTTGCATGGGAGGGGTGTAATGAAGGGACCATTTGTCCCATCTCATTAAACCAAATGGGAAACTCGGGATCATAATTCTGTGAATTTTATATGTTGTAACTTAAGGAATGACCCCAGAATAGGCAGGTGCACTTGCACAGGCTTTGGTCTAGCTGGCACAGGAGGAAATGCAGTGGAGATGTGGAAGTCCAGACCTCAGCACTAAACGTGTCCTGGAAACAGTCCAGCTCATAGCAAACCTCATGTCACCTTATCTTCACTTCTTGGGTCCTGCACGTAATTACACGTGGAGGAGAAGCTGTAACTAGCCATGAATAGAGGGTAGGATTTCTGAGTGGCCAGGCCATTCCCAGTGTTCTATTTCTCCCCATGCTCAGAGGCAGTGAATGATGCTATCCTGAAGTGCATGTCATGCAGAGCAGGCTCTGCTTCTGCCTGGGTGGGCTTTAACAAAAATAAGGCACCTTAGAGTTCAGTTGTGACAAGTGCTGAGCATGCATGCTCATGCAATTCCATGCTCTTTACTTGGGGCAGAAGGTTCTGCTCCCTTGGCAGGGTCACCCAAGATTATGGAAATACCTTGGCTCTAAAGCCTTCTGCTATCACCAGCAACCTTCTTATGTGATGTTGCTGGAGTGTTTTTCCATACAGTTTCAATATCTAAACCATGCCCCTGCAAACCAAGAGGAAGGAGACCCAGGACTGCAGTAAACTTGGACAAAGCTTGCAAGGAGTTTTCTATTCTGAATAGGAGGACCATGGAGTGGAGAGTAGATGGGAAGGAAAGAGAAAACTCCAACCAGCCAGCTCATGGTTCGGGTTTTGAAGCATTGTCAGCCAAAAGAAAACCTGGGAATACAATCTTCTGTCAAAGATCTCCCACAACAACATGGTTTCAGGCCTCCTTGCCAAACCACAGTAGATGGTTGGCATGCTTAGAAGGGGATAATTTATTTTTCTACTTGTAGGCTTGTTCTGTGTGGGATTGGTGAGAGAGGCAAATATATTAGAGGGAGAAAATGAGTGTTCAAAGCTGCAGGAGATGGATGTTCTTTCTGTCTAGGGTTTAATTACTGACAGCAGTAAATACTGTTAGATCTGCAAGGAAATATGGACTTGCTTGTCATCACCACAGGTAAGATGACACATGAAAGCTACTTGAAGACTGAAGTAGTTCTCTAGAAGTAATTCTGCATGTCACACAGACAACATCCTTACACATACACATACACACATAATACATCCCATTAGGCTAAAGGAAAGAAATTACTATTTTCCCATTTCCACTCTTCTAACTGTGTAATTATATTTCTGTATAAAGGGAACAGCAAGTAGAGTGAGAAATAAGTGTAGTTGGTTTTACATGCTCACACACACATATATTGTGTGCATGTGTATGTATGCAAAGGGTTCTACTACAATAAAGCCAGCCTGGCCAAACTATTTATCTTTTGAAGATTTTGTATTGTCTTGTGTTCTTACTAGCCTCACAATGATCTCAGATAAGGAAACTGCACCTTTGTGAACAGAACAGAAGAAAATCTATTGTTCAGATGTTTATCTATTTGCATATTTGGAAAGAAGTGTGACCTCATTCTCCATTCACTGCCCTGTTTTATTCTTTAGTTTATCTCTGAATATATTTTCTTTGACCATCTCTCTGATGCAGCTTACTTAATCTTAATGAGTGGAAACCCACCAATTGTTATTAAAACTGTTTAAGCAATATAAGTTTTCATTTTCTTGTGTAGGCTCCTCTTATTCTTAATTGTAGTGATCTTATTCCCTAAAGTATCTGTGCTTTCATTAGTAACTCCTATTAATAAATTGTATTAATAATAGACCATACAAATCCCAGTCTGTGCTGAAACACTGCAAAACAACCCAGACAGGGAGAAAACAGTCCTCAGGTTTTGTTTTAAAAAGAAAGCAGTATTTCATTTAAAAGTAAAGAAAGCCAAAGACAATATTGCACTGGAGTCTCCATTTTGCTGACACCTTACTCTTGTCCTACAAAGAAGCACTAAGCATGCTCTTAATAAACACCAGAGAGACCCTGCTTTGAAAGGCTGACACACTTGTGGCATGAATTGAGAGTTAAGGTCAGACTGCCCTTGTGCACTGCAATGCCAAACCTGGAATCCTGTCTGTGGGACCTTCAGTTGAAAAAAAGTTGTGTCTGTCCTGAATTTCTCAAAGTTCTCTATAGAGCAGCACCAACTCATAGAGTTGCAAAACATAAAGAGCAATTACATTGTAAAGGTCTGAATCAAAGGACTGTCTGTCACTGCTGCGCTGCTGTAGAGAAGCACTGCTGCAGCAAGAGGCATCACCGAGCTGCACCCCCTCACTGCAGCTGGTGGAAAAATGTTTCTGCATATAGGAACCACACTATGGAGTCCTCATGAAATGCAAGGAAAAGAGGGGAGGGGAGAGGGGAAAGAAGCCTGGAAGCAGCTACAAACTCACTGCCATCCAGCCATGACTTAAGCCTCCATCCAGATGTACACAACTGGATGCAGAGGTGGGCAGAGCTTGCACTATGGGCAAGAAAAGAAGTGCTGGCTTTGTCCTTTAGCCCCTTGAGCTCTCCAGTCCCTCAGGCCAGCCTGGACAGGCGTGCAGACTGGGGAAGGAAAAAGGCATTGAAGTGTCCAGGTGACAAAGTGGCAGAACAAAAGCTGTGGCAAGGAATCCTCATGAAGTGTGGACCGAGTCTTTTGCTTCACTAGGACATAAATAATTCTGTAAATAATTGTTTCTGAAATTAATGTTTTGGGTTTTTTCCCTCTATTAGTTTTCCAGTTCTAAATATGTAGGTGGACCACTTCAGCATGTTTTTTTTTTGTAGGGCATTTCGTAGTGCCTATTTTTCCCACGATTCTTGTGAGGACTTGAGACTGCATCTCAATTTTAAGCAGCATTTTCTCAACATCTGACCCTTTCAGCGTTGCTGCTGGTGATGCTGGGCAGAGAGAAGCAGGGACTGATCCCAGATGGAATTAGTGTGGGGCAGCTGAGAGAGCTCTTGCTGAGCTCAAAGCTATGCTGATGCCTCTTGCCAGGGAAGGGCCTCCCTGCCATGTCTCAGGGAGCCTGGCTAGACATGTCCTGCGGGATGTGTTATCAGCACAGGGCCTCTGCTTCCACTTCTGGCAGAGCACAGCGAGCACAGGGATGAGCTAAATGCCAGAGGCTGTGCCTGGTGTAGAGATGATCCTCTTGGCTCTTCTACTAAATAATTCATTTGAACCAGGTTCAGGGCTCAGCCAGACTGGCTCCAGAGCCCTTGAACACAGCCTGCATGAATGAGATGACAAACTCAGTTCAGCGTAGTTTGGCTCAGCTCATGTTTCCAGCTCAGCTCAGCTCAGCTCAGCTCAGCTCAGCTCAGCATAGCTCACTTCAGCTCAGCTCAGCTCATGCCTCCAAGACACTTGCTACCCCAGCTCATTGGGAGTGAGGAATATGCAAGGGACAGCTTGCTAGCTTTAATGGTGTCCCTCATAAGGCATTTTCTTCTTTTGTATCAGCTGTTGCTTCTCCTGATAGATCCTTTTCCCCTCCCCACAGCTTTTCTAGTTTGCTTCCTCCTGAGGCTTTAATAAGAAATGAGGTTGAGGGAAGCAGAAGCAAGAACAATTGCACAGAAAGGATATCAGGTATCTGAATTCCTCCTGTGTAGAGAAGTACTTAGCAAATATGGTCAAAAACGTTTGGTGAAAGCAGCTTTATGTTTGATAGTATCAGCTTGTTACAACTGGGACATTTTGCAGGAAATATTGATTATAATGATATTTCACTTTGAACAAAATGGAAAGTAATGAAGCCACCTTCTCACTTTCTGCAAGGCATAATTTTGCTAATGTTTTGAAATGACAAGCCGATCAGACTGAAACCCCTTGGCTCCATTTTGGAGTGGTTTTCACTGTAAATTTTCCTTTGAATGAAATGAAAAATTATAACTGACAAATGTCAAAATAGAAAGTAACATTTTAATTTAAAACATTTGTGGGGAAGATTCTGAAAATAAACATTTATTTCTGATCTAATGTGGAAAGATTCAAAATCCTGGCCTGTCTCTGAGACAGAAATTCTGGCTCCTGCATAGCTCTGATAATATCCAGAGCTGAAGTAAAGCATTGATCCTGGTATCCTTGACCAGTAAAATGCTTTTGTCTGTGTGTGTGTGTTTTCTGCAGATGGCTTCCATCCCTCTTTATTGTAGCAGTTCCTAATATCAGCCAAAAATATCTGCACAAAAGCCTCTGTTATGTCTCTGGGCTTGAATTCTGGCCAAAGTTACATATATGGAGAATAGAAACCCAGTATCTTGAATGGCTATCTTTTGCATTATACTGGCAGAGCAGAGCTGGATAAAATGCAGTGTACAAACGGAAATTGAATGAGCCATAAAGGCTGAAATTATTCATTTGGGAAGTATGTTCGGAGTGTCACCAACACCGTAGAGATCAGGAAAAAATAAATAAAAGCATTTTCTCTTTTATTATTAGTTTATATTTTTGCTTACTGAACTGTGTGCTGAGAAGCCAGAAAGGTCCTGCAAGGGACAGAGAACGTAAAATTTCCATTATGCTGTTGCTCTGTGGCAGCATTTGGTATAGGTGAAGTGCCTTCCAAAAACAACCTCTGCACAGGGAATGCAAAATATGAAACAGCTTGCAAACTACATGGCTTTGTCCTTCCTTTTTGCAGAAATAAAACTTCCTTTTAGACATTGCCACAAAAACAGGGGTTCCAGATGCAGTTTTGTATTACAGACTGGCAACAACAAAGATATGTATTTTCTAGAAGTATAATTTTCTATTCCAACAACCTTATTAAATTCTATGGCTGTATGTGTTCCTTATTTTAGAATTACTATATCTAGTAAGAGGATTGTTTGTCCAAATCCTCTACCGTGCCAGGGGAGATAGGGTGCAGGTTTTTAGAGTAAGATGTTAATTGGAGTACTTAGGCTTTTCTAAGCTATATGCATTTTTAAAAAACCTCTACCTAGTAGTCACCAATTACTTTCCATTGCCCGTAGTTCATAGGGCAGGAGAATATACACCTTGAGAAAACAAAGCTGAAACCATCAATTCATTATTCTACAGATTTTTGCTACCTTTCCTTACAATACCAAGAGGATTCCCATGGCATATATCTCAAACACCTCTGCTAAGCCATGCAGGACTGTTCCTGGCAGGTGGGCTACTCTCAGCAATGGTGCAGCCTGGTCAGCACACAGATTCCCCCAATGGTTGGCTGCCCCAGCACCAGAGGATGTGCCTGTCTCTCGGTGGTCCCCAGACCTCCAAAGCTGTCCTTGCAGTGCAAACAGGTGATTCTTGCATTGCCCAGGTAGTGGGATGTGGCTAAAGTGTTGTCAGGGCTCAGGAATTTCATTGGGGTGCTAGTGATGATTAAAAATTCCAGCAAATCCTGTGTAGTATCTAGAGCATGTGCAAGCTCCAGTTGGGAGATTCTCATCCCTTTTCAGCTAAGCCCAGGAGATCCTGGATCATGCAAAGGACTGCAGAGTTTAAAGTATTTTGATATCTCTGAATTATGCTTGGGAGAGAATGGTCTCATGCTGAAAGCTTCAAACCAGCACGGAGGAGAGAAGTTTCGGCCTGGCAGCAGGAAGAGATTTGGCCTTAGAAACACATCCACAAGCCCCAGACAGAGCCTTGTTCTCTGTCCAAATTGCAGTGCTGCTCTAGTGGGAGCCCTCTTCCTCCCAGCTGGGAGAGGCTGCAGGAAGGAATGGCACAAGACAGGTTGTCAGACATAAGGTTTCCAGCACCCTGTAGTGACAGGGAATTTTTCTCTGTCATGGGATCATGCGGGCAGCCACTGTTCCACCCACCCTTATCATCACAGAAACAATGGATGGCATATCTTGCCTGCTATTGTCTGGGTGGCAAATACACTTCAGGAAGGGAATGAAAGGTGGGTGTGAAAAAGCTTGACTGTTATAATTGTCTCCTATTAGCTTAAACATTTCTTCTCCTTTTCTTCACATTTATCCAGACTAAAGACAAGGGACTGAGTAAAGATGTTATCTGGGGTTGGTTCACTTCCTTGTTTTGTGCTTGTTTGTTGTCTAAATTTCTATTTTTATAATTGGAAATGAATATTTATACTATCCAGTATCAATTGTAGTTTTAATGAAACAAAATCTTTCAATGCTTTTGTCCTCGTTTTAATTTCTACCAGTCCCTAGGAAACTCCCCTCAACGCTAAGGCTAAATGCTTAGATTTAAATGACATTTCCTTGTTCACAAAAGGAATGATTTCTTATGTGATTCGTGTCACTGGGAAAAGTGACATAATTCTTGGGAGGGATGGGATCTTGTAGGTTAGGTTATATTAATCTTGAGTTATCAGATGAATCTTATTATTCTGTGTAGGTTCCTCATATTTTTTTTATGTTTCCATCGTATTTCACTGAAGACTTTGATGTACATTCAGAAGCAGATTGAACTGTGGCAGGCAGTTTCCCTCACTAGCTTCTGCCTTGCCCTTTTCTGGGAAAGGTCTGCCCCTGCAATAAGGACTGTAGGGCTTCTCCTAAATCCATGCAGTTAACTGCCAGGCTTATTAAAGGAGATTTTAATCTGTTGTGATTCATGGTGACGTACAGCCCTGCACAATGTGATGGTAAAGAGGTGGCTCAAAAGCCACCCAGTCACCTCAGCTACAGGGACAGCAGCTTTCAGGAGGTGAGAGAGTGGACAATGAGTAGAGATCACTTCAGCAGCAGGACTTCAATCTGACTATAAATGTGTGGCAAGATCCTTGAAACCTCCCAAGGAACAAAAGTTACAGGACAGCAAAATATTAATATACTTGTTCCCCCATCAATGTAATGTTTCTTTCCCCCATGTGCCTGCACAAGGTCTTGGTCTGATGACAAGGATGGTGTGGAAAGCTTAAGCCATTGTCTTAGGGTGACAGCCATCTTCAGCTCTTTCTTGAATTTTCCGATAACCTTCCAGTATAAAATCCAGAGGAAGAACAGCAGCATTGTCTGTCATATGTAGCTGCTGTGAAATTGTGTGACAGTAAAGCACAGGAAGGAAAACAAAATCTTGTTTTGTTTTGGAAAGCTGATAATCCCTGCACTTTGTTGGTTACAGAAAAGCCAGGTTAATCCCAAAATATTGCTGCTGTTCTGGTGTTGACGTACCATCTGCTCTTCTTCATGCTGGACTTGACCGGGTATGAACTTTAAAGCCCTTCTTGTAGATGACACTTGTTCGTGTCTTTAGACATTTTACTTTCATGTAAACCTGTCTTTGCTTTTGCTTGTAGAAACCCACTTGCCTTAATGATGTGGTAATTACCAGCAGCAGCAGCAGACATTAGAGGTTGGTTTTTGAATTCCTTCTGGAAGGGTTTTGGTGGAGCCTGATGCTAGTTCTCAGGTGTGATAGTGTGCTCTCCTGCTGGTGTGGTAGTGTGTTTGCCTTGTTCCCAAGTGGTAGACAGAACAAAGGCTGCTTAATTTTGGCAGCTATGAACAGGAACGGGGAGAAAGTCTTGCCACAAACTGACTAAGATGCTTAGAGCAGCTGCGCTAAAAAACTGATGGGTAAATCCCCTGCAGTGGGTTGTCTTTTAACAGAAAGTTGTACAAGGATAGTACACTGCCATTTCAAACAAAAGCTAGTATTAAGCCTAGCCACACTGTAAGGAATCCCAAAATTACTCTATTTCTATAGTAGGACATATTTTGAATGCACCTGCCTGACCAAATTGGAATGGAAGTAAAAAATTCTTTTGGCTTAAAGGAAGCAAAATTACTTTCTGAGATCAGTACTGCACCTTGCTTTAGAAAGCATCTTATTTTTGAAATTTTCTATAGCAAGAAAGCAATTTATTTAAACTCCTTCTAGCAACCCACGACCCAATTTTCCTTTCTCATTACAAGTGTTTATGACAAACACATCACCCAGGATTTTTCTGTGTATGCAGACATGAGTACAGGTTCCTTAAGTAATGGGATTGCCTGTTTTATGCCAGATACACACTTAACACATACATTTGTAATGCAATTATTGATGCAATGGATTAAATATGGAAACTATTAAACCCCAGAAGAAACTAATTTTCTGTCACTGATAGGCGAGAAGGATTCATGTACACTAGGACAAACCAGTGCAAGAAATAGAAAATGTAAACTGTGACAGTATTCCTTGATTTATCAAAATTATTCAAATAAGTCTGTATGCAAAAAATAGACTGGTTTGAAGCTGTATTAAACCACAATATTTTAAATAAACATAAATACAAGTATGTGCAGAAATTATGTTGAATGAACAGTTTTAAGCTTGCAGAGTCACTTTACCAAAAAATCAGGAAGTGTCAGAATTACAACGATTATCAGGAGATGAATGTCCACTCCACTGTGTCTGTGTATCATGGCATCGTTTTTAATGACACAGTTGCATATAGATTTTTTCCAAAGGACCATACTTCATTCATCATGCAGGATGGATGCTACTCACTTAATCAGCAGTTATTCAGTCTCTTGTTTACTCCATATTACACAGATGAGAGGACTCAAGCCTTATTTGCTGCACACTATTCAAACCCTTCTCTAAAGACAGAATTTTCAGTTGCCTCCTGGGCTTTTCTACTGAGCTCATCCCTGTGGTATCTGAGCACTTTGCAATGAATGCATTTATTTATACAAGACCCTTGTGGAAATGAGAGATATTATTAGCCCTATTTTACAGATTCACAGACAAAAATCTCTTTTTTCAGTCTGAGGCACCTATGGCCAGATTTTTCCAGTGTGCTCAGTTTTATCTGTTAAAGCAGAGTTCGGGTCCTGTTGAGCTCGATTGCAGCTGGAATACTCAGCATTTCAAGAAATCAGGCTCCAGAGTATGAAGTCAGATACCCAGAATATAAAACACAGAGAATTTCTTTCTGCTTTGAGGAACTTTGCTTTTTGCTGTTCCTGATTTCTTGTCCAATCCATTCCTTCTCCCTGACCCCTTCCCCTATCCCTGACTGCTGCCCTTTCTTTTCTCTGGCACAATGAGGAGAAACAGGGTCAGGCATGGCCATGAGATGATTGGCCAATGCAAAAGGCAGAATTCAGAAGGTGGACAGCAGGAAGGGGTTCGAAGGTGGGATTTAGAAACTTTGTCTGGGCAGGTAGGCATGGTGTTAGAAAAGCAGTGCTCAGCTGGAGTTGATATTTGTGAGGAATATGAAGGAAAACAAAAGTTTCTGTTCTACTTAGCAGTTAAAGGATGAACAAGAAAAACATGGACCCATTGCTGAATGGGGCAGATGCTTTAGGGAGACAGACATCAGCCTGGATATAAGAGAAAATGTTTCCCAGTGAGAACAGTCAGGCTGTGGATGTGGTTATTGAGTGAGGCTGAGCAGGCTACATCCTTGGAAGTTTTGAAGGAGGTTAAATGGGTACAGCCCTGATAAGCCTGATCTGACTTCTTGAATGACCCTACTTTCAGTAGGAGTTTGGACTAAGGAAATTCTTAGTGTCTTTCCCACAGAATTACCCTGCAGTTTCATCACCACTCTTTCACAAGCATGCTTTTCCCAAGAAACAACAACTCATCTAAGATTTTACTGTGTTCTTTTTAACATTTGAACTACAGTACTTTTTCAGACACTTAACTGCAAGAATCACACTTTAGTCCTGGGCTGGCTCATGTCCAGTAGGCTGGGCATTTGGCATTTACTTACATTTTCCCTGCACATATGAATTGATTCTCTTCTGTTCTTGCAATGACTACAGTGAGGTGAATATTATTTGTGGAAGAGGAAAATTACATTCCTGGTGTGAGGACCACAGTTTCTTTAAAATAGGAGTGTGTGGGTAGTTTTCAAATTGAGGTTGGGTGAAGGTGCCAAAAAAAAAAAAACCCAACAGGGAAAAGAAAATTGTTTTCCTCTAACCTCAGATAAAGAGTAATCATATTAACCACAAATAAAGAAAACCACTAACCACCACCAGTAGTGGAAGGAATACTTCTATTAAATATTTGTAGCCTCACAAAGCCGTAAGCAATACAGGTACTACGTAGTGTTGAGAAGTCTTAAAATATATTGTGATCTCCAAGTCACCCAGGACAAGAGGTTTGGTAGGAATCTTTCTGCACATTACTTTCCCATGATAAAGATACAGCAAGCAGGAAACACGCTGCCAGAAAAGAATGACAAATCTAAACCTGCCTCAGCTGCGGTTCTCTTGAGTGCACAGCCTGAAGCATTTCCTTGTTCTCACAGAAACATTTCTGCATATTCTCTTTTTGTGTGCGGTACTGTAGATCAAATGAAAATAAGAAAACTTCTTAAGAATTTTTCCATGTATAAATGGATTTCAGAAATTTCAAAGTGCATTGCCAATAAAGATGTAGTTTAAAGGTTTGAAAATACAAAAGATTGCCTAAGTGTGAAGTTGTACCCTATGGATTCCTTGCTCATTTTCTCTCAACCAATAGAATGGTTTTAAGTTTCCGTGAGGGCAGAGGACAAGTTATTTCAGTATGAGTACAATTTACTTTAGTTATGTATGCATAAACACACATACACACACACACAGAGACACACATGAAGAAGCAGTTACACTAAACTAGGAGAAGGCACATTTACCTGAGGAACACATTAGTGCAGACAGATTTCCATCGTTAACTAAGCCAATTTTAAACCCATGAAGGTTTTCCACCCTTCAATAGATGCAGTGACATAAATGCAGCGACTTCCTTAGTTGAATGCTTATTGAGGTTGATGCTGAAATCCACATTAGGCAGTTAAGTCTCTTCCAGAGTGGAGGTCCCTGCAGAACCAGTGTTGCTGCTGGGAAGCTGAAATCCTCCTGTAGTGTCAAGAACCTGTACATCCCCTCTCCACTCCTCTCCTAACATCGCCATTTTCTAACATGAGCAGTCGGGGCGCAGCACCCTCCGAGGGGATGTACATTGGACTCCAACAAGATTGTTGGGATCTAGATGGGGCTGCTAAACCTCAGCTGCGCAGCAAACAACCAAGGTGTTCAAGTTGTGGGCAATATAATCTTCACAAACACCCTCAGGTTTTAACAGTTACAGCTCTGGTCACCATGAGCAGTGATGATGCTCTGTCCAGGCCACAGGAAATAAGTTGGGAGACCCAACTTATTGTCCCTTTCTCAGATGGGTTAACAATTTCATGCTGAGCCATGCCCTGCAACACGACTGAAGTTCAGCCAGGAGATGAATGAATGAATGCCTAGATGTCACAGCAGGCTTAATCCTGTAACTTTAATTTCCTTTACCTTTGTAGGCTGGCAAAAGGAAGATGTAACTTTTTAATTTGTTTTTAAGGGAATGAATCCTGTGGCTGTAGGAGATGGCCTCCATTGAAGTAACTTCCTATTTACTTTCGAAATAAGAAAGCTTTAGGTTTTTTGGAATCATTCAGTGAAAAAGCACAGAAAGAACAGGATATCCTCCTATCTCTCATTTCCTCTGCTTCTTTACTACCCCCTCATATGGTTTGAAGGGGACTTTTTGACATCTGGTCTTCAATTTGGGGCTGGTTTCGGCACTAATTTTTGGTTTCACTGGGAGCATTTGAACTCTTGAATAGCATTTCTCTTATCTTCACCACACCAAGTAGTTACTGCAACAAAAGGGGTGAGAGATAAAGAGAGGTGCCTGGTACTTCCCAACTGAGGCAACTGCTGCTACTAACCTGCTTTTTGTACTGAACACTGAGTCATACATTACGGTCAAAATAAGATTTATTTGTCAGAGTTAGAAGAAATAAATAAAAATTGAGAACAAACAGACAGTAGTGATTGACAGTCATTTGGTACCTAGTGAATTTTATTCTTGAGTTAGCCTTAGATCATATGTTCACTAACTTTTTTCCTAAGTACAATTGCTCTTGGAGACATCTGTGATGGTACTAATTCTACAATTATAACCCTCTCTATCTCTTAAGCCTCTTCACTTCCTGCTTGATAATTCTGCATCTTTAGAGAAGTCCAAGAAAAATATCTCTTTTTCACAAGACGGAAGCATCATGTGAGAATCTCACTGACATGCAGCTCCTTAAACCTGTGGCCTCATAGTCAGTTTGCAATTTTGGGTGGGCCACATACAGTTTGTCAGACCTTATTGGTGATGTGCTATGGACATTTTTCTGGGTTTTTGGTTGTCAAAGTGCATTAAAAAGATGAAAGCATTTAATTAACAATTATTTGTTACAATGTTGCTTGCTGTTTGTGGATCCCACTTGGTCCAAGGCTATCAAACCAGGGTGAGGGCTGATGTGGGATTTTGCTGAGAAGATGAAGGTGCTGGAAAATCCTGTGGCTTTGTGCTCCCGGAGAGCTGATGTTGGAGAAGAGAAAGGAAAATGGCCAGGTTAGGATGGTTTCTTCAAATGGGAGTTAATAGCTGAGGAAAGGTTTATAGGTGGAGGCTGTGCAGTGAAAGGAAGAAAGATTCACAATAGTTTTCAGTGGTAATCTTGTTCTTTGTTTTTTAAACAAACGTCTTTGTTCCATTAAGAAGAAAAGATGAATAAGAAGGGGCAGGATGGTAATACAGAAAGCAGTGAATGCTAGAGAAAAGGTAAATCAGTTATGCCTACTTACTGTAGTACAAACATACAAGATAATAGGATATTGGAAATATGTCTGTCAAAGCAAAGAAGCCAGGGAGAAAGGCAAAATACAAGTGAGCGTTAGCTGAGTTCAATATCCATAACAGGCATTCATGAACAAGCCTAGACTGTTATTTTTAAAGTCTGTAATACAGTTATTGCACATCACATGTGCCAGGGCAGAAGTGACTGGGATTTGTAAAGGGGCAAAAGTGCACCAGCTCAACGTGACAACTCAGTAGTCTAGATCCATTTAAACATGCTACAGAGGCAAAGAGGATATGAGTGACATCTCTGTAACATGGTAATCCAAGGCCCTTCTACCAGGTCTTGCAGGCACAGGGAGGCCCTTGGGCCTTGGCTTTTTGAGAAGTGTGTCCTTCAAGGGGGGGCTGCTGTGGAAGCTAGAAACCGCCCTGTGCAGACAGCAATCCCACAGGTCCCCACAAAAGGCTGTTCTTAGGCAGAGAAAGGGCCCTAACCATGAAACAGGGAGGGCAGAAAGCTTGCTTAGGCTTGGGCTTTGGCTCCATGCTGCCTCATGCATCAATAGAGCTCTTGCAGGATGCATCACACAGCTTCCACAAAGTCCTTGTCCAGTTTGGCAACAGCAGCTGACAAAGGGCAGAGGGCTGTTGGAGAGTTACTGCTTCTGCAGACCCTTGATCTGAAGGGAAGTGAGTGAGATGCTGCCCAGAGGGGCTAAAAGGGAGTAGAAGTTTATAGAGATGACATTTCACTTTATGGGAAGCAAAAGGAAGGACATGATGTATCACTTCTGGATATTATCTTAAAGGCTCCTGGACTCCAGTGGAATGTGGAAAAACATAGCCATGTCAGAAGTGAGATAGTGGCATTTAAAGTATATCACTGCTGAATCTGGCTGGGAGCAGACCAGCACAGGCATTTTTTTCTGAAAACCCTGATGTGGGCTTTAGGATGTTCTTGAAATGGACACTCAGAGAAATAAAGAGCTCAGAAATTATGATACTTGGGAGCTTTGATTGGAATAAATTACAATCAGGAACATTATCTTTCATAAAACAAGCTCTTTTTGGTTCAAACCCCTTCTGCTCCTTGTGAAACATCAGAGAGCAGTAGAATTACTTTGGTGTAAAGTTATTTATTTCCAGACTTCTGGTTGGCTGCAGTGAATTATAGTTACTGAACCAGCTTTTATCTAAGGTTCCTGTAACTGAGCAATTAACTTTCTGACTTTTACACTAAAGAAATTCATGTAAACAGATTGTGGGTATGAAGCAAAATGTTTAGCAAGTCATAAATTGTGAATCGGTTGTTGATTTGTCCTTTTTTTGTTTCTTTTGTTTTCTGAACAAAACATAAATTTTCTGTCTGTAGTGGGATTACTTTTGCCTAATGTATTGAAATGTGCATATCTTTGGGGTGTAGAAGAATCCCCAGAGAGAGTCTCAACCCCTGGCAGTTTACCATGAGGGATAAGAGGATGCCTCTAAGGAACGGGCATTTGGGCAATCCTTACAAACAAGAATCCATTGGTTATGATGGAATATAAATTTATAAGCAGGAAAAGATTACATTGCATTTACCACAAACAAGAAAATGTGGCTGTGCAGGTAATGTGAGGTAGGCCAGGCAATATAAATTAATCTCCTTTCTTATCCTTCCTACTTCAGTGAGTAGCCAAGCCTACAGGATAAGTAATGTATCTCCTTTGCATGATGGTACCTCCAATGCTCTGTCCTTGTTTTACAGGGCTCAACCGTATTGCCATATAAAGTGTCATCAATATCATAGAAGCTTGCCTCTTTTGAATAGATGGGACACCTTCAGAGTCCCTGAAGATACAGCCTTGTTTAATTTAGGCTTTGGCTCACAGCTGCAAGAGCTACCTCGATGATAATTTCTAGAGAATAGTAATATGCCTATTGACTTCCTCTAAGACTAGTCCTTGCACCCTTCCCAGAAGATATTGCATTATGAAGATTATGGAGCAGAACATCATAAAAAGGACTTCTCTGACTCCTTTGACTGCTTAATATTTAATTATATGACCTCTGTTTAGAAGAAAAGCCAAGCTAATTAATGCATACTTCAATAGATTGTATTGCCTATAATAAGACTATGATGTATAAGGTAAATTTAGGAAATATGAAGACTGAGTGTGGATAAAATGTTCGATTGTACACCATCACAAGGATTATAAGAGCACCTCTTTGCAAATGTCTTCACTCACTCATTTTATGGCACTCTGCATCACTATGTAATCATGTATAATTGCTTGAAAAAACACTTAGACTTCTGGCCCCTTGGGGTAGAACTGAGCCAGAGAGAGACAAAAAAAGGTCAGTGTTTGAGCAAGGACTGAAATTTTCTGCAGTAGTACAGCATGTTCCCTGGAAGTGGAAGTGTTTCTGCAATACCTCCTAGAGGAGGGCTCATCCCAGTGGTCTACATCGTATGTACTTTTAATCCAAATTATGTCGCTTTAATCCAAACGTGAAGCTTTTTCCACCACCTATTGCTTTTGCATTATTTTTGTCCTGCTCTCTGAAAAAAAAAAAAGTGCTTCTGGTCAATTAAAACCCAGAATTGTCTTCTATCAAGTTTCTGAAAGTAATTAAAAAAATCTTCACAGTGTTGAAGGGAGTAAAATGCTGTTATCTCTATCTTCAGTGTAGAGATGTGGAGGAAAAGGTGGAATTAGTTTTCTCTGGGTTTAGGTTTGTTACAGGACTGAGGATGGTCTGGGGTTATTGAATCCTACTTTGGGTTAACCCAACAGCCATGCTCTTAAACTCTCTTGTGAGTTTATACATTTTCTCCATCGCAGGTGAGGCATTTTTTGCTTTAGGTACTCTTACATGCACAGAATTGACTTTCTGTGATGGTCAGCTGGAGCCTTTTGGCAATTAATTGGACAGTTAGTGTACGAAGAGAGGATAGGGTCCTTTTTCTTTATGAATCTTTTCACAGGTGTGGACTATCTCATTAGTTAACTTTGTTATTTGACAGTTGTGAAAAGTGTCATGAGGTCTGAATGATTGCAATTACTTCTCACCTTGTTCTCTGTGTCTTGACTCAAATGCCTTTAGGTAATTCGCAAAATCCGGAGATAACCGCTGATATGCAAACACCATTCCTCAGATAAATGGCAACAAATGTTCTGTATGACATGCTTTATTTGTGAGGCACTCAGATAACACAGTGATTGGTGTCTGGTTAGACAGATGGGGTTTTATTGTTTTTCTCTGATCCTTTAAACTTGGATCTCCTCTCCTCTCCTCTCC
>WAAE01026660.1:0-60720 GCA_013400495.1 Nicator chloris
CCCAAGGTGGTCAGGGGGGTTTCGTTTATGTCCTGGACTCCAACAGTCTTGGATTGCAATCTGTGTTTGGAAACAGAGCAGGAAGAAGGGAAGGGTTTGGGAGAAGCCCAAAGTGGAGCATGGAAAAGGCAGGAGACACCTCACTAGGGATAATCCTGGAATCATGGAATAGGTTGGGTTGGAAGGGACCTTAAATCCCACCCAGGGCCACCCCTGCCATGGCAGGGACACCTCCCACTGTCCCAGGCTGCTCCAAGCCCCAATGTCCAAACAAACGCCAGGTTTGGATCAACCTGGGACAGTGGGAGGTGTCCCTGCTGGAACTGGATAATCCTTAAAATCCCTTCCAACCCAAATCATCCTGGAGTTCTGGGATCAGGGCTTTACCATGCCAGGCATGTGAGAGCAACCATCGTGTGACAAAACCACGAAAACAGGAAATTTTGGGACTTGAGGTGGCTCATAAAGTTTGGAGAGTGGCAGCAACAGTAAACAAAATCGATAATTTACTACAAAATTCCTTTATCCTTTTTTATTTCCTTTCCAAGTGAGGTTTATTCCAAGTTACAACTTCTTTACTGAGCCCAGGGTGAATAAATTTTACACCCCAGCAACAATGAATTCAAAGCCTGTGGCCCTCCCCAGGGAGCCCAGCCTGGGGATTTGCTGAATTTTTGGGATTATTAGTAAAACCTGATCAGGATTTGGATGGAAAATGCAGCAAAGGTTTCTGGAGCTTGCTGAGTGGTTGTTGCAAAAATAATGCAGGTGGGGCATTCTGCTGAAGTGTTTGTTTGCTCCTAATTGTCCTGCCCTTCTTCAGTTTGGTTTGATGAGATTTCTCTGCATAATTAAAAGGCCCTCAAGGAAAAGGAAAATAAAATAGTCAGCAAATTAATCTGTAGGACAAGGAAACGCTGATCATTCCTAGCACCTTAATTCATTTAAAATTCACTTTTCTTTAAGGTTTTCCCTTCATTACTGTGAGCTAATTAGAAACCACTTTAGTCTGGTATTAATGCACACAGACCTTTTAGCCCCATCCTGAATTTCTTTATATTTTAAGGAAATTTTCCTCAAAATTAAGTTTAAAAATAATTGAAAAATTAATCTTTTGTTTCTTTCTATTTTAAGGCAGGGAGGGGTTTCTTTAGGAAGCACGGAGTGATGTGGAGGCTGAATCCTCTCTGCTGTGTCCTCACACTTTGGGAAAACCACTGGATGGGAGCTGAGGGGCTCAGGCCACTGCTGCTGCTGCTGGCTGGATATCCCATTGGTTTTTCTGGGATAGGGAATGAGCCTCGCAGGAATTATTTTGTTTCTTTGTTATTAAGAGCAAAGTGCTGCTTATTCGGAGGGGAAATGGGATTTGAAATCACCATCTCGCTTTTTAAGGGTTGGAGGATCAGGGTTAGATGGGATATTGGGAAGGAATTCCTGGCTGGGCTGGAATTGCCAGAGCAGCTGTGGCTGCCCCTGGATCCCTGGAATGTCCAAGGCCAGGTTGGACATTGGGGCTGGGAGCAGCCTGGGACAGTGGGAGGTGTCCCTGCCATGGCAGGGGTGTCACTGGGTGGGATTTAAGATCCCTTCCCACCCAAATCATCCTGGGATTCTGTGATCCCCTCTCCCGAGGCTCCCCAGGCCACCAGGCAGGGGTGACATGGGACAGGGATGTCCCTGTGCGGGGGGCAAAAGATGGAACTTGTGAGGATCAGAAAGACATGGGATGGTGGGAGCAAATCTTCCCAGGGAAAGATGTGGAGATGGGAGGGAGAGAGTTGGCTGGAGGCTCTTCCCACCTCAGAATCCTCTTGGGAGTTGCTTTGCCTTGACCTGCATCCCACGGAACCTGAGGACAGCCCTTCACCAGGTCTTTGGGAACTTGCCTGGATGCTGATTGTTCACTATTTAATGGAAACTCAAAGGCTGTGGGTACACGAAGGGATGATTTCATCACCACTCACGAGGATATTGTTCCTTACAATAAAAAGAGGATTTGGGGGTGTTGATTTTCCTTTTTCCCTCGATTTCCCTCTTTAACCAGCAGCCAGCACAGTTCAGCAATCCTGAGGCTCTGAGAACTCTGGATTTTATTGAGAATTTCAAGCTGTACTTTCAATTAAGCAACTTAACACTGAGCACTGATTTGAAGACTTCAAACCTGGTATCAAATCTTCCTGGGCTGGTGCTTCTGCCCTGGACTAACAAAGGAATTTTGGTTGTGCTATTCTGCCCAGGTGGCTTCAAATTAAGATTTATTACCCCATGTTAATCAACAGATAATTGCACCTGCTCTTGGGCTGCAAAAGGGGTTCCCAGGGGCTGAAATTCCGTGTTGATATGGAGGGAAAAAACCCCAAATAGACAAAATACTCATGGACAGGCTGGGTTGAGCCCTTTCTTTGTGTTTTGCTCTGGCATTGAGACGTTTTGGGGTGAAAAGTGTTTTGTTTTCTCTCTGGAAAGCCTTTTAGCCACTAAACGTGCAAGAAATCCCTGGCACGCTGTAAATGGGTGGTCAGGGAATAAAAAAGCTGCTAAAAAAGGGAAGATCTGGGGAAGAAGTGGCTCCTAGCAGGACTTGGAATTTGCCAAGGAGCTTGTAGAGCTCAGGGCTGAGCTGAGCTCATCCCTCTGAATGAAGGCGGAGTGCTGAGCCCCACACGAATCAGAAATGCTGCTAAAATCCGAGCCAGCTTTCGTCTCTGGAAATACACATTCCGTGAGCTCAGAGCTCTCCAAACAAGCCCAGGGTGTTTTCCAAGGCACTAACAACGCCGATTTCAGCAGCTGCGCTCATTAGAGAATTAAAGGAGACAAACATGGAAAAGGCAGCGACCAACACAAAGCCCAGGACAAGATTTGCATCTCCTCGGAGCTCTTCCCCACCACAACCTTGACATTTGAGATGGGTCAATAGATGTAAAGTCCCATCGATTCCTTCATTTTTTAAAAGCGAACTTCGCGAAGCAACTGAGCCGCGTTTGGAAGGGAGAGGCGTCGTTAGAAAGGTTAATTGTCATTTCAAGGCTCTGGCTGGGATCGATAGCACTGGGAGCTCCAAGGATCTTGTGGAGAAGCAGCTGATGGCTGCAGCTGTCCCAGCTGGAGCTTTTGTTCCTCAGGAAAACGAAGCAGGGGCTGTCCAGGGATTCGGGGCTCAGGAAAGCTGGATCAAGCTCCTTGAGAGGCATGGAAAACAAAGGTAATGTTAATTTTGCAAAAGCCAGAGGAGAGGCGTGGAAAACAAAGGTAATGTTAATTTTGCAAAAGCCAGAGGAGGTTGAAGGAGTCTCTGTTTACACGTGTAACACCCAGAGCTGGTGGAAAAGCTGCTGGTGGAGGTGACAGGGACAATCCCTCGGGAAACAAGGGGCAGAATAATGGATTTCAGCTGTTCCTCCTGAGGGACGGGAATTGTGGCACAGTAGGTGAGGTCACTGCACGTCCCTCCTCACTGAGGGGCCTGGAAGGGAGCAGAAGCAGCAGGGCTGGCTCAGCACAGAATCAGGGAATTGTTTGGGTTGGAAAAGCCCTCTGGATCATCAAATCCAAGCATTCCCCAGCACAGCCAAGGCACCACTGCCCCATGTCCCCAAGTGCCACATCCACAGGGATTTAAATTCCCCACCTCCACCCCTGCCCTGGCGTTTCACTGCCTGTGCACCCTTTCCATGAAGGAATTTTCCGTAACAGCCAAATGAAACCTCCCCTGGCCCAGCCTGAGGCCGTTCCCTCTGCTCCTGTCCCTGTTCCCTGGGAGCAGAGCCCGACCCCCCCGGCTGTCCCCTCCTGGCAGGGACTTGTGCAGAGCCACCAGGTCCCCCTGAGCCTCCTTTTCTCCAGGCTCAGCCCCTTTCCAGCTCCCTCGGGAATTCTCCAGCCCCTTCCCAGCCCCATTCCCTTCCCTGGACACTCTCCAGCCCCTCCACGTCCTCCTTGTCATGGGAGACAAAGAACCTTGATGTACCTGAGCCTTTTCCTCCCCCTTTGCCACATCCGACAAGGGCTGGAGACTCTCCTCATCCCTGCCTTTGGGGCTGAAATATTTACAGGAATATTTTTCAGGTTCTTTATGGCAGTATCCAGATTAAATCCCAGCTGGGCTTTGCCCTTCTGATTTCCCCCTGCTTCACCTCCTGACACCCTTGTATTCCTGATGTACCTACCCCTTTTTCCAGAGGTTAAAACCCCCATATTCTGATTATTTTGTGCTGTTTGCACAGCCCATGGCCTCAGTGTTCAGGAGAACTCTGTCGCAATAGGACACGAAATGAAGAGATGGGCTTTGTCAAATTTCTGAAAGCTAATAATCTATTTTACTTAAAATTTGACTTTTTTATAGTATTTCAAACAAGCCTAGTGATTGGTAGGCAAAGTTAACACCTCTTTAATAATATTGGTTAAAACAGATGTCTATCGGATGGTTCCCTCCTGTAAGAAGGAACGAAAACAAAGAGAAAACTAACACAAACAATTCTCTTGTTTACAGCAGAATCCATGGGAAAAGAGTTTTAAAAACTAAAAAATCAGAGGGCTGAAATATCAGGGCAACAGACTCCATCCTGGCTCTGGGTGAAAAACAGGACACAATTTCCTGGAGCTCAAAGGAGCGCTGGCTGCAGGATGGAAGCCACTCGTAAATGAGTAAACTCTGGGGGGAGAAAAGCAACATTTTCTTTTTCTCTCCTTTGCACATGAAGAAATGGAGACTCGGAGAGATCCCAGGAAAAGCATTCCCTGATTTTGGGTGCTGTTTTGGGGATGCCCTGGCTCTGGTTCAGTTCCCGTGCTCAGAGCTCAGCTCCTGCTCGTCCCTTCCCCTCCCTCAGTGCCAACTCCAGGAGAAAAACTGTGACAGCAGCTTTGGGAATTCCTAGATCCCGGCGCTAAACCACGACAGGAGTTTTGCTCAGAACACAAGTGTGACTCTCGGAAAAGATGAAAATTCATTAATAATAAAATGACTGCAGGAAGAGGAGATTCTGAGAGACTGCCAGTCCAAAGCAGCCTCACGGAGCTCTTCCTTTGTCACCCTCCCACCACGGGGCCATCATTTGAGTGATCCCCAAACTTTTCATCCCAGGAATTCCTCTCTGAGCACCCCTTTAACCAGGAATCCAATCTCCCCCCCTTCCCACACTGATCTCATTGAACTGGAATGATACAAAAGCCCCATTTGCCTGAGCTAATCTAAACAATCAGAATTATTTAACGCCATTTTTCTCTCTGGATAGAGCACATCCAGCAGTTTTTTATCCCCAGGTATCTCCCAAGGACACCCGATGAAAGCTCCTGAGCACCAGACTGAATTCCAATCATTGCTAATGCCCATTGAAACCTCAAATAGGAGATTTAATTAGATATTGCTGATTAGAACCAGCTCTGGTGTCCGTGGCTTTATCCCTTTTCCCTTGGGATTTAACAGTAATTTGTGTTTTAATAGCCCAAGATTGTCCTCTTTTACAGCTCTATAAGCTCCGCTCGGATTTTATCCATCCCCCTTGGATGGCAAGGAAAATCAGCATTGTCACCATTCAGACCTTCCCTGGATTTCACTCGTTGTCCAGGATCTCCAGCTGCCCCAGGAATGCTCTGGGAGAAGCTGGAGCCTTCCCAGTAATCCCAGTTGTTCTCTGTAGGAGTGAACGGGCTGATCATGGAACCACGGAACCATGGAGTCACGGAACCATGGAATCACAGAACCACGGAATCACAGAACCATGGAATCACAGAATCATGAAACCATGGAACTATGGAAGCATGGAACCACGGAAGCATGGAACCATGGAATCACAGAATCCTGGAATGATTTGGGTTGGAAGGGATTTTAAGGATCATCCCATCCCACCCCTGCCATGGCTGGGACACCTCCCACTGTCCCAGGCTGCTCCAGCCCCAATGTCCAACCTGGCCTTGGGCCCTGCCAGGGATCCAGGGGCAGCCACGGCTGCTCTGGCAATTCCAGCCCAGCTCCTCCCCACCCTCCCAGCCAGGAATTCCCAATTCCCAATCTCCCACCTGTCCCTGCCCTCTGGCAGTGGGAAGCCATTCCCTCTTGATCCTTTGGATTTACCTCACTTCTCTCCTTCGAGTTGTGGATGTTTTTTTTCTCTGGACAATTTCCATGACCTGGAAATTTGGGGTGCTGTTGCTGCCAGAACAGACCTGCCCCATTCCTGGCTCCTTTCCCTCTCCCTTTAGCTGCCATATTTTCCTTCCCTCTTCTTGGTCCCCTGGTTCATACCAGGGGGAATATTTTCCCAATGTGGAATATTTTATTTTCTCTCTATTTTCAGCCTCTCTCTGTTGGCTTCCAGCCCACTCTGCCTTCCCCTCCTGCCTTCCAGGCAGGAACAGAAAGCTGGGATTTGCTGTGGGAATGTTTTAGGGCCTTCTCTGGAGCTAAAACAGCTAAAATGGGACCCAGCATCTTCCCACTACCTCAGACTGGAGCTGGCACAAACATATCCGTGGATAATCCAGTCCCCCAAGACTTGGATGCTGACTTTGGGAATTCCCCGCTCCGGGATGGCCTGGAAACACCATTTTTGGGGGTGTCACTGTGCATAGAAGGTGAATTATTCCCTTCAGTGCACACCTGAGCTGAGCAGCAGCTCTGCCTGGATTTTGGGAGTGGGTGGGGGTGGGAACAGCAGGATTTTAGGAGCTGCCTCAGGAGATGTCACCGGGAAGCGACTGCAGCTGAAAGTGGAGCAGAAAACACGATGGGACTTGGCCACTGCACACGTCTGGGATCATCTTTTCTCCTGGCATTCGCAGCCTGCACCTTGTCCATGTTTCCTTCCAGTTCATTAAAGGAACACCTGAGCTCTGTCCTTGTCCAAATCTGTGTTATCCATCCAAAATCCACGGCTGCACCAGAGGTGGGGGTTTCCCTCCCTAATTCCGGTTGAATAAGCAACTTCCATTGAATTCCTACTGTAATTCTATGGATTTAGATTGTCTTAATTATGTTCAGGAAGGAAAAATCACTAATTTGTGGTTTGACCACAGCATTTAATCAGTTTGTGCCAATTAATTCACAGTATTTCCACTCTAATTATACATTTAAAAAAAACCAGTTAATTTTATGTATGAATATATATTCCCAGGCCTGTCATTCCTGGTAAAACAAAGGAATATATTTATATATTCCCCAGCCTGGCTGAGGTGTCTCCGAGTGAGGAATATGAGTTTATAACTGTCTGCAGTGAAATTCCTTTGGGAAATGGCTCGGAGAGAAGTGTGGAACCATCAGCTGCCTCCAAGGCTTGTAAATGTGTCACCTTGTTTTCCAAGGCTTGTCTTACTGACACAGGAACAAAGCAGCAGCTGGGAAAATGGAATATTTCACTCCCACATGCATATTTCTTTGGAAAATTGGGATTTCACCAGTGATGCCATGTTATCCAAGGGTTAGCACCGGTCAGCGTGGGATCGTTGATGAAGGGTTGGTTGAAAAGCTCACATTTTTCTGCAAATATTCCACATGGCAAAGTAGGCACAAGAAGATTTGCTGGCCAAAAAGCCTGGAAGAAATTGGATTTTTTCCCACAAATAGGCTGTCTCCAAAGTGATTCCCTCCTGGCTGATTCATGGGGATTCCAGGTAAATGGGTGTGTGAGGAGCAAGGAGCTGCAAACTGAAAGTAGGGTTAGACTGGATGGGATATTGGGAATTCCTGGCTGTGAGGATGGAGAGGGGCTGGGATGGAATTGCCAGAGCAGCTGTGGCTGCCCCTGGATCCCTGAAGGTCCAAGGTTGGACATTGGGGCTTGGAGCAGCCTGGGCCAGTGGGAGGTGTCCCTGCCATGGCAGGGGTGGGATGGGATGGGATTTAAGTTCCCTTTAATCCAAACTATTCTGGGATTCTCTGATGATCTGTGCTGCTGCCATGGCAGAGCTGCTCCTTTGGATTTATGTTGAGTCCAAGGCACCTTTGGGTCTCCAGAAACGACCAAGAAAGAGGCTCAAAATCAAGGAACCCTCAGATCATGCAAAGACTTTCTGGAGGATCACCCAGGTTTCCTTTTGCTTCATTTATTTCCATTATTTCATTTTTTATACCATAATTTTTTCAGGTCATCTCTGCCTTCACCTGGGTGTGGACGAGCCCAGCACAAAGCAAATGTGACCTAGACACACTAAAATGGTACAAATTATTTTAAAAAACGATATAAAAATTTTTAGAAGTATTTCAAACAGTACAAATTATTAAAAACCAAATTTTTGTCCTGGTTTAGGGCAAACCCAGGGCACCTTTGTAAAAACTGCAAATTTCCCCTCAGAGACAGCCAGTCTGTCATATTTGTCCTTGTTTTTCTGCGTGTGCTTCAGGAATGCTTTAAATTCTTCCTGAATTCCCTCTAACCCGGTGGTTTCTGCGGGAGGCAGGCTGCGGGTGCAGCACCGCAGCGGTGCAAGATAAACGTCGCATTTTGGGCTGAATTCCAGCGGGTTTGTCGTGGCTTGATCCGAGTGGAAAACGCATCCAGAGCCGCTCTCGGGGGATGTTTTATTCGTGAGGCCTCTGCTGCTCCTCCAGCACAGCAAAGGTCCCTCCCCAGCACTGACAAACCCATTCCACCTCCTCTGGAGGCTTTGTTGGGAGCTCTGTTCTTTCCTTGTCTTCCCTAAAGGCCTCTCATCCAACCCCTCTCCCCCGGGAGACGCCGGAATCCGAGGTTTCAGCTGAGGCAGCAGCAAATTCCAGCTTTTCTTGCAGCATCTGCAGGACTTCAGGTTCATCGCTCCGGGCCCGTCGCTCGGGGGGCTGCAGAGGTCTGCACGTTCTTCACCACGTGCTTCACTTCCAGCCTGGAAAAGTGAGTGATTCCCGAGCTCTGGGGCTGGATCTGTGTGCTGAGCCGAGCTGGGAGCGCTGCCAGGAGTTTGCTGGGATCCAGGCTGGAGTAAGTGGGATGAGTCCCATATTAGTATGGGAATAATGGGATGTATATATGGAATAACGAAGGCATTCAAAGGCAGCTGGAAAAGTCCAGCTCCCAGAGGCCTCTGCAAGGCAGGAGCTCCAGGAGTGCTTTGGAGAGGGGAAGGGAAGGGGTTTGTGGAATCATGGAATATCCTGAGTGGGAAGGGATCACGAGGATCATCCAGCCCAGCTCCTGGCCCTGACAGACACCCCAACAATCCCACCTGCTCCTGGAGCGTTTTCCAAACGCGCCTGGAGCTCTGGCAGGTTTGTGGATTAAGGCCTCCCCCTTGTCTCCTCTCACTGATTTGGGTCCTTCCGGATTTCCCTGGATCGTTGTAGTGGTTTCACTTTCACCAATTTATGTTTCCCAAAATTAGTGTTGTGGTTTGAGTATATACCAGAATTATTTACTCTTTTTCTGCTGTGAGATAGGATTAGGAGAAAAGGAAAGCAGACCCAAAACTTAAAATGTATAGAGACAACTTTATTAACAAAACTACAAGAGAGGAAACTAAAACTGAACTCCATAACTAAAAATCAAGCTGTGTTAACCCGTGACAATCATCCTGCTCTCTCCTTCCTCATTCCCTCTCCTGCCTGCTTTAGGTGCCCATCCTGACTTGGAGGAGCATCTCCTTTTGGAACCATCTGATGGGTCAGCACTTGGGTTTTTTTCCCTGTTCACAGAATCCCAGAATTATTTCGTTTGGAAAAGCCCTCCCAGCCCATCCAGTCCCAGCTGTGCCCGATGCCCACCTCGTCCCCGAGCGCTGAGTGCCACGTCCAGGGATTCCTGGGCCACCTCCAGGGATGGGCACTCCAAACCTCCCTGGGCACTTCCAAGGCCTCAGCACCCGTTCCATGGGGAAATTCCTGCTGCTGTCCACCCTGAGCCTGCCCTGGCCCAGCCTGAGGTTTAATGGGTTGATCCCCCAGTTCTCTGGACTCACTAAAATCCCTTTGCCAGACAGAAGCAGGACTGAGATATTTTGTGGGATAAGCCATATCCTGCCTCATCTATCCCAGAGAAATGGGATCTACACAAAGGGAATGGCAGGAAAAGCAGTAATAATAGGATTATTAAAATTCCAAGGTGCAAATTGCATCTTTTCTTTTTTTTTTTCCCCCTGGAAAAACAAACAAACAAAAACATTGGGACATTGTGAGACCACGGAATTAAAGGAGAATATCCTTATTAAATGAAGGAATTTATGGAAGACCACAGCACCGAGCACAGATTAAAACACATTCCGAGCTAATCCCAGAGCAGTGTGGAGAGCATGGAATTAATCAGGGGCTTGGGCTGGGAAATACTGCAGAAGGAAACAAGGAAAAGGGAATCCTGCCTGCTCCCTGGACTGCCTGGAGCTGAAATGGTGCCCAGGAATGGAACAGGAGTCAGCAGAAGGAGTGACCCTCATTAGCCCAGTGCTGACTGGGCATTCCCGGGGCTGCTCTCCAATGCCTCGCAGGGAAAAATGCCAGGGAAAAACCTGTGCTTGAAATAAACAGCAATTCCCAGCCTGTGGGAATGGGCTGGGATCAGAGGAGGGTCCTGGCAGCCTCTAAACGACAGAATTTGCACTTTATTGCTGACTCCTTGGCACGTTATTGACTCCATTTAACCCTCAGCTCTCAAAGGGAAAAATGGGTGGAATAATTATCTTTTTTTTTTTCCCAGATTCTGTGCTATCCATTGGGCTTGACAGGATTTCAGTGCAGCAACAAATGGTTTTCCTTTTTACCTTGTAGTGGGCACACGGATAAATTCCTTGTCTCAGGTAATAAATAATTGTCAGGTTTCTTTTTTCCTTGCCTGACCGTGGATGTGGAGTCATTTCAGGGTGACAGAAATGGCCCTGTCCGGCTGCCAGCACCACACAGAGCTCCCTGGGATGCAGAGGTTCTGTTGGGAATCTCTCTGGGATAAATCCCCTGGAATTAGACCGTGGATCAACATTCATCGAGGTGGCAATGCAATTATTGCTGATAGGGAAGGAAATTTATTCCAGCTGAGCTGTACAATCCAAGGACAATCCCCTTCCAAGGGAAGGGGAGATGTCTGGGGGAGAATTGCTGCAGGTGATTCCCAAAAAATGGTATCAGGGCTGTCAGGACGAGCGAATGGAAGCGGAAACCTCCCTGAAGGGAGCAGGCCAAGGACACGCTGGAATCTCCCAGGATATTGGGGGTTGTGTCCGGATCACTGCCAGGAACAGCTGGAATTATTCCACAGGTTTGTGTTGTGCGTTTGATTCCTCACTTTCCGTGGAGACTTGGAGCACAAGAGCTTTTTAATGGAATTCTTTCACCCTTGAAGGCTGTAAAGGCTTCTCTGCCTTCCCTACTCCCAGTGAGGAGGTCACTGGCAAATCTTGGACAAATCAGGGAATCATGGAATGGTTTGCGGTGGAAGGGACCTTAAATTTATCTCATCCCACCCTTTTCCATGGGCAGGGATAAATTCCTCATTCCCAGGCTGCTCCAAGACCCGTTTAGGGACAAGCAACCTTCCTAAACCCCTCCCCAAGCACAAACCCAAAACGCTGCTGAGTTTTAAAGCTTCTTTATGCAAAAACGTGAATAAGTGATTTAAAATCGTGGCTTCGCTCGTTCTGTTCCTTCCACAGACACCGGAACTTTAGGAAGAACAGAGAAATGAAGGGTGAGGAGAGCAGAGTTCCATGGATGACGAGCACGGCGGGATTTTCAGGGACTCCTCACCAGGTGGGGATTTCTGGCACTGACTCCTCCCCAAGATGCACATCAGAGACAGAACGATGGGAGTATAGAGATGTGGGTGAATCATGGAATTGTTAAGGTTGGAAAAACCCTCCATGATCCAGCCCAACCCTTCCCCAGCACTGCCAAGGCCACCACTGCCCCGTGTCCCCAAAGTGCCACATCCACAGGGATTTAAATCCCTCCAGGGACGGGGACTCCACCCCTGCCCGGGGCAGCTGTGCCAGGGCTGGACAGCCCTTTCCATGAAGGAATTCTTCCCAATATCCAATCTAAACTTCTCCTGGCCCAGCCTGAGGCCGTTCCCTCTGCTCCTGTCCCTGTTCCCTGGGAGCAGAGCCCGACCCCCCCGGCTGTCCCCTCCTGGCAGGGAGTTGGAATGTTTCTCATTCCCGTTTTTCCAACCTCCCTGTCTCTCAAGCAGATTCCAGCCTGTGATCTCCAAGACCTTCTGGAACCAACGGCGCTGTTCCGTGAGCACTTTCAGCCTGGCACAAGCACCAGGCTGCCTTTCATTGTGGAACATGTCTCATCTCTCTCTGCTGAGTGCCACTTTTATCTCCCTGAATGTTTTATTTTGCAGCCTGGGCTGTTGCAGAACAGCTGCTCGGTTATTTCCCGCTGTCGGCAGCGATGTGAAGGGATCCAGGAGCTGGACACAAAACAAAATCTGGACAATCCAGGACTTGGCTCAGTCGTGTAGAGCACGCCAAGAATGAGCCCCAGCTGCACTGAGCTGTTAATTTACGTTATTTTAATGAGGAGAGGGAGGAAAGGGCCTCAGGTGCAGCAAAAATGTGGGAAAAAAACCTCCTCCAGGTGATGCCAAGGCTTGGTGGCCTCAGAGCTTCCACCCTGGAGCTTCACCCTGTGCTGGTCACGGCCTCAGCTGGCTCTGAATTGTCAATTTCGTTTGGCTTATAGTGCCTTCTCTTCCAAATCCCACATAAATTCCTCAGAAAAGGCCAAGCAGGACAGGTTGGGAAAGGGGACATGAGCAGGGTTGGCTGTGATGGGATCAGGACCAGCTTCTGGTCATCTCTGCAATATCAGGTTAGCTCAGTTGGAGCTTCTGCACTTTTTTCCATATTTTTCCCAGTGTGTTCTTACCAGTCAGAAGCTAAAGAGCTTGTTAGGAATGAAAATGAAATGAGAACTTGATTATCTTCCATGGTTTCCCTCATGGAAATTGTCAGGAGCTTGCAAAAAAACATCCTGAGCAAGGAAAGTCCTGGATTTAAAAAATTCTGATGTGCTGCTTCTGTTTTTCAGCTGCTCTGAACACAAAGATCTTCCCAGGTGAGTTTAAAACCCCCCCAAAAAATCCTCTACAAATCCTTTAAAAACGAAAAATCTTCTTTTAAAAAAAAAAGAAAAAAAAAATTAAACCAATTTTCAATTTTTATGGCTTCCATCCACAGAAGTTTAATTGCAGATCAGTGGGGTTTAAGTGATCAGCGGGGTTGAATCCTGCGGGCTGGGCTGGAATCATTTCAGGCAGGCAGAAGGATTTGTAAAAACTCAGGGAGGTTCTCCAAGGTGGAGCCTGTCCCTGATTCCTCTGGAGAGGTTCATGGGTGGTGAGAGGTGAGGAGGGAGGGATTTGGTTGTGTTTTGATGCTGTGGTGTCCATAAAGCAGGAATTTTTGGGACAAATATCCATCTTTGCGCAGGGTGCGTCCCAGGTTCTTCTGTAGGGAAGCGGAAAGGGTTGGCTGGACTTGGAGCATGGGTTCAAATGTCAGAGGAGAACGAAAGTTCTTTGCTCAGAGGGTGGGGAGGGGCTGGGCTGGAATTGCCAGAGCAGCTGTGGCTGCCCCTGGAATCCCTGGCAGTGCCCAAGGCCAGGTTGGACATTGGGGCTGGGAGCAGCCTGGGACAGTGGGAGGTGTCCCTGCCATGGCAGGGGTGGCACTGGGTGGGATTTGAGGTCCTGCCCAACCCAAACCATTCCAGGATTCTGTGATATCAAATCCAGGATCAGATCCGCAGCTCCTGGGTTATCTCTTTTAAACAGGAAATTCAATATTTTTTACTGAACGGGAGGATTTCAGGAGTGACGGATTCGACCTTTTCTCCACCTCTCCTTTTTGGGGATGGCTCTGTGCAGGGCTGGGAGTTGGGCTCGATGGTCCCTGAGGGTCCCTTCCAACTCAGCTGGTTCTGGGATTTTGAATGGAAATTGGGGATTTTTGGAATGCAAGGAAGGCTGTGCAGGGGCAGAGGGGGGATCTGGGGCTTCCTCCCTTGGCTTGGCCCCAGCCCAGGAGCTGCTCAGGCTGAATTCTGGGACTCAGTGGGATCTCAAAGGAGAAAACTGTCAGAGTTTCTGGATTCCAAGCCCAAACCACAATCCCAAAGATTGAATCATTCAGAAGCTGCAGCCAAAGGTGAGCCTTTGGTTGCTCTAAATTTACCCTGAGCCTGCAGCTGCCCCCAGGGGTGCCCTGAATTTTAAGTCTGCTCCCCAAAAAACTCCCAAAGCTTCACCAGATGAGGGTTTATTGCTCTTGGCTCATGTTCCCTCCAAGAAATGAGGGGTGGATGGGAATCTCTGCCTCTCACAGCCCCTCAGGAACATTTTTGCCCCGGAACTTCCATGACACCCCTAATTTCTCTCCATGAATAAAAGTATTTCCACCCTGGAATGTCAAGAATCAAAATTCATTAGCTCAGGCACCCATTAAATTATCAATATTTTCTCTGCCTGAATTACTGTTTATCAGGACTTTTGTGGGGAACCAGCAGCTTTTCCATTCCCCACTTCCCAGAATTCCCTGTCCATTACAATCCAGTTTTTGTGCCCCATTTGTCACCATGGGAACAGCTTTGAGATCCCACACCTGGGCTGTGGCATCAAGGAATAAATAAGGTGGAAAGAGCACTGATGACAAGAAAAAAGAATCATTCAAAAGCTCTGCAATCAGCAGAGATAACAACAGAAAAATGCATGACAGGTAATAAATGAGAAAATTCTTGTCTGGAAAAACTCGGCTCAGGTTCCTGTGCATGAATCCAAGAGGAGTTTTCATGAGGAGAAAAATAGCTGCTGATCAGATCTTCATTTAAAGGCTGAATTCTCATAATATTTACCCAACATCAGCTTCCAAAATCTCCCAAAGGAAAACATAAACCTGGAAATGACCACGAACAGAAATATTTTCCTTTCCCCGCTGCACTTTTCAATACTCAATTTTGTTATTATTAATATTATTTGGTGAAGTGAAAGGAAGCCAAGGAGGAGCCTCAGGCTAAAATGGTTTCTTATCTGAAAGAAGTTTTATTAGGATCAGATTTCTCCTGGTTGGGAATTGTCCCTGATTATGGCAGAGGTTGGAACTCGGTGGGCTTTGTGGCCCTTTCCAATCTGTTCTGGGATTTTAGGATTCCCTGCTCTCCCTCCAGCCTAAACCCATTCCTTCTGCCTGTTATTCCAGAGTCCAGCATCCAGAGGGGGAACGTGTGGAGCTCACCACAGGGAATCAGCCACTTTCCCCAGCTCCTCTTAGGGATAAAGACTTTAATCAAAATTTGAATTCAGACATTCGGCAGGATAAACCAAACTAAAACACGTGGCTGTCGTGGCAAACCCCAAATGACTTCCCTTGGGAAAGGCCGGGGATTTCAGCAATTCTGAAACTCAAAGAGGCCAGAGCAGAGAACAGGGGAGCAAAAGCAGCTTCCAAGATTCTGGAACAAGCACCCAGAGCATGAGGGAATTCTGTCTTCCCTGTGCTTCATTAACAGTTGGCGTTAATGAGGATCAGGTGTCCAGGAGCTCCTGCCCCCACTATCCCAGGGTGCTCCAACCTGGCCTTGGGCACTGCCAGGGATCCCATGGACCGGGAGGTGACACAGCTGCCCTGGGAATTCCAGCCCAGTCAGGAATTCCTTCCCAATCTCCCATCCATCCCTGCCCTCTGGCAGTGGAAGCCATTCCCTGTGTCCTGTCCCTCCATCCCTTGTCCCCAGTCCCCCTCCAGCTCTCCTGGAGCCCCTTCAGGCCCTGCCAGGGGCTCTGAGCTCTCCTGGAGCTTCTCCTCTCCAACATTTGGAATATTTCTCTATCAATATTCCAGGGAAGCAGTGACTTCTCATGGATTTTTGCTTTTCCATGCTTCTCGGATGAAGAAAGGAACAGGAATGACCTTCAGCTCCTGCAGGGAAAAGCTCTTCCCTCAAATATTTAAGCACCAAGCAAATGTTGAATTATCAACGTTAGACAGAGGGAATTCTGCCATCCACAGGCAATTATATCAATCAAATATGCAAATTTCCATATTTTATACTTCCCTTTAAAGAATCCGGCCTTGGATCCTCCTGGGATTCCTATCACTGAGAGAAGAAATGGGACTTTAGTTCCTCTTACTTTACACATGATTTCTTTTCAAAACCTCTGATTTTTTCCTCCTGAGGGTTCATTGTTCTTGGATTTCTTGTGGATTTTTTTCCCAGTTTCCACAGAGACTCTACTCTCTGCCAAAGCCTCATTCTGAGCTCCCCTGACAAATGCCCTTGGATAAAGGAATTTGGGGTTTTAACTGGAAAGGCGAATCAGAAATTCATTCTTTCACTTCCTAGCTCCTTCCTCACCCTTCAATCAATTCATTTCCTCCTCCTTACCAAGAGGTCCCACGGAAATCCAGGAATTTTTCATTGCTAGGAATTTGTAATAACTCTAATTTGGCATTAAAATCTGAGGGTAATGCAAGTGAAGGCTTGGAATTTTCAGGGATTCGGGGTGAGAGGAGCGTCCCCATCTCTCAAATATCCTGGCATGGATCTTGGAAAAGTCCCACTCCCTAAATTGTCTGGAAGGGACCAGGTGAGACCTTTTGTCCAGGAACTTTGAGGGCAGAATCTGGCTCTTCCCAATTTTTTTTTTTCCAGATAAAGCAATTAAGAAACAGGAAAAACACCTTGATTTCTTCCCTATTTTAATTTCATGGCATTTTTTTTTTCAAGGAGTCATTTTTTCCTTACACTTCTAAATTATCTTTTTGGCATTAATTTTTGCAGATCCAGTACATCAGAAATCAAAACTTTCCACTCTTCACAACAGCAAATTCATGTAAGTTAAATTTATGTGGAAAAAAAAAATTATTCTGATGGAAATAATAGACTTTAAGTAGAAACCTTGATGCCAAAGATATTTTAGGTTGCAAAACGATTTCTTTTCATTATTTACAGCTGAGGCATGGGTTTGAGTTGCATAAATTTCCCCCAAATATGAGTTTATAGAACATCCATCACAGCAGAAAAGATAAAATCAACTCATTTGACCATTATTAAAATGTGAATTATAAGCAATCCCCTCTCTCTTTTTATTGCAGTTCTTTTGTATTTCTTAAGCCACACGGAATTTAATAAATCTCTGCAGGACTTAATAAAGAGCAGGAGATTTATGCAGGTGCTGAGATATTCATTGAGTCCCCACCGCCCCGTGGAATTGATTTCCACGGATTCCTCACCACTTTCTGTGTCTCTGGAATTCTCCCATTGCTTCCCAGAGCGTGTCCAGGGCACGTTCTGGTTGTGCTGGTGTGGCAGCCATCAGGTAAATCATGGAATTATGGAATTGTTTGGGTTGGAGGGACCTTAAAGTCCATCCAATCCCACCCCAACCTCCCACTGTCCCAGGCTCCTCCCAGCCCCACTGTCCAACCTGGCCTTGGGCACTGCCAGGGATCCAGGGGCAGCCACAGCTGCTCTGGCAATTCCAGCCCAGCCCCTCCCCACCCTCTCCGCCAGAACTTCCCAAAATCCCATCCATCCCTGTCCTCTGCCAGTGGGAAGCCATTCCCTGTGTCCTATCCCTCCTTCCCTTGGAAATCCCCTCTCTCCTTCTTTCCTGCAGCTCCTTCAGCTCCTGGAAGGCCACACTGAGGCCACCTCAAAGCTTCTCTTCTCCAGGCTGAACATTCCCAGTTCTCCCAGTCTTTCCTCCATCCCTTGGATCATCCTGGTGCCTCTGGACTCATTC
The DNA here is from genome assembly GCA_013400495.1 of Nicator chloris. NCBI lineage: Eukaryota > Metazoa > Chordata > Aves > Passeriformes > Pycnonotidae > Nicator > Nicator chloris. The sequence goes on from WAAE01026660.1 coordinate 17,667, forward strand.
CAGCAGCTCCAGGTCCTTCCCATGCTGGGATCCCAGGGATGGACCCAAACCAGGCACTCAGCTGAGACGTTTGAGTTCCAGCAGTTGAGGGCTTTGTGTTCCAGTCCCTGCTCTCCTTTGTGAGGCAGTTCCTGGAATGTGTCTTTCCTTAATTTTTTTTTCCCCAGGAAGGGCCCCATTATTTCCAAGAACAACCAGGAATTTCCTAAACTGAAATTACCTAAATTTCAGCGAGGCACGAGAGCTGCTTTTATATAAGAAAGGTGATTTTTGATGATTCACGCCCACTTTGTCATCCCTTAATTCCCCAACAATTCCAGTGGGAATGTTTGTCCCAAAAGGAAAGAGCCTCTGTCCGAAACCACTTCCAGCAGCGCTGCCTGTTGGGATGATCCCAACCTGCCCCTTCCTGGGACCTCTGGGAACCATCCAGGGATTACCAGCAATGAAACATTTTGAGCCTGGAGGCCGATGAGGATCCGAGAGATCTCATTTGGGCTGGAAATTCCAATATCTCCTTAAAACAGGGACTTCAGGACAAACTCTGGGCTTGTCCCTGCGCTCTGCTGTCTCCACAGGGAAGGGTTCTGTGGATAACAAATGGATGGAGCTCGTTGGAGCAGACACTGGGAGTTCCAGCCTGGCTCCACTTCCCGGTGTTTTGGCAATTCTGACCAGGTGTTCACAGAATCCCGGGATCCCTGAGGTTGGAAAAGCCCTCCCAGCCTGAGTCTAAGCTGTGCTCACCTTGTCCCCAGCCCAGAGCTCTGAATGCCCTCTCCAGGAATTCCTTGGACACTTCCAGGGATGGGCACTCCAACCCTCCCTGAGGAGCCACTGTCATTTTTTTCCTTGAAAAAATTCGCGCTGAAAACGTCCTACAAAATATCCCTCAATACAAAGGCTGAACTCAGACCTGTCCCTCTCTTCTGGATGGAGAAATCCAGCAAAAATCCATTCCCAAAATTCGGGAATGGCAGCCACTAAATAACACGGGACAACTGCTGGGGAGGCAACTCCTGCTTCCAGAGAGGAACTTTTTGTCCTAAATCACATCCCAGGATCAACAATGCAATGGAAAAACTGGACTGGAACCCTACCTGGCATTGCTTAAATATGTTTAGATTTAATTGGGTATTTCATCAAAATCAGCCCAAAAATGTTACCAAAATCTTACCAAAATGAGCCCCAAGCTGTAACTCCAGGTACAATTTTCCATGGGGAAATTCCTGCTGCTGTCCACCCTGAGCCTGCCCTGGCCCAGCCTGAGGCCGTTCCCTCTGCTCCTGTCCCTGTTCCCTGGGAGCAGAGCCCGACCCCCCCAGCTGTCCCCTCCTGGCAGGGACTTGTGCAGAGCCACAGGGTCCCCCCTGAGCATCCTTTTCTCCAGGCTCAGCCCATTTCCACTCTCCCTTGGGGATTCTCCAGCCCCTTCCCAGCTCCCTCAGCCTCTCCTGGGGCTCCATCCCCTTCCCAGCTCCATTCCCATCCCTGCTCCAGCCCCTCCAGGTCTTTCTTCTCATGTCCAGAACAGGACACAGGCCTCTAGATGTTCAAATTTGTCACCAATCTTGAAAAGTTTACCCTGTAAGGAGCAAAATGTTCTGCATTTACTGAGGCTGAAGTGGTTTTTAGGATATGTTTGTGGCCTGTGGCAGGAGGATCCTGCTCCCCGTGAGCTGCAGGGATAAAAATAGGCTGTAGTTGTAAGAAGAAATTCTCTCTGACTTCAACTCTGCCACTTTCTTCAGCAAATAATCCTGGTTTCTTTCTTTTTCCGCCTGACCTGCAGGGAGGAATCAAAACCAGGAAGGGAAACTGCTCAGCCCCTGTTTGCAGCTTCACTTACAACGACTCAGTCAGGGCACTACAAAACGGATTCATTTCTGCCTGTCTTATCCCTCACCAGCCCCAGAGAAGAAAATCAGATTTTCTGTGTCAAACTCCTCTCCATGGGGTGATTTCAGCCGCAGAGTTTTCCCTGGGGCTGAAATTTCCCCTCCTGCAGCATCCTGCCCTCAACCCCAGCCGGGAGAAACGGGGAGCAAAGGAAATCACACAGAGGAGGACGAGACTTGGGAAACCTCTTTTGGTTTCTTTCCGGTGCCTGAACCCGTCCCCTTGGGTGAGGTTTGGCACAGAGGGAATGCTGGATGGATTAGGGAATCCTAATTCCGTGACAAGATTTCCTCAAGCCTTCTCTCCTCCCTGACGTTCACTTTATTCAGGCCTTGCTCTCCTGCAGAACCCCTGAGGCCTTTGGCTCCGCTTTTATTTCTCGAAGAGGTAGCTCCAAAAAGGAAACAAACCTGAGCTGCGTGAAATTTCCTTGAGTCCGTGAATTGATCTGTTATCAATGCCTGGCATTGAACATTTTTCAGGCAATTTTTAATTTTTATTTTTCTATTTTTTGGTTCTGCCTGTCCAGAAAAAAAAAAAAAAAAGGTGGATAGGTTGGATTTTTAAATTTTATTTATTTATTTATTTAATGCCTTTGCAACTATTTATTTATCTGCCTTTGTGACTATTTGTTTATTTATTCATTTATTTATTATCTGCCTTTGTGACTATTTATTTTTTTGTTTTCCTGATACCTGCAAAGACATCAGGAATACTGACAGGGAGCAGCACGGACAGAACCCAGGGAATGTGGCTGGTGGCTGGAAAAATCTGGTTTTATTTGTAGGAAATGCAGCTGACCCGTTGATCCCGCGGAATTCCACATCTGTCCAAGATTTTATAAAGCTGTCCCCACTCCTCAAAGGAAGATTGCAGCTTCCCTCCCTTCCCCGAAATATAACAAATACATCCCAGAAAGTGGGATTGAAATAGCCCAGATGGAGACTATCAAAATATAAATCTTTGGAAGGAACTGATCTAAGTTTTGGGGGCAAAAAGAAGGAACAAGCAGCTCATGGAGGGCACTGCTGATGAATCCCAATTTTCTTGATGCTGGGAATGACTCAGGCACGGGTACCTGGTGTAATTAAATTATAGGGAAGCGGAGTTGGAGCAGATGGAGCTTGTCAGGATTTTAACATGTTGCAAACCGTGTTTCACACTGGAAACAGGACCAATTGTTTTGTCAGGTTTAGACTGGAATTTTGTTGGGTATATCCCAGTATTACAGACTTTCCTTGCCACGCCCATAGGAGATCTCCCAATCAGCTGGAGAGTCCTTCCAATAGGATTTTTGGATTTATTTTTTGGTTTCATGGAATGGTTTGGGGTGGAAGGGCCCTCAAAGCCCATCCAGTTCCAACCCAACACCTTCCACTATCCCAGGCTGCTCCAAGCCCTGTCCAACCTGGCCTTGGACATTCCATGGATGGGGAATTCCCAACCTCTCAGGGCACCCTGTGCCAGGGCCTCCCCACCCTCCTGGGCAGGAATTCCTTCCTAAATATATCCTGGATTAAAATCTTTATTCCGAGAAGCCGGAGCAGCTTCCTGTGGAGAATTCCCTCGGGAATGCACAAAATGGTTCTGATGGCAGCCAGGAGCTCGGAAGTGACGCCACACTTGATCCAAGCGCCAGTAACCGGTTTTAAAAGGAAATATCCCATTGTCTCCATCTTTTTTTCCAGATGGATGAAGCCGAGGAAATACCCACAACACCCTCCAAGATCCCCTGACCCTCAGGATCTGTGTTTTGCTGTCAATATTTTCCTGGGACTGGGTGTGAGTTCAAGGTGAGAAGCTGTCAGTCCGTTTTTTTGGGGATGCCAAAGTGTGGGATGGTGACTTCCCTTCAAAAACCTGGAGAAGGGAAAGAATCCCAGCCAGGCCAAGAGCACAGAACAGCAATTTTTGCTAGGGAAAAATCATAATTTTGGCATAATATTTTTGGTAGATGTGTGTCCTTCCAGGATTCTTCTTGTCCTATTTTTTTATTGATGGTCTTGGAGTGCAGGAAAATAAATATTTAGAGGGCAAGGAATATCCAAAGGAATTGCTGAACTCGGGGTGCTTTTATGAATCCCATCCATGGCCACATCTCTGCTTTATGAACCTTTCCATTTCACCCACTCCCCTCTCAACAGAGCCCAGAAAAATAATGGAAATTATGTTATTATATTATATTTATTTTAATTGTATAGATAATATATATATTATATAAATATTTCATTTCTTATCTCTTTCCCTTCCCCATCTTGTAATTAAATCCTGCACTTCCATAAAAAATCCAAGCCATAATCACCACGCCCTGCACCTCAATTATTACAGAACTCTTCCCTGTTATTTCCATTCCCAGCTTGAAAGGTGAAAGGAAAAGTGGGATTGAGAAGAAGGATCCACAAGGTCATTTGTCACCAGGCCTAATTAGTTTGTTCTCCATCTTAACACCTGAAACCCATTAAAAATCATTTTGAAATCAGCTTTGTTAAGTAAAATATGAGCTGTAGGGGGGTAAAAGCCACCAAAGCTCAAGCAAAAAATTTCCCTTTCCATCCCTGCAGCCTTCTTTCTTCCTTTGAAAATACTTGAAAAAAAATCATAGGGAACTAAAATAAAATAGGAATATTATTATTAGACTGACCCTGAGAGCAGGCTGGACATTTGATCCACTCCTAAAATTCAGCTCCCTCCTGATTCCCTGCTTGTGGCAGCTACAAAGGATCAGCTTTTTGAGGTAAATTTTTTTCCCCAGGCATTTCATTCCAGCTGAACGAAAAATGGTTTCTCCAGCACTGAAATTATCTCTGGGAATTTCACCCTTCTCCAAATATCACAGATGAGTTTATTGAGATATTTATTTTCAGGTTGCTGAGACCTGAAATGGAAGGTTTTGATTTTGATTTTGATTTTTCAGCCCAGTCATGGGCTCTGCACCATTTCTGCTCCACGCGATCCCCAAAGTCCCACCAAATTCCCAGGCACATTTTTTCCCTGTTTTCCTTGCAGCAGAGCCCATTTTCTCCTCCAGTTCCCAGCCCTGCTGGGGGCAGCTGGGGAGGGATTCCTGCCTGCCTGGAATGCCGATCCCACGCTTGTGGGGGGTGATTTATGTACAAAAATATCGATTTCTGAAGTCAGCTCCACCAAACCCCTCGCTCCGCACCTGAGACGGGTGAGCAGAACGTGGGGCCAACCCTTGGCATGGCTGAGGTTCCTTGGGAGAAGTCCAGGCATGAATAACTGAAATTAAGGAAGTTTGGGGAGTTTCAGAGCAGAAAAGCTCTGAGTTGTCGCCTCTGGACCAGCCAAGGCCCTGTGGCTCCTTGTGCTGACTCCAAGCCTGGAGACTCCCTAAATTCCAGGTTGTTTTTATCCAGCCTCAGCTGAAGCATCACTCAACCACTCATCCCCATCCTCCAGCTCCTGGTGTTCCAGATGAAGGGACTTTTTCAGGGATCTGCCTGGGATTGGGTGAGGGAGATAGATGGACACCAACCAGGGCCAGAGACAAGAGCTGACTTGGGATTCCTTGGGAATTCCTTGGGAATTTGTGCCTTGTTGAGGCTTTTCTCACTTCCACAGAGAGACTCCGTGGTGGGCAGTGCCACATCCACTCATTTTTTGGTTGTTCAGAGGGAACTGCCTTAATTTCTGCACGATTTCCCTCATTCTATTTATTCTTTCATTTTCTGCTCATTTATTACAAAATATTTTTGTGTCTTGAAGTTGATTTTTTGGGAATTCATCCTTGCCAGAATTGCTTTGCTTTTCTTCCCCAACTTCCAGCCCACCTGAATTGCTTTTTTCATTCCTGACTTCACTTTCAGCTCCAGTTTTTCACCTGGATCCTCCCCGAGTTCCTCAGTACAAGGGAAAGAAGAGATGCCGAGGCTCCGAATCCTCATTTTCCAGCTGAGCTGGAAAGGGACTTTCCTGTCTTGGCAGAAGGCTCATTCCCATATTCCCTGAATGTCTCCAGGAGAAAAATGGGTTTTTCAGATGGCCAGTCAAGAATTCCAGCTCCTTCCCTGACCTGAGTGCTCCCTTTGTGTCATGCTGTGTTTACCCCTCCTTTTGGGGAGGGTGGAGGGAGGCAGGGATCCTTGGATGGATGGGGGATGGAGGGATGGATAAAGGGATGGACGAATGGATCCATGAATGGATGGCGGATGGAGGGATGGATAAAGGGATGGAGGAATGGATCCATGGATCCTTGGATGGGTGGGGGATGGAGGGATGGATCCATGGATCCTTGGATGGATGGGGGATGGATGGATGGATGGATAAAGGGATGGAGGAATGGATCAATGGATGGATGGATGGAGGAATGGATGGATGGATGGAGGAATGGATGGATGAATGGATCCATGGATCCTTGGATGAATGGGGGATGGAGGCATGGATAAAGGGATGGATGAATGGATCCATGGATGGATGGATGGATGAATGGATCCATGGATCCTTGGATGGATGGGGGATGGAGGGATGGATAAAGGGATGGACGAATGGATCCATGAATGGATGGCGGATGGAGGGATGGATAAAGGGATGGAGGAATGGATCCATGGATCCTTGGATGGATGGGGGATGGAGGGATGGATAAAGGGATGGACGAATGGATCCATGGATGGATGGATGGAGGAATGGATGGATGGATGGAGGAATGGATGGATGAATGGATCCATGGATCCTTGGATGAATGGGGGATGGAGGCATGGATAAAGGGATGGATGAATGGATCCATGGATGGATGGATGGATGAATGGATCCATGGATCCTTGGATGGACGGGGGATGGAGGGATGGATAAAGGGATGGATGAATGGATCCATGGATGGATGGACGATGGAGGGTCGGATAAAGGGATAGATGAATGGATCCATGGGTGGATGGAGAGATGGCTGATGGATGGATGGATAAAGGGATGGATAAATGTATCCATGGATGGATGGATGGATGGATGGATGAACGGCGCCAACATCCAGCAAGGAAAACGCTTCCCATGGGAAGCTGTAACATTGTCCTGAGTTGTTATCCCGGAGTGCTCCACATCCATCCCAAACATCCCTTCCCTGGAGGTGACACAGCTGCCCTGGGCAGGGCACAGAGCTCACGAGGAGATTCCAGGGGGAATTTTGCCTTTCCAGTCTAAAACTCTTTGGAAAATGGTTCAGCTGTTCCTAACTGGGATAAATGTCCACAATCCATCGATTTCCTTTTGTTTTTAGAGCGGGAATTGCTCCTTTATTGTGTGAGTCCAATCAAGGCCAGGGGGAAAATGTTTGAGGGGTTTGGTTTCCTCCTTGCACAGAGGAATTACAATTTTATCATTTTTCACTTGCACATAGCAGGAATTACAATTTTATTATTTTTCACTTTCACGTAGAAGGGGTTATAATTTTTAATTATTATTTTTTTTTCTTTTTCTCCCTGACTTGAATAATTTGTCAGATCTGCACTGAAGCCAACACAGTGGTCACCCTGGGTGCTTCCCTAAGAACTGGCAATTCCCACGGATTTTCCAAGCTCTTGATCTGATCCTTGGCCAGCTAGAGGTTTAGGCTGGCCTGGACTCGCTGCTCAGCTTCCAGCACAGCTCAGGATGCTTTAGGTGGTGGTGGTTGCTGAGTTCATCAGGAAAATGTGTTTTAATCAGAAATAAGTTGGGTTTAAAGATCTGTTTATTAAAACCAAGCAAATAAAACCATCAGCACCACCAAAACCACTTAAAAGCAGTTGGTACCTAAATTATGAAAATCATAATTAAATTAATTTGGGTTAGTTTGGGAAATAGAGTCCAATTAACTTGGTTTTCTTCTTTAGTTAGCTCAATTTAATTATCTTCTACACTATCCAGCAAAAACAAAATGGTTCAAAGACAGAAATTATTAAAAATTATAATTTTCTCTGTTTTAATTTTAGGCTCGGTCTAAGGTTGAACAAAAAGTTTAGTCCACTGTACCCAGAATTACCAGCTGGGGTTGGGCTGGAGTGTCCTTGTGGTTTAATTCCAATGAAACCTCTTCCCATTTTCCCAAGGTCTGTAGCTGTCCCAGCAGAGCAGCACTGGAATAGTTCCTCACTTTTCCCTATCAGTGGGAATTACTCTGAAATAAAAATAATCTTCAGCTTGTTCCCATGCTCCTGCTGTTTCCAAGATGGAAACGCCCAGGGAAGCGATTTCCAGTGGCAGAACACTTTTTAATTAAAATAAAAATATTGGGTTTGGAAGCCTGGGGCGTCAGCTGAGTTTTGAAGCTCGGAGAGGGAAATCTTGGGTTTGGGTTTAGTGACATCTCCAGTGTGGCACAATGTGGTGAAAATATCCCAGAAATCCACCAGGAATCGGGAATTCTCCACTCAATTAGAACAAACTCATTCAAGGCAGAGAATAATTCAGGTTTTTCAAATAAATAATTCCACATTTTAGATATTTTTATTTTAATATTTATATCAAAATTGTCAAACTTTCAAAGCTCTGTTTTCTTTCTTTTTGGGATTTCTTCCCCCTCCAGACTTCCTGAGACTTTTCCTGGAGCTACAAAAGTCTCAGTTTGGTCTTTCCCCAACATTTTGTAGCTTCCCAGGTGTTGTCCTGTCCCTGGAGGTGTCCAAGGCCAAGTTGGAGAGGGCTTGGAGCAGCCTGGATAGTGGAAGATGTCCCTGCCATGGCAGGGGTGGAATGGGAGGAACTTTAAGGTTTTTCCAACCCAATCCAGTCTGGAATTCCATGACATGCAGTTAAACGGGAAAATAAATAACGGAAGGACTTCAGTTTGTTGAAATGTGATTTTCAGTCTATTGAAACAGATTTGTGATGGATTCTCTTCAACAGCTTTGCCTGGGCTTTATTCCAGACCAGGCGGTTTGTAAATTCCAGGATTTTCTTGGGAAGCACATCTCCTGCCCTGGGCTGCTTAGACTGAGTCCAGCTGCTTTTCCAGGGCCTGCCTCCTTTCTAAATCAATACCATAAATACAAATCAAATACAAAAAAAAATTAAAACATGTATTTTGTACTGAAATATTCCCAGCTTTAGCTTTGTGTAAAAATTCCACGCTCAGACTGGAAGGTTGGAGGTTCGGCCACTCCCAGGGATCTGAAGGAATACAATTAATCCAAGAGCTGAGGGGGAGTCCTGGCAGCGCCCAAGGATCAATAACATTTATTTCCAAGTGTTTAGAGAACATCATTTGCATTTGGGAGGGTAATAAACAAACTATTGAATTTTAATTATGGTTTCCGGGCTTTTCGGGGAGAAAATCCACAGATACTTCCAGGGGATTACAGGCAACATTGGAGGCAAAACTCCAACTCGTTTTTGGTGTTCTGCCATTCCTGAAACCACCTCCAAAGCAGAGATTTCCATAAAGTTCCCACTGCCAGGAGTTATTCCAGCAGCCCAAGAGCGGCTCTATTGTACTTGGAATTGTTTTGTCATTTTACATTCCTGGGAACTGCTGAGACGGAAAATGGAATAAATAAAAGCCCAATTTTCTGGGATGAAACCACAACTTCATCTGGGAAAATGATTTATTTTATTATTTTTTACAGCCTATAATAACGTTTGGATAAACAGAGCAGCGTTTTCTCTGGAATGTCCAGGTAAATGTTTGAGATGGGAAAATACACTGTGGGAGATGATAAATCCTGGGAGTCAGAGTGCTCACGGAATTGCTGTTCATTCCCTGGAAATGGCTTTTCTGGCAGGAAAAAGGGGGGGAAATAATCCACAAATATTTTAACTAGGCCTTAATAAACCCTCAGCCAGGTGTTTGTGTCCATGGAAAGTTGGAATGGCTCCATTTAACGGGATGTTGGAAATGTTTACACAGCATTGAGACATCCAGATTATTTTACTGTGGGAATCACCTCCTTCAATCCTGTTGTCTTTATATCCTGGTTTTAGACACCTTGCCCTTGGAAATGATCCCTTTCCATGTTTCCTGTAGGATCCTTCAGGTCCTGGAAGGCCACAATGAGGTCACCCCAAAGCTGCTCCTCTCCAGGTGAACAATCCCAAGTCACTCAGCAGAGCTGCTCCCCTCCTCTGCCCTGCCCTGGTGAGATCCCACCTGGAATTCTGCAGCCATCCAGCCATCTTTAAGTGCTCCTGGGTTTCAGCCTTCTTATCCTTGGAAATTGTCTCCCTCCATCTTTCCTGTGGGATCCTCCAGGCACTGCAACCCCAAAGCTTCTCCTCTCCAGGCGAACATTCCCAGCTCTCCCAGCAGAGCTGCTCCATCCCTCTGGTGCCTGCTCTGGAGTCTCTCCAGCAGCTCCAGGTCCTTCCTGTGCTGGGTCCATCCTCTGCTGGATGCAGAATTCCAGGTGGGATCTCACCAGAGTAAGGCAGAGGGGCAGAATCCCTGAAGTTTTTAAGTTCCTCCATTTAAATCCCCCCCAGCTCCAGCCTCCTCATTCCCACATCCCATTCCTCAGCTCCCTCACGCTGCTCCAAATAAATCCCACGGTGCTCCAAGGCAGCATCCACCCCAGAAAACAACTGGAATTGTGCAACCAGGCTGGATAATGCTGCTGTAAGGGGCTGAATTCCCATCAGTGGGAGAGAAAAGGCAAGGAAGATGGGTAATTCCAGCTCATTTTTAGGTCCTGGAAGGACACAGAGAGCGGGAATGACATTCCTGCTGCTGGTGGTTATCTGGCAATTCCAGATTTATTTTATATTTGATGTTTCGAGGCAAATATTCCATGGCTGACTGAGACTTCTCCCTTGGAAATCTCCTCCCCACCCTCCCTGCCAGGAATTCCCAATTCCCAATCTCCCATCCATCCCTGCCCTCTGGCAGTGGGAGCCATTCCCTATGTCCTGTCCCTCCATCCCTTGTCCCCAGTCCCTCTCCAGCTCTCCTGGAGCCCCTTCAGGCCCTGGAAACAAACTGGAACTTTGGGAATCTCACCCCTTTTATCCCTCATTTCCAACAGAAGTCACTCTATTTGTCCCAGGACAGAATCCACCAGTGTATTTTTAATCTTATTTCCACTTCCTGAATTTTTTCCATCTATTTTTCCTCACTAAACCCCCATGGACTCAATTTTGAGCAGTGATGACATCACAGTGATGTCATAATCTCCATACACATTACACAATCCCTACTGGATTCTGTAGGACACCTGGCCTGACACCCTGGGACCCGGAAAGGGCCATTCCCAGGAATTTTTATTAGGATTGATTTGGCTGTTTAATAGTTCTGTTTTCTTTGTGCCACCGGGCAAAAATCCCACTGGAAACCATTTTTCCAAGTTTGAAATAAATCCCTGAAAAGCCAAAATTTGGCCCATATAGTTTCCATAGTTTCCTTTGGAATATATCCCTCCAATTTTCTTACACAAGTATCTTGGAATTTAGGATCCAAAATCTTGGAAAATCAAAATCTGAGATGTTTTTTTCCTGTTCCCCATAATTTGCATTGTCAGAGAAAGGAATTCGATCTTGCTCCCTACAATTCCTGACAGGAAGCTGGAGCCAGGTGGGAATTCTGTTCTCCCAGGAACAAGCACCAGCTTTTAACCTNTTTTCTATTTATTTGTTCCAATTCTGATCTGGGGTGGTAAGGAAAAAGGCAGGAATTCCGACCACACCATCCTGGCCCTAGGAATCCTAAAAAACTTGAGGAATTTCACAAATACATGGAGGAAAAAGCACATTTTGCCTTCTTGTTCCTCTTTTTAATCCCCCCTGCTGAGGTCATCACGGGGCTGAATTAACAGATGCTTTCATCCCTTTCCCTTTGATTTAAAAGTTGAATCTCCAGCAAGTTAAAAAAAGGGGGGAAAAAAATCTATTTTTAAAATAAAAATCCCGTTTGTCCCTGGTTTATTGATGAGCCCTGCAATTCCTGCTGATCCATGGGGCTGCCTCCAGCCCCAGCCTCCTCAGCAGAAACAAAAGCAGGATCCTGTCATTAAAACGTTTTGCTGAGCCCCGCTGGAAGTTGGCTGGAAAATCTTCCCCCTGCAGGGATTTCCCTTTGGGGATCAGCAGCAGGCAAGGGAAATGCTGGAATGCCCCAAGCACACAATCCAATAAAACCTTTGGAATATTAACCTTTCGCTGCCTGATCCGTTCGTTGGCGGTCGCTCCGTGGATTTGCTGGATGAAGGATGGGAAGCTCTGGACACTCCTTGTGCTGCTTTGGGAGGAGGGAGGGATCAATTTCCTGCTTCCATCCATTGAAATTCCCTCTCTGGCTCTCCTGGGCGCTGGGGGTTGTGCCTATTCCAGTGCTGATGGAAAGGGAGCAAGGGTTCACGGCCTTCCTGCAATTCCAGGGATTCTTGGGCTCTCCTCCACTTGGCAAGATCCAAACTGGAGCGGTTTGGGGGTCACTGCTTGGGGTCCCACCTTCTAATGAAGAGAACTTCTGAGGGAGCACCGAGCAGGGAATATTCCCAAATCCAGGACTCAGAGGGACCATGGATACCTTCCCAGGAGTAGCACCTGTGTCCATGAAAGAATTCCCAATTTTCCAGCCTGTAACCATCCTCTAAAACTCCTCAGAGCTGTGCAGACAGCGAGGAATCCATCACCAGTCCCTGAGGATAAGCCTGGAATGGGATAAGCCTGTCAAACCCTGGCTGGGACATTGGATCAGCATCACTGCCTGGAGTGGGGCTGTGGTGGAAATTTCCCAGGATTTCAAGCTGGGTTTTTCCAGGAGTACAGAGAGAGCTCTCAAGGAGCTCAGATTCCCAAGCTGTGACGGTCCCTTAGGGCCAAGAAATTGTCCCTCTTCCAGACTGCAGGGTCACTGCATACTCTTAACAGCAATTAATTTAATTATAACTAATTAAAATTCAATTAATTTAACTAATAAATATTAATAGCTCTGATATTAATGTTAGTAGCAATTATACAGAACTCTAATAACTGAATAATAGAATAATATTACAATAAGTAGATCTAGAATTCTAATAATTCTAATAACTGACCTGTGGCGAGCTCTTCCCAATACATCTTTCCCATACTCTTTTCCAATGGAATAATTCAGTTTTAAAATCATGGAACCATTAAACTTGGAAAAGATCAGGCAGGGACACCTCCCACTGTCCCAGGCTGCTCCAGCCCCAGTGTCCAGCCTGGCCTTGGGCACTGCCAGGGATCCAGGGGCAGCCACAGCTGCTCTGGGAATTCCAGCCCAGCCCCTGCCCACCCTCCCAGACAGGAATTCCTTCCCAATATCCCACCCAAATCTCCCCTTTTCCATCTAAAAGCCATTCCCTGTGTCCTGTCCCTCCAGCCCTTGTCCCCAGTCCCTCTGCAGCTCTCCTGGAGCCCCTTCAGGCCCTGCCAGGGGCTCTGAGCTCTCCCTGGAGCCTTCTCCTCTCCAGGGGAACATTCCCAGCTCTCCCAGCCTTTTCTCCCAGCAGAGCTGTTCCATCCCTTGGATCATCCTGGCGCCTCCTCTGGACTCCCTCCAGCAGCTCCAGGTCCTTCCTGTGCTGTGGAGAGGCTGGAACAGCCTGAAAATAACTTGTCCTGAAAAGGAAATATTTTCCAGCACAGTTCAAAGTAATCCTAAGGCATTGGAAAAAACACATTGGGAAAATGCAGGGAATATCCTGTGCCCTGTGCTCTGGGGTGGCCCTGCTGGAGCAGGGAGCTGGGACCAGATCATCCCCTGGGATCCCTTCCAAACCCAACCATTCCATGGATTCCCTTGCCACGATGTCCCCTCCTGGCACGAGGATCCCTCACTTCAGCTCCTCCCCCAGGAAGATCCACCTGACCCACAAGAGCAGCCTGGACACGAGGCTTTCCACCTTTCCAATGCGATCAGAAGTGGTGAGGAAAACCTGGATGAAGTTCCCAACGGACAGGTTTCCCAGGAAACTCAGGCACAGAATGATGGAGGCAGAGCCACGCACACAGACAGGAGCTGCAGAGTTCCCTCATGGAGCCCGTGGGGGATTTGGGTCTCTCTGGGCACAGGGTGACCCCGTTGGGTCCCCAAATCCATGGGGAAAATCCCATCAGTGGGGGAAAATCCCATCAGTGGGGAAAATCTCATCAGTGGGGGAAAATCCCATCAGTGGGGGAAAATTCCACCAGTGGGGGAAAATTCCATCAGTGGGGGAAAATCCCATCAGTGGGGGAAAAATTCCATCAGAGGGGAAAAAATCCCATCAGTGGGNATCAGTGGGGAAAAATCCCATCAGTGGGGGAAAAAAATCCCATCAGTGGGGAAAATCCCATCAGTGGGGAAAAATCCCATCAGTGGGGAAAAAAATTCCATCAGTGGGGCAAAAATCCCATCAGTGGCGAAAATCCCATCAATGGGGGAAAATCCATCAGTGGGGGAAAATCTCATCAGAGGGGGAAAATCAGGCCAGGAAAAAAGCCTGTTCCAATGTTTAGTGACCTTTCCATGAAGAAATTCCTCCTGGTGTCCAACCTGGACCTCCCCTGGCACAGGTTGAGGCCATTCCCTCTTTTCCTGGTTAAAAACTCCACCCAGAAAAGTCCTCCCTGGGCAAGGCCTCGTGCCGGAGGTTTGGAAAAGCCTGGTTCCCATTGGGAATGCACCACATGTTCCCTGACAACATCCCAGCCTTTATCCACCTCAAACAAAAATTCCTGCCTGGTTGCTCACGTGAGAAATGAACTTCTGCTGGGAGGTGTCTGCTCCGAGGAGAAATTCCCGCACTGAAGATTAAACTCCCCCATCACCTGGATCACAACGGGAACGTCACAGCCCATTAAACCCCACTGGAAATCCCGGGATCCGCTCTCCTGGCAGGAAGGACATGGGAATCTTTCATCCTTTGCTGAAGGAGAAGCTGTTCTGTGCCACGGGAGACCGAGAGGCCGCGGCTGCCCGGGCAGGAGTGGAGGAGCTGCCCCGTGCCGGGCTGGCCCAGACAATCCCCATTAGTTCCACCCGGCCAGAAATTCCTGCCTGACCCGCAAACCTGCCAAAGCACCCGGAAAATGGGAACGAGAAGGCCTGGCAGGCGTCCCAGAGGAGCAGCAGCGAGGACAGGCTGCACAGCCTCCCCATCCGGAGGGAAATTCCGCCTGCTTCAGCTTTTCCCAGGCAAACGCAGGAGTTCAGGCAGCTGTGTCCGGAGGGGAATTCCTTCCTGGCACCTGCAAGCAATTCCCTGGAGGAGGATCCTGGAGGAGGCTGGATCCTAATCACGGATTCCACATGTTCAGAGATGTTTAGGGCAAGGAAGGCTTTGATCTCCTGTCCTGTCCTGTCCGTGAAGGGTGGGTGGGAGGCCATGGAGAGGACAAATCCAAAGCCAAGGAGGATCATGGAATGGGGTGGATTTCAAGAGAATCTCAGCAGGGTTTGGGTTGGATTTGGGATGTGGCAGCTACACCATGCACCTTAAACATCATGGGATCATGGAATGGTTTGGATGGAAGGGACCTTAAAGTTCCAGCTCTGCCATGGGCAGGGACACCTCCCACTGTCCCAGGCTGCTCCAACCCCATCCAACCTGGCCTTGGACACTTCCAGGGATCCACGGGCAGCCACAGCTGCTCTGGGAATTCCAGCCCAGTCCTTCCCCACCCTCCCAAGCAGGAATTCCTTCCCAATATCCCACCCATCCCTGCCCTCTGGCAGTGGGAAGCCATTCCCTGTGTCCTGTCCCTCCATCCCTTGGAAATCCTCTCTGCATCTTTCCTGCAGCTCCTTCAGGCACTGGAAGGCCACAGTTGGGTCACCCCAAAGCTTCTCTTCTCCTGCTGAACATTCCCAGCTCTCCCAGCAGAGCTGCTCCATCCCGTGGATCATCCTGGTGCCTCCCCAGCAGCTCCAGGTCCTTCCTCTGCTGGGATCCCAGGGCTGGAGCCAGGATTCCAGTGGGATGTCCCCTGAGCAGGGCAGAGGGGCACAATCCCAACCCCTTTCCTGCTGCCCACGCTGGGGCTCAGGCCAGGCTCGGGGGGCTCTCACCCACAGCACCCCCAAATCCTTCCCCAGGGCTGCTCCAGCTGCTCATCCCAGCCCAGGCTGATCCCAGGAGTTGTCCCAGCCCAGGTTCAGCACCAGGACATGGACTGGGACATTCACCCTTGGGAATCCCCTCAGGAGCTCCCCTCAGGCTGAGGAACCTCTGGTGACAACAGGAGGTTGTACCCTGCATGTCCTTGCTCCTCTGGATACTGCCAGCATTCCTTCCAGGCTGTTCTTCCCATTCCCTTGGCACTGATGTTCTTTTGCCCTTTCCCCCTCATTTTGTCAGCCTTGGAGAGACCCTTCCAAAGGGTTGATAATGTCCCTCCCAAGGATTCATAATGTCCCTCCCAAGGATTAATAATGTCCCTTTCCAGGTTTTAAAATGCCCCTTCCAAGGGGTTAAAATGTCCCTTCCAGGGGTTTATAATGTCCCTTCCAAGGGGTTTATAATGTCCCTTCCAAGGGGTTAAAAATATCCCTTCGAGGAATTAATAATGTCCCTTCCAAGGGTTAATAATGTGCCTTCCCAGGAGCCAAAATTGTCCCTTCCAAGGGTTAAAAATGTCCCTTACAGAGTTAATAATATCCCTTCCAAAAGGTGAATAATGTCCCTTCCAAAAGTTTGATAGTGCCCTTCCAAGGGGTGGATAATGTCCCTTCCAGGGATTTATAATGTCCTTCCCAAGGGTCAGTAATGTCACTTCCAGGAGGTTAAAAATGTCTCTTCAAGGGGTTAAAAATGTCCCCTCCAAGGGTTAATAATGTCACTTCCAAGGGCTGAATAATGTCCCTTCCAGGGATTTATAATGTCCTTCCCAAGGGTCAGTAATGTCACTTCCAGGGGGTTAAAAATGTCTCTTCAAGGGGTTAAAAATGTCCCTTCCAGGAATTATTAATGTCCCTTCCAAGGGATTAATAATATCACTTCCAAAGGGATCCACAATATCCTTTCAAGGAATTATTATTGTCCCTTCCAAGGGGCTAAAAATGTCCCCTCCAAGGGTTAATAATGTCCCTTCCAGGGGGCTAAAAATGTCCCCTCCAAGGGTTAATAATGTCCCTTCCAGGGGGCTAAAAATGTCCCCTCCAAGGGTTAATAATGTCCCTTCCAGGGGGCTAAAAATGTCCCCTCCAAGGGTTAATAATGTCCCTTCCAGGGGGCTAAAAATGTCCCCTCCAAGGGTTAATAATGTCCCTTCCAGGGGGCTAAAAATGTCCCCTCCAAGGGTTAATAATGTCCCTTCCAGGGGGCTAAAAATGTCCCCTCCAAGGGTTAATAATGTCCCTTCCAGGGGGCTAAAAATGTCCCCTCCAAGGGTTAATAATGTCCCTTCCAGGGGGCTAAAAATGTCCCCTCCAAGGGTTAATAATGTCCCTTCCAGGGGGCTAAAAATGTCCCTTCCAAGGGGTTAAAAATGCCTCTTCAAGGGGTTAAAATGTCCCTTCAAGTAATTAATAATGTGCCTTCCAAGGGTTAATAATGTCCCTTCTAAAGGGATCCACAATGTCCTTTCAAGGAATTATTAATGTCCCTTCCAAGGGGCTAAAAATGTCCCTTCCAAGGGTTAATAATGTCACCTCTGAGGGGTTAAAATTGTCCCTTCCAGGGGTGAATAATGTCCCTTCCAAAGGGTCAATAATGTCCCTTCCAGGAATTATTAATGTCCCTTCCAGGGGGTTAAAGTGTCCCCTCCAAGGGTTAATAATGTCACCTCCGAGGGGTTAATATTGTCCCTTCCAGGGGTGAATAATGTCCCTTCCAAAGGGCCAATAATGTCCCTTCCAAAGGGTCAATAATGTCCCTTCCAAAGGGTCAATAATGCCCTGAGCCTTCTTCCTCCTCACAGAAAATGGGGAACGAGACAAACCCGAATCCTTTTTCCTGCTTCAGTGGAGGAAAATATTCCAAAATCGCTCCTAAATCATCTTCCTCGCTAATGGGTGGTGATTGCAGGCACCGAGAGAGCCCAGCTGAGGCTTAAACAACCTCCAAAGCTCTTCCTAATTGGAATTATGGGTCCTGCTGTCACCCAGCAAGAGGCTTCTCCCTGCTGATCCCATTCCCTGCTGGCTGGGAACACGCAGGAATACTGACACGGAGCTAAAGCTGAGGGGATTGACCCCTCGAGAGATAAGAAAGCCTTTGATTTGGCTGAAAGGGAAATCAAGAGCCAGCTTTAATTAAAGAGATTTATTTATCAGGACACCTGACGGAAAGAGCAGCCTGGCATTTCCCGTTGGATTCAGTCCGGGGAACATCTGGGACAGCATCGTGAGGGGAACGTGGATCCCGGGGAGTCTGCTCGATTTTGGGAATAATGAGGCTGCCCGAGAGGAGCTTGGGATGCAAATTTGGGAACAACAGCGCTGCGAGAACGATGGCAAAGCTCCGTGGGGCTGCCAGGGGGGAGGCAGCAGCTCCCAGCAGGATCTTCCACTCTGGATAATAAAATCTCCCAGAAAACACAGGGAAATTGGAGGATTCTGGGATTTTTGCCTTTCGTCTCCAAAGTCGGGTTGGGGTGGCTGCAGGACTCCAGGTGTCCCAAAGCCACGTGGGAAAGCTGCCAGGAACTGCCTGTGGGAGCAGCATTCCCTGCAAAAAGGGCTTTGGGTGCTCAAGGAGCTCTTGTTCCTGCAGGTGTGAACCTTGGAAGGGTTCGAGCGATGCCACGGCTGCGTCACGGAGCTTAAAAATCCGATTTGGAGCAAATGCAGAGGCACCGGGATGATCCAGGGATGGAGCAGCTCTGCTGGGAGGAAAGGCTGGGAGAGCTGGGGATGTTCAGCCTGGAGAGGAGAAGATTTGGGGTGAGCTCATTGTGGCCTGGAGGAGCTCCAGGAGAGCTGGAGAGGGACTGGGGACAAGGGCTGGAGGGACAGGACACAGGGAATGGCTTCCCGCTGCCAGAGGGCAGGGATGGATGGGAGATTGCGAATTGGGAATTCCTGGCTGGGCTGGAATTGCCAGAGCAGCTGTGGCTGCCCCTGGATCCCTGGCAGTGCCCAAGGCCAGGTTGGACATTGGGGCTGGGAGCAGCCTGGCACAGTGGGAGGTGTCCCTACCCGTGGAACTGGATGGGATTTAAGGTCCTTCCAGCTCAAATCATTCCATAATTCTATTCTATTCCAGCCCATTCCATATTTTATACAGGAAGGTGTTTGTCCATGGCATTTTCTAGGAAATAAGTCGGGAAAAGCAGCCAGACAGCACAGAGGGCTGTGGTTTGTGTTGTCCATTGAGGAAAACTTGGGAACAAAAGTTATTCTACAGCTGAGGGATTCCTTCTGTACTGTGGGAAATACAGACAATCATTCCCACACTTTTTCCAGGCCCTCCAAGATATCCCAGACCCCTCTCAGCTCCTCTTCTGCATCCCTGATTTTGTCCCTCCTGGTGCAAAATCTCTTTGGATCCTTCCCACATCCCTTTCCCCCCTCTCCATGCAGATGCCAAAGGCAGAAAATCTCTGGAGCAGGGGCCCTACCAGGATTCTGGAGCATGGGATGGCTTTGGAGCAGCGGTGCTGGAGCCATTAGGGTGCCTGATTAACACCCCATTAGCAGTGGAATTAGCAGTGCCTGATCCTCAGGTAATCCTCAGCTCCTGATGGATGCTGGGTGCTGCTTCCAGGAGGTTGGTGGCAAAAAAAAGGGGGAAAAAATAATGACAATAAAACTCTGAGGGATTCTCACCTTTCCGTGGCCACTGTTCCTCAATATCCCTTAATTCAGGTGTTGCAGGATTGGAGCTTTTGGTGTTTTCAGGGCATCCCATAAAATTCCAGACTGGTTTGGGTTCAAAGGGACCTTAAATCCCATCCCATCCCATCCCATCCCATCCCATCCCATCCCATCCCATCCCATCCCATCCCATCCCATCCCATCCCATCCCATCCCATCCCATCCCANTCCTCAAATCCCATCCCATCCCATCCCACCCCTGCCATCACCACACCTCCCATTATCCCAAGCCCTGTCCAGCCTGGTCTTGGACATTTTAGAGAGATCCAGGGGGAAATTCTGAACCCTGAACTCCCTCTCCAAGCATTTTTCCTGGCTGGATTTTTGGTGACCACTAAAAATCCTCCCCACTCAGGAAATACTCCGTACAAACTCACATTCCCAAGGGAGCAGGAAAACAAAATCCCTTATCCAGTGCCTCTCTCCTGAAAAAACCACCCCACCTCCAAATTGCTCTTGTGGTCCCAACTGCCCTTCAAGCCCCTTGGAAATGGGACACACATTCCAGGATTTATTAGAATGAAAGGCCTGAGATCCTGCAAAAATCGATTCCCAGGAGGTTGTGTAATCCTTGTTCCCTGAGGAATTAGGCTGGAAATGTCAAGGATTACTGAACACAGCAAAACTACAGATTTTTTTGCTGCATCCCAAAGAAATTGGGATTTAGATCCCACCTCAAAATGTCATTTTACAGCTATTTTTTATTAATTTTCACCGCATAATTAAGCAATGTGAGAGAAGCATTGTGTCGTGGCGGGATTAGAGGGAATAATGGGGATCAGGAAAGGACTGGAGCCACTCCAGTAATACTTTAATCCTTGCAAATACACCCCTGGCCTCCTGGAAGTAAAAAACACATAAAGCAACGTGCCAAAATAACCTCAAACAGGAATAAAAAACATTCCCTAGGGAGACAGATCTGACAGCCCTGGCAGTGCTACTTCCAGAGAGCAGGAATATTTTAACTCCACAAAAATAACCAATGGATTAGGAGCAGGAATTGATTTATCCATGCATTTTACAGGCCAGGCTCAATCCCAGCTCATTTTATCCCAAACTAGTCCTGTTTCTGCAGATGAAGTTTCCAAAAATCTGTTAAAATCTATCCCAAAGACGGATTGGATAAATCTGCTCTGGCTTGGATTTTTTTTAGGAAAGCAAGGCCACAATCAAACATTTTTGCTGAGATGTTTGTGTGACCCAGCTGTCAAGATTTGTGGAAACAAATCTTCATGGAATTGGGTGGGATGGGAATGGAGAGGTTCAAATCTTGGGCTGTAAATCCAATTTATTTGTTGTAATTCCAAGGGGAGCTTGGATGGGGCTTGGGGCAACCTGGGATAGTGGAAGGGATCCCTGCCCGTGGGCAAGCAGAGCTTTAAGGTCTTTTCCAACCCAAAACCTCAGGGATTCTGTGATTCCAGCAGAAATATGGATGACACAGGCTGTGTTCATATCCATGGGATGTTCCCTGGGTCCCCTTCCAGGCCCAATGTGGAGCCAAAAATCCAATTTCCGTGAGGGAAGGTGGAGCAGATCAGTGGGATGAAGAAAGTTCTCCACCCCTGAGTATCCCAAGGATGGGATAATGATCTGTGGAATGACTTCAGGTTGTGAGATCCGTTGGGATAATGGGATATTTTAGACTGAAAAACAGGAGATGGGAAAGTTCCTCTTTTTTAAGGTGTAAATTCCAGTGTGTTGCTGTTTGCCACCACCCGTGGAGAGCGAGGCTCCTCCGGGAACTCGGAGTCTTCCCTCAGGAATCCACTGGGATATGTGCTCACACTGACAGGTGTTTTCCTGTGTTTCCTGTTTTCCCTGCCCTTTTCCATCAGGGAAACAACGATTTGCCACAGGATGTCACTGATCCAATCAGCAACATGACGACGGCATTTTCCATGACGGAAATTTTCCACAGGATGTCACAGCAAAATGACGGTGGCATTTTCCATGACGGAAATTTTCCACAGGATGTCACCGATCCAATCAGCAAAATGACGATGGCATTTTCCACGACGGAAATTTTCCACAGGATGTCACCAATCCAATCAGCAAAATGACAGCGGCATTTTCCATGGTGGAAAACTGTGGAGGCCGTTTCCGTGATGGAAAAGGGCAGGGAAAACAGGAAAGAAGGAAACACAGGAAAACACCACAAGGAACAAAGCGTGTTTTCATTTCCGTGGTCTCATTTCACCCACGGGAAAAGTCCCGAGGGCTTCTGGGAGGGTTTGTCCCCACACAGACCAGCGGGGACAGTGGCACCTGGGCTGTGCCAGCGCTGGGGTGGCAGCAGGATTGGGGATTGTCCCCCGAGCTGGCACTGCTGGGGCACCTCCAGTCCTGGGGGCAGATTTGGAACCCCCAGGTACAGGACACAGAGAGGCTGGAGTGTGTCCAGGGAAGGGAACGGAGCTGGGAAGGGGCTGGAGAATTCCCGAGGGAGCTGGAAAGGGGCTGAGCCTGGAGAAAAGGAGGCTCGGGGGGACCTGGTGGCTCTGCACAAGTCCCTGCCAGGAGGGGACAGCCGGGGGGGTCGGGCTCTGCTCCCAGGGAACAGGGACAGGAGCAGAGGGAACGGCCTCAGGCTGGGCCAGGGGAGGTTTCATTTGGCTGTTACGGAAAATTCCTTCATGGAAAGGGTGCACAGGCAGTGAAATGCCAGGGCAGGGGTGGAGTCTCCATCCCTGAAGGGATTTATATCCATGTGGATGTGGCATTTGGGGACATGGGGCAGTGGTGGCCTTCGCAGTGGTGGGAATGGTTGGACTCCCTGATCCTAGAGGGCTTTTCCAACATAAATAATTCCATGACTCTAAGATTCTAAGCAGAAGAGCTGGACAAGACCAAGGATACCCAGGCCACGCCTTCAGAAGAGAATGGATGTCCGCCCTAAAAGTCCTGATGGGCACCCTCCTGGACCACGTATCCAACAACCATGAGAAATTTGGGATCATCACGCAGTGATCCAGGTTGGATCTGGGGGTGCCCATCCCTCCATTCCCACACGGCACAGGAGGAGTTCTTGGGAACATCCTGCTCTGCAGGGCACACACATCTTCGTTTTTGATCGCTTCCCAGGGATTAAACGGGAAATATGGAAAGCCAAAGGAAGGGATTTCGGCCCTCAACTGTCCATGAAGCTGGAAAAACTCTGCTGGGACCAGTCAAGGGAAGGGCTGGCCCCAGGAGGGAAGAGGGTGGCCCAGCCTCTTCCTGCTCTAATTAAGACCTTTCCATACTTAACAAGAAGTGAAGGGATAGGGAAACACATCCCCGCATTTTCACACCTCCCAGGAAGGCAGGGACACACGGAGCAAGGAACATCCCCCACCAAACCCCATCCCTCCCCTTCATCCCGGTGGATCCAGGAGCAGAAAACACTGGAAAAGACAGAAAATACTGCTGGCAATGGAAAAGGTACCCAAAAATCCGGAGTGGTTTCTTTTTTTCTTTATAAAATGTACATAAAGAACATGAAACCCTTGAGGTAAAAGTGAGAGCAGTTTGGAACTCAACCAGATACAGACCCAACGATGACCCAAAATCAATCTACAGTGGGGGTGTAGGAAAATAAGAGAGCACATTTGGGCTCTGTACAACAGTGGAGATCGTTAAAATGTCCTCGTTGTCCTATTTACATTAAATACATCCAATTACAGGTATTTATAGGGTATTTACAGACACAAATACTACGTTTGTCCCCTCTGGAGCGTGCAGCAGATCTGAGCGTTCCTGAGAAGGTGCTGAGGCTCTCCATTCTTGCTGTCAAGAATTTGGGTTTTCATCAACCTCTTTTGTGGTCGCATCCAGCCAAAAATTCCGCAGGCGTGGCTGTTGCCGTGATCCTGTTTATCCCTCCCATCTGTGGAAGGTGAAAGTTGCCTGCAAAAATCCAGGATCCCGAGGGATTGGCGGGAATAATTCTCCGGTTGTAGCCATGACCTTGGCGGTGAGCAAAGCTCAAGATTCACTTGTCCAAGCACTCAACATTCCAGTCTCTTTCTCAATTGGGAAAAAGAAAATCTTACAGAGACTGGAAAAGGAAGGGAATTGGTTGTAAGTCACCTGTCATAGGTCCCGTAAGGTGACATCCAACCTGAACGTGTCACACAAGGAACCAGGCAGGAGAGCCACATCAGGATGCACAGAGCCATCCATCCCATCCATCCCATCCATCCAGACCCATCCAGTGGGAACACAAATGGTCCTATTTAGGTTTCAGTTTCTTATCAGGACTCTGAGAAGGATTTTGTCATTGTCAGGTGTTGGAACAACTGCCCAGGGCAACGGGGAATTCCGACTCCTGGAGGGATTCCAGAGCCCTGTGGATGTGGCACGTGGGGACATGGATCACCCCCTTGGCTGCGCCAGGGCACGGTTGGACTTGATGTTCTTGGAGCCAATTCCCGACCTAAAGGATTCCATGATTCCATTATGGTGCTCCCAGTGGGAAATGGCTGGTGGATCATGGCTGAACTGGGATGTTCCAGGGGATTTGAGGAGGGGTGCTCAGGGCAGAGGGAATTTCTCCTCATACCTACGGAGTCTGTCTTGTTCTCTAGTGACTCCCTCTGTCTGTTCTCAACTGAGTTTTAGCGTCACATAAAATATCCAAGCCTGATTGGATGGGCTTGGAGAAATTGGAATAGTGGAAGGGTCCCATGGAAGGGGCGGGACTGGATGGGATTTAAGGCCTCTTCCAACCCAAACCAGTCTGAGATTCTGGAATGTGTTGAATACAACCTCCCCAGTCTGACAGATCCAAAGGAAAACTAAACTATGTTTCAATAAGGAGCAGCAGGGTGTACAATCCCAAACTCCCTGTGTTTGGGATAATGATTGCTCCTGTCTTTTATCAAACAGAGCA
The DNA here is from genome assembly GCA_013400495.1 of Nicator chloris. NCBI lineage: Eukaryota > Metazoa > Chordata > Aves > Passeriformes > Pycnonotidae > Nicator > Nicator chloris. Next base: position 42,116 of record WAAE01026660.1, read on the forward strand.
CAATAATCTGCCTACACCAACCTTCCCATGGGATCTGGGGGTGACACAGTCAGGGGTTTAGGGACAGATGACAGAAAACCTCTGAACACTGTAAATCCCATGGATGTGGGACCGCAGGAGCTGCAGGTCCCTAAATTCCTTTGCACAAGGGATAATCCAATGGTTTCATTCCTTCCATGCTGACTGACACTGGAATCATGGTGGAGCACGTAAAAAAGGGGAGAACATTCCTGCAGTGCTGCTTATTTCCCACTAAAAAAAAAAATAAAAATAATCTGAAATGTAAAAAAACCTTTTTTAATAGCTCCTGATAGTTTTATGGGAAAATCCAAGAATTATTCCAGATGGCTCCCAATCTCTTTATTACCATGGAGAGGCAGGGAGTGCTTGTAACTCCAAACTGGAGCTTTTTTTTTATGGAAATGCTCCAAAAAGCCATTTTCCTGATGTATCACACGCTTCTGGGGGAGGAAGAGAGTTTCAATTACCCTTCAATATATGAAAAAAACCCATTCCCAGCAGGTAAGCTCTCCCAAAATAAAACCAGGAAACCCTCTTCCACTCAGCACGGAAAAAATTCGGATCCTTCTTCCTGAACTGCTCCCTACAAAGGGAAGTCTCTGCCCTGACTAGGCGGGAAAAGAGAAACAAGAAGCTGATGATTGACTTTGTTGTAAAGTGTGGGGATCTCAATCACCCCAAAACTGATTATTCCGTCTCCATGGTGGATGCAGCGGGAATTCCAGTGCTGGATGTCAAGGAAAGCTCTGGGATCAGTGGAGGCTGGGACTTGCAGATATTTGGGGGCTGGAAGATGCAGGTCCATCAGTTTTAGGGGAGCCAGCAGTTCCTGTCCCAAATTAAAAGGAAATTTCACATTCCCAGGCATTTCTGGCCTTCAAATCCTGATTGTGCATCCATGGTGTCATTGGAATGGGTTTGTTCCCTTCTAATCCATGTTTTTATCCCTCCTCGTGTCCCATCCAGGATCCAGACCACGCTGGAGAAGAGGTGGGTGGGTAGCACGGTGAGATCCGAGTGTTCCATGATTTTATGTGGGATTCAGGTTGTCCAGAGAAGCTGCCCCTGGATCCCTGGCAGTGTCCCAGGCCAGGATGGCCAGGGCTTGGAGCAGCCTGGAACAGTGGAAGGCGTCCCTGCCATGGCAGGGGTGGGAATGGATGGAATTTAAGGTCCCTTTCACCCCAACCACTCCATAATTCTACAATTCCATGATTTCCCATTCAATGCACTTTGTGAAAGAAAATGGGAAGTTCTCCAATGCCATCCTTATCCTCTATCCTTATCCAGACTAGCCTGAGAGAGAACTGAAAAAACCCTGGAAAACTTATCCTGTGCTTCACCCTCCTCTGCTTTGGGAACACCCAGATAATTCCTGCAGCCATCCCATCAAACCCAGACACTTTTCCCAACATCCCAGGACTTCAGCTGCTGCACAATTCAGTATTTGATGTCCAGTTTAAAAATCCAGCAGGGACATTTCAAGGCTGGACACCCCAGAACTGAATCAGAGGGGTTTCAAATTCCAGGGAGCTGCCAGTTCCAGCTGCCTTTGATTGCTGATCCAACATTTTCACACCCATTTTCAGCCCAAAGTGTAAAATAAAATAAAAACCAAGAGTAGGAAATTCGTATCTCCATTTGTTCTTCTTATTCACGGCCTGGAGTAAAATCTCATTTCCTTTTTAGTGTTTTATTTTGGGAATGTAAAGGAAGATAAAACTACTCCTACAGTCAACATTAGGAAGAGAAATCCTGCTTTTCTTAACACCTCCTGCACCCCAGAGTAAAACGGGAACAGGCATGGGAATACATTTCCTTTCCTGCAAAAACCTGGGATTTTCAGGACACACAGATTATTCTGCCCTGAAAAAAGACATCTGTGGTCTTTGTAAATCAAAAATCTTTATCAAGTATTCCATGGGAGTGAGGGAAAGGAAAATCCGAGCAGAAAGAGGAAACATGGATTTCAGCCTGCAGTTTTAGCTTGGGATCTAAACAATGGAGCAGGATCTCCTGTTCCTTATCAACCAACACCTTTATCACAGGGGGAAACCACAGGGCACTTCCCAAATCCTAACTTCCCACAGAATTCCCATCACCCCACCACCAGCCCTGCAGCCAGAGCTCTGCCCTGTGCCTGGAAAAATTCAAGTCCGGTGGGCATCTAAGGTTCAGTTTGGATTTTCGAGGGAGATTCGAGGGAAAAGCAGGGAAGTATTTTAAAGGCAATGGAATGCTTCCTGTGTTCCCTCAGCCTGGTCTGTGGAAGGTGTCCCTGCCTGTGGGGTTGGAATGGGATGAGATTTAAGGTCCCTTCCAACCAAAACCTTCTGGGATTCTGTGGAAATGACTGACAGACAGCCGCTCTGGCTCCCAGCAGATCCAGCCCTTCCAAGGAGAGTCCTGCCAAAATCACCCATGGAGAAGCCTCTTGGATCACCCCTCAGTTCCGTGGCTCTCAGGTGATATCCATGGGAAGATGCACAGCAAGGTTTGGACCCTGAGTTCTGAAACACACCAAACTCCACAGGAAAATCCGCCTCAGGGTCTCACCACACCTGGCCTGCTCCTCCATCCATCCATCCACAGGAAAAATCCAGATCTTCCAATGAGAATTTTGGTGCTTTGTGTTAAGGGTGTCAAACACCTCGGTCCATCCGGACTCAAGAGTTCCAAATCCCACAGGCCATCAGACTCAGAATTCCCACCATCTTCCAAACCTCATGGTCCATGCAGACTCAGAGCTCCCACTTTCTTCCAAATCCCATGGTCCACCCAGACTTGGAGTTCCAGATTTCTTCCAAAACCTGTGGTCCATCCAGACTCAGAGTTCCCATCACTTTCCACATCCCACAGCTCATCAGACTCCGAATTCCCATCATCATCTAAACCCCACAGACCATCCAGACTCGGAGTTCCCACTTTCTTCCAAACACACCAGTCCATCAGACTCAGAATTCCCACTGTCTTCCAAACCACAGAGTCCATCCAGATTTGGAGCTTCTGCCATCTTCCCCATCCCACAGGCCACCAGACTCAGAGCTCCCACCCTCTTCCAAACCCCATGGTCCATCAGAGTCAGCGCCACTGTTTTCCAAACCCCGTAGTCCATTCAGATTTGGAGCTTCCCACTTTCTTCCAAACCCCATGGTCCATCCACACTCAGACTTCACATTGTTTTCCAAACCCCACGGTCCATCCATATTTGGAGCTCTCACCATCTTCCAAACCCCACAGTCCATCCGTATTTGGAGCTCCCACCATCTCACCATCTTCCAAACCCCGCAGTCCGTCCAGACTTGGAGTTCCCACTGTCTTCCAAACCCTGCAGTCCATCCAGAGTTGGAGTTCCCACTGTCTTCCAAACCCCGCAGTCCATCCAGACTTGGAGTTCCCACTTCCAATCAGAGCGAGGTGCTTATAACCCCAACGTTGTGTGTTTGATCCCTGTACGGACCATTCAGTTCAGATTTGGACTCGATGATCCTTGCAGGTCCCTTCCAACCCAGAATATTCCATGACTCCAGGGATGAGCTTTAAGGTCCCTTCCGACCTAAACCATCCTGGGATTCTCTGAAAATGTCCTGACTTGGAGCTCCAACGGTTTTTCGAGCACAGGAACTTAAAGACACCCAAACTGCCTAAAAACCAGGGAGCCAAGAGCATCCTGGGAATGTTCCAGCTCCCGAGCACCACCAGTATGGACCAGTCCAACTCCAGCTGACACCAGCTGACCAAGGAAAGCCCTGCCAGGGCCTCAACAAACACACGCACCACGGGGCTGCCTTACCTGGAAAGAGGCTTTATTGAACAGAGCTGGAAAATTATCTCTTCAGTGGAATTACTGAATTTGCACAAACATTTCTCTACAGAATAAAAAAAAATCAAGCCTTGTCATTGTTTTACTGCATCTCGTTGTGCTTTTTATACCCATATTTGCAATTATTATACTCATCTTTTGTTTGTTTTCACGTTTGTACTCCAATTATTTGCATATCAGGTTTTGTTTTTAATCCTAGGGTGTCGAGAGAACACAGAATAATAATAATAATTATAATAATTATAATAATAATACTCTTCTTTAGACAAAAGTCTTTTTTTTTTTTTTTAAATGAAGTTAAAAGCTGAGATAATTTAAGGAAAAAGGTCTTCAAATTTCATAACCAACTGGAAGGGAACTTTACAATGCAGTGGAAAACCGGCACGTGTTCGGGTAGCTCGAACCCATTTTGTACAGCTTTAATTTTTTTTTTTCCTTGTAAAAGTGGATCATTTTTAACTTTTTTTTTAGATTTTTTTTGTTTGTTTGTTTGTTTGAATTCCGCTACAATAACAAAATAATCTTTCACCCTCTGCACCTAGTCTGGCTCCGGGGCAGAGGCAGAGCCCCCTCGGGGCGTCCGGAGCTCCGGATGTCGGGAGCTGTCCCAACGGAGGGGGAGAGTAATAAAATCATCCTGTGTTTCACCACCTTCTGCACCAAGTGTGTGTCTGAACCACCTTTGTTCCTCTGGTTGACCCACTGGAGAACCTGAAACGACGACGACGACGACGACGACGCAAAGTGCCGCTCCCACCGGCAGCACCGACGGGAGCTGTTTCGAATGGGGAAGAAGCTGAAAGGCCATGGCTGTCTGGAAGGTTGCACAACACGGATCTCATCCCAAAGGCTTTCCACAGCAGCTTAGGTCCATCCATCCTTCTCCAGAAGCGGCTCCGTCTCCTTGCCTGCACACCCAGGCTCCAGAGTTTGTTTAGAAAAGAGTTTGCACAACCCAGGTTTTTAGCGGTGCAAAGCTTCCGTCTTGAAATCATCGTTATTACATTTATTATCATTTTTTAATATGTATATATATATATATAGTTCTTTTTTGTTGTTTTTGTATTTTGAAATCAGGCTTGTTTCATTGAAGGCACTTGGTTTCCATGGCAATTTATAAAAGACGGTGGTTTGGTTTCTTCACTTCCGTAGAGCTGATGACTCCGGTGGGGAGGGGAGAGGGATCTTCCAGCGGCCGCGAGCAAACTCCCAGTGAAGCCTGTGACAAATGTGAGCCCAGGTGGCACATCCTGGATGGGGATGCATGCAAAAGGAGACAGCACACAGTCACCAAGCAGAGCCGTGAGGAACGGAACGGGAATGTCTGCAAGCAGCTCCGGTTCCGGGTTGTCCTCGAGGGGAGGTGACAGCCGAAGTAGAAAGGGCCGACATTTGTTTAACTCTACGCTAAAAACCTTCGGGAAGGGAAAATGAACGCCAGCTCTTCACATACCCTGTTTACAGTGAGGTGTTTCTCTCTCTCTGTGTTTGTATTTCCTCTCTCTCTCTCTCTCTCCTTCCTCTTTTATTTTGGCAGGCCATTCGGTTTCCATGGTAACAAGCAAACGATTCATTTGAAACAAAACCAGCCATGACTTTGTGCTTTGACAAGGGTTTCTAGAGCTCTTTGCCGAGAGTCCAACCAGATGATGCTGAATTCATCAGTGACCACAAAAGCACCTGAAAGTCTCTTCCTTACTTAGGCCAGGTCTCGGTCTCAAGCTTGGTTCTTAGTGAGTTCCACTCCCGTGACGCCTTTTCAAGTCCCCAGTGCTTTCTTAATCTGTTTATTTTTTTTTTATCTATTTATTTTACGTATTTATTTAACTTTCGAGTCAGTCAGTGGAGGAATCTTTGGTAGTTTGTTTGGAAATGTCCATTTTACAAAGACTCTTTCTTCATGCCAGTGCCTGGTGAACGTTTTGTAGCCTCTGCCAGGGTAAGGTCACCTCTGATGACTTAAGACAGACATGAGGATGAGGAGTGGGAGAAGTCGTATATGTGCTAATGGCCCAGCAGCACCTGATCGTAGATCTACAAAAAGGGGAGGAAAAATAGAATTAAAGGGGTTGCCCACGCCCCCTCAGCACTGCTACAGTGTTCCAAAGTCACCTCCCACCACGAGGGGACAGGGGCAACCCTCACCACTTGGATAGAGCAGGAACTGGGATGAAAATCCACCCGGCTGTGTAGTTACCTCTGTTTTAATGCACACGCAGGGTGGAGGGGTGAGACAGAGCCCTCAGGGAATCCCAGCAGTGATTTCCGCGGATTTCGCATTGTTTGGGCCCCCCGGACATTGTTTTGGTGTTGTTTTATCTGCCTGAGTATCTCAAATCCAGCCCAGCCTCACCCACCGCTCTCACCTCCGCCTCACACCCATCCAGCACCTTCCCATCTGAGCAAAGCATTGCCCAGGACAACATTCCACTTCCGCCCTCCCAGCTGGACCAAAGCGGGGATTGTTCTGCTGGAAAAGATCCGTTTGGGGAGTAGAAAGGCAGGAAGGAACTTGTGGGGAAGAGCCACTTACTGTTGGCCGGTTGGTCTGATTTCATACACTCTCCTTCCACAATGGACACGTCGTCAATAGCAATGTCCCCTTCGATTCCAGGGCCACGGATCCCTTCAAAGATGAGCTGGGAAAAAAGAAGATCAGAGGGTGATAAATAAAGGAAATCCAGCAGAGCAGAGGGGGATAGATAAAAAATGTCCAGAAGATCGGAGGGGGATAAATGAAAAAGGTTCTGTTGTGTTTGGCTCGGCCACACGGATGAACTTGGGATGTTCTACAGACACTTTTGGGGTGGGAAAACCAATTCAATGGGTTTGGAATGCTCTACAGATCCTTTTGGGGTGTGAACACCAATTCAGTGGGTTTGGAATGTTCTACAGATGGTTTTGGAGTGGGAAAATCAATTCTATGGTTTGGAATGCTCTACAGACACTTTTGAGGTGGGAAAACCAATTAAATGGGTGTTCTACAGATCCTTTTGGGGTGGGAAAACCAATTCAGAGGGTTTGGAATGCTCTGCAGATCCTTTTGGGGTGGGAAAAACAATTCAGTGGGTTTGGAATGCCCTACAGACACTTTTGGGGTGGGAAAACCAATTCAATGGGTTTGGAATGCTCTACAGATCCTTTTGGGGTGTGAACACCAATTCAGTGGGTTTGGAATGTTCTACAGATGGTTTTGGAGTGGGAAAATCAATTCTATGGTTTGGAATGCTCTACAGACACTTTTGTGGTGGGAAAACCAACTCAGGCGTGTTCTCATCAACATGAGGGTGGACAAGGAGGGAGTGTGAGCTCTGGGGGCTTTTCCTCTTTGGAATGAGCTCGAAATCATCCTCAGTTGTCACCTGGTGTGTCCAGAGCAGCTCCACCACTCCGGGAGCAAGGAGCAGGATTCAGTGGAAATAAAGCTTTAAGGAGATTGTTTTTCCCAGAAATTCCTGCTACCTGAAGAGGCACAAGCATGAGGAATGTGTTGAAGGACTGAGCATCCACTCAAATTCCGACTCCATTCAGGAGCCAGAGAAATCCTACAGAAAACTGAGATTTCTGGCAAAGAGCAGGATTCAATGGAACTGAAGATTTAAGGAGATTTTCCCCAGAAATTCCTGCCACCTGGAGCGAGCAGCAGAGACATTCCTTGAGGAATGCTGGAGGACTGAGCACCCACTCAGGTTCAGATTCCATGAAAACACGCAGGGGCCAGAGAGATTCCACGGAAAACTGAGATTTCTGGCTCTTGGAGGTGACCCAACCAGGCCCTCCCATCCCAGTGCCCGCACTGGGGACCCTCATCTGCACCAGTGGACAGGACAGGATCTGTGCCCTGCATCCTTCTCCGGGCCCAAAGCTTGGGAGAAACCTCCCAGGATCCAGGCTGGTGTCTCTACATCCGTAACACAAAGTTATCTTTGTCTCAAGGGCTCAGGAAGGGAATTCCTTTTGTTCGGATCCCACAGGGATCTCCTGGGTGGATTTTAACTTCCCAGATCTCCTGCTGGGGCAGGAGTTGGTGGCAGGGACAGCACTGCTTCTCTCCCACCCTCTTTAAAACAGAAAGCAGCACAAAAAGAAAGGACTTTTCTTCAAATGAAGACATATGCAAGTATCTAATTTCAGATTGTGGAAGTAAATTCCATGTTAGGATCTATTTTTCCCAACATGTGGGTTCTCATCATGTTTAGGAGCTTTGATTCCATCTAGGAATGGTTTTCCAGAGGGATTGGGATGAGTTTTATCACAGCAGAGATTTTATTCCAATTTAAGAAGAACTTTAACCTCTGCTGAGTGGATGACTGGGATTTTAGTCCTTTTGGTAATTTTCTCCCCAGTATTCCTTGTCTGAAACCAAACTGCTGGAGGAGGAAATCGCGCCTGGATCTCGAGAGGAAAACGTCTCCTCCCACAAAATCCAGCCCCTGCTCCTTGGCAGCAGGAACAACACCAATCAGTGGAGTTGAAAGTCCAATTTTTCCCGACAATGGAAAACAATTTCCAGCCTAAAGGGCTGCGTCCAAACACAACAGGCAGCGTTTTAATTAAAAGCTGCATTTGGCAGTGGTTTCGGTGGCCCTCAGAGAGGGGTTGCTCCACACTCAGAACAAATCATGGCGCAGGAGCTGGCAGGGCACGGAGCAGAACCCAGCCTGCATCTCCTGGGGATGGGCAGGAGGTGCCAACTGAGCAGAATTCCCTATCAGGATCCCCCCCAAAAACACCCATTATGCTCTTGGAAAGCTGCTGTTAAAAATACTGCATCAAACTGGAGAACAGAGGGTACAGGAAAGGTCGTTCTGCTCCTAATGGAATGACCCTAAAAAGCCAGTCCTGGGTGTTTTGAGGGCATTCAGCTTCTGTCTCATCCCTGGAAGTGTCCAAGGTCAGGTTGAACGGGGCTTGGAGCAGCCTGGGATATGGAAGGTGCCCGTGCCCATGGCAGGGGTGGAATGAGCTGATTTTTAATCCCTCCCATCCCAAACCAGTCTGGGATCCTCTGATTTTTCCTGCAGGATTTCAGGCAGGTTTTTATCCTCCCCTGTGTGCCCCCCTGATCCTTCTCCCTTTCCCTGCCGGGCACCTGGGGTGTCCCACCAGGACAATCCCACCAGGAGGGGTTTCAGGGTGTCATTAGCACCCCCAAAATTGGGGAGCTGAGAGGTTCCAGTCTGGCGCACATCGACCTGAAAAAGGGGTTAAAATGCTGCTGGAGACTGGGCAAACTGGGACAAACTGGTATTCCGTGTTCCCCCTGTCAGGGACACCTCCAGCCTGAAAACTGGGAATATTCCCTTTTGGATGGGTGACTGGAAGCACCGAGATCATCCCAACACGGAGATAAATCCTAAAGTAGCTCCACAACAGTTTTGTGGTTTGGGATTGGGAATCCTGCAGGGCCAAGGGCTGCAAACCAGGATGTTCCCAGCCCATCCTGCTGGTACTGGAATTCTTTGGACACAAAGTGACCAAATCTGGGTGGGCTGAGCCCCACCTGGACCCCAGACAGCGAGGGGGTGGCACTGACCCAACAGGAGGGACCAGGACCTGCTGATCCCAGTCCTTTGTGATAAATCCTGGCATTTTTATTTGGATACTGCAATATTTAGATCCTAAATTAGCAATAAATCCAATCCCAATCGTCCAGAACATCACCACGTCTTACTGCTCAAACCTGAACTAAAACTGACATTTCCTGGATGACAGAACAAACATGTCCCTGTCTTTTGGGGGTTCTCTATTTTGGGGGTGTTCATTCTCTAAAAATACTGAGTATCTGAATATCTGAGCTAGTTTTATGCAATTTTTTGAGATTTAAAGCACTGCAGTCCTCCCAGTTCCTCACGACAAAAGCTTTGTTCTATATCACAGGGACTGACAAGGTATAAAATCTTTTACCCCTATAAATTAACCTATAAAAAGTTTTAATTTCCATGTCACTGCAGTGTTTTACTGCCAAGATTCACTTCCATTCCCTCTCCTTAAATTTAACTGGGAGCTTTATATCCCTTCCTACTTACACTCCTCAATGGAAAATAAAACTTGCTTTGATGCAAGAGATGCTAAAAAAAAAGGTAATTTAAGGCTCCAAGAGCTCTGACATTTATTTGTTATATTTGGTCAGAGCTTTACATTTATTTTATGCTGAAACCTTTAAACACAACAACATAAAAGGTGAAAAACAGCCAAGGAGAGGAGCTTCCCTTTGGAATTTCCCTCCTCCACCCCTCTGGATTTCTGCAAATCCTTTGCATTTCACCGCCCAAGGGTCTGATCCTTCCCTGATTTTCTAAAGCCCTTCCCAGGTCTCCAAAACCCCTTCAGAACCCTCAAATCCATCTCTTCCTTCCCTTTCCCAGGCCATTTATTATGTTCAGATATTAAATCACTTCTCTCTCCTTCACTCTTCAGAATTCTTGGATTTATCCCGACTCCACCAACGAAAAACTCAACCACTCCAATCTTTCTGTGCCTGGCCTGGGCTCTGCTCTGAGTTAGTGAACTCTGCAATTCCTCTTCTCCCCATTCCTGACACTTTTTTCCCATCAAACATCCCAGACTCCCAGCCTGGAACACCTCCCACTGTCCCAGGCTGCTCCAGCCCCAATGTCCACCCTGGCCTTGGGCACTGCCAGGGATCCAGGGGCAGCCACAGCTGCTCTGGCAATTCCAGCCCAGCCAGGAATTCCTTCCCAAGATCCAATTTAAACCTCCTTTCTGTTCATTTGAAGCCATTCCCTGTGTCCTGTCCCTCCATCCCTTGTCCCCAGTCCCTCTCCAGCTCTCCTGGAGCCCCTTCAGGCCCTGGCAGGGGCTCTGAGCTCTCCCTGGAGCCTTCTCCTCTCCAGGGGAACATTCTCAGCTCTCTCATGTCCCACTGTACCTCACATATCCCTCTCCCTCAATTTTCCTCTAATTCCCATCCTTGGAATTGCTCTGCAACCCCATGGACCAAACCATTTCTCTCCTGTCAATGCCTCTCATGCGTGGAAATAAAAACAAAGGGTCAGGATCAGGAATTCCCTGAAGAGAAAGGAAGTGAAACCCAGTGTGGATTTTTAGAAGAGCAGTTTGGATTTGCACTGAAGGAATCTTCCAAGGGCAGGTTGGACACTGGGGCTTGGGAAGCCTGGGATGGGGGGAGGTGTCCCTGCCCATGGCAGGGGTGGGATGGGATGGGATGGGATGGGATGGGATGGGATGGGATGGGATGGGATGGGATGGGATGGGATTGAACGGGATGGGATTGAATGGAGTGGGATTGAACGGGATGGGACTCAAGGTCACTTCAAACCCAAACCAGCCTGTGAGTTTTTCCCAAAAAGACTTTTTCTCCCCTAGGAGACCTGGAGGTGACAGAGAGGGCTCAGAGGAGCACCCTGCACTCAGGGCACGGCTTGTGACTCCCACATTCCATGAGGACATTCCCAGCCTCACCCAGAGCAGGACTTGCTGTCAGCAGCTGCCTCTTGGGGAGTGTTCCAGTTCCAAACTGCTCCTGGAGTGCCTGGGAACTGCTCCCAAAGGTCCATCAGCATCTCCCTGTCAACTCCAGCAGGAGATGTGTGAAAAACCTGTCACGAGCCCCCGTGCCTCCTGCTCCCGGCAGGCACTCCCAGATCCTTCCTTTTCCTACAGAAAATCCACGTATTTCCAAAAACCTCCAACACAGGGGCCCTAAGTCATTCTTCCCAGTGAATGATTTTGTATTCCACTTGCTGATCTGAAATCCAAACCTGCTGGAATTGCTCCCAGCATCTTTGGGAAGCTGGGATGTGTTTTGAGTTCAAAAATTATTAAGCTCCGTGGTGCTCAAGGGAAGCAATTATCTGTCCATGAGCAGCTTCCAGAGCTGGGGAATCCCAAAAAAAAAGGGTCAATATTCCCAGCCTCCCTCCCAAACCCAAATCCAAACTCCTGGAGGTGCCAGCCTTACCTGGAATGAGGTGGGGGGGTTGATGTTCACCCGGGCTTGGTTCCAGTGCTGTCCCTTATTCCCACTCGAGGACCACAAGGGGTTTTCTATGGCAGTCTGACCCTTGAGCCGCAGGTAAACGTTCAAACTTCCTGGAAAACAGGGGGAGAACTGGAGTTGGGAAGGCTCTGCCTGGAGCACGGGTGGCTGCAGCACCCTCCTCACCCCTTTTCTGTGGATCTGAGGTGTGGAGGTTTCTTGGCATAAATTCAGAACCTTTCAAATTCAGGAATGCTGGGAAGTGATGATGGGAACTCGCAGCAGGGGGGAACTGAGCACCCATCCTGCAGCTCAGGCAAGGCATGGGAATTGCAGGGAAAACAGGCAAAAACCCAAATATCTGTGATTTAGAGCAAGAAATTGGCATTAAACCTCCTTATCCAGGCCAAAATCAGCCATTTGGTTGTTTTATGCTGAATTCTTGCTCGTTAAAACTGCCCGGCTTTCCTCTGCCCATTGTTGAACTCCTGGAGTTCCCCAGAGCCTGGGGATCCATCTCAGGGAGAGAGGTGATGCCCTTGGGAATATTTCTGTAGGACAACAACATCCTCTGACTTCAAATAACCCCCCAAATCCTTCCCTGTGCAGGAAAACCCTCCCAGAGCTGCACCTTTGCCCACCAGTAAGGAACTGGAGCCAGCACAGACATTTTTGACACCAGGGTCACCTGAAGGGATGAACAGAACCAGATTCTCTTGGTGCACCAAAAAAAACAACAGATTTCATTTATCTGGGTTCCTTAATTCACAGGATTTGGGGTTTTTGCTCCTATTTGCCACCGTGGATGCCTGCAGGTGTTTGGGGCAGTGGGGCCTCTTTGTGCTTTGTAAATCCAGTGAAGTTCTCTTCATCTGAGACCTTCAGACAGCCAAATTCCCACAGGAGTAGCATTTTTTGGGATGCCTGGCACAGCAGATCCCACAAACTCCAAGGAAAGCTCTCACATCTGAGGCAGCTGCACCTGCTCAGGAAGAGCTCTCATTTCCAGCAAAAGCCAGACTTGGAGCCTTGGAAAAACATCAGGCTGGAGATTTAATGGAGCAGGAAATATTCCCCTGGTGACCTCTTCAACAGGGTGAGAGAATGGGACTGGAATGGGATCGTCCATCTTCCCTGAAGGATCTGGGAAGGGAGAATCTGGAACGGGATCATCCATCTTCCCTGAAGGAGCTGGGAAGGGAGAATCCAGAATGGGATTGTCCATCTCTCCTGAAGGAGCTGGGAAGGGAGAATCCAGAATGGGATCATCCATCTTCCCTGAAGGATCTGGGAAGGGAGAATCTGGAATGGGATTGTCCATCTTCCCTGAAGGATCTGGGAACGGAGAATCCAGAATGGGATTGATCATCCATCTTCCCTGAAGGAGCTGGGAAGGGAGAATCTGGAATGGGATTGTCCATCTCTCCTGAAGGAGCTGGGAAGGGAGAATCCAGAATGGGATCATCCATCTTCCCTGAAGGAGCTGGGAAGGGAGAATCCGGAATGGGATCGTCCATCTTCCCTGAAGGAGATGGGAAGGGAGAATCCAGAATGGGATCATCCATCTTCCCTGAAGGAATCCAGAACGGGATCATCCATCTTCCCTGAAGGAGCTGGGAAGGGAGAATCCAGAATGGGATTGTCCATCTTCCCTGAAGGATCTGGGAACGGAGAATCCAGAATGGGATTGTCCATCTTCCCTGAAGGATCTGGGAAGGGAGAATCTGGAATGGGATTGTCCATCTCTCCTGAAGGAATCCAGAATGGGATTGTCCATCTTCCCTGAAGGAGCTGGGAAGGGAGAATTGGGAGTGGCTCCGTAATCCCACCTGGAATGTGGGGAATGGGCACAAAGGGAACGGGATCTGGTGAGGAAAGTCTGGCTCTGCCTCCATACAAAGCAGGGGAAGGGATTGCAAAGGGATTCCTTTAGCCCAGCCCAGGTGTTTGGAGCAGGGCTGGGAAGGGCTGGGAATGCTGCTCAGCCTCATTCCTGCTCCAAATATTTATATTTATTTATAGTTATTTATATTTATTTATATTTATTTATATTTATGAATATATATGCATATTTATTTACATTTATTTGTATTAATTTGTATTTATTTACATTTATTTCTATTTATTTCTATTTATTTTAGGTATTTCTAGTTATTTCTAGTTATCGATATTTTTATCTATTTCCAGATTTATATTTCTATTTTTGGTATCTGTATTTTTATTTGTATTATACTTTTGTGATGTTATATTGTGATATGATGTTATGTTAAATTATTATGGAATCGTGGAATGGTTTGGGTTGGAAGGAACCTTAAATCCCATCCCATTCCACCCCTGCCACCTGCCACCATCCCAGGTTTCTCCAAGCCCTGTCCAGCCTGGCCTTGGACACTTCCAAGGATGCAGGACAAGCTGAATCCTCCAAAAATGCTCTGGGTTTGCCTTACAGGGGATGGAACAGGGTGGGCTTTAAGGTCCCTTCCAACCCCAACCATTGTGTGATTCCATGAAGTGACTGCCAGGGGGTGAAACCAGTGGCCAGGAATAAAACCTGGGAATGAAGGAATAAAGTCCTGCCAGGAGAGCAGGGGATGCCTGAAATCTCTGGCATTTTGGCCCTTCAGCTTTCCCACTCTGCTCTCCCAGCAGGGTCTGCCTCCCTCTTTTTATTTGGAATGACTGTAATGGCAGGAAAAATGATTGTTCTCGGAGCATCCCTTGGGAATGTCCCACTTTGAGGTGCGGATGGAAAAATGGGAAGTACAGATTGGTGGAAAAGGTGGTGACAGCTCTAAGGGATGTGCAAATTCCTTCTGTGTAGGGGCAGAGACACAGAAAGGACAGAGAATCTTCATCATCATCTTCCTCTTTCCAACCATGGCTCCCTGTCTGCTGCAGATCAAGGAAAGGGAATTCCTATTTCTCTCATCCTTTAGGGATTAATCTCCCTCTCCTTTGGATCCACAGCTGGATTCTGCGGCAGCCAGCGCTCCCAGGGGGAACTTGGGGATCTGTCAGGAATTACAATCCCACCTGGGAGCAGGAGCTGCCTCTTCAGGTGAAGAAACCCTTTCTCTTCCCAAATCCCACTGCCATGGAACGGGATACAGATCCCTGGTTATCTCCCAGATAAACACTAGGGGTGATCTCAGTGATGATCTCATCCCTGCACTCTGCTCCCTGCAAAGATTCCCAAGGACCTCTCCTTATCTCCAGGGAAATTTCAGCCCCTTCTCCACAGAATCCCAAGGATCAGCAGGCACAGAAGCTGAGCTGGAAAAACTGGGAAGGCGTTTCAATTATTTAAAATAAGAATATTCTCCTATGGATGCCATTGGGATCCCTCAGTTTTAGGAAAAGAGGATGAAGCATCATTTCCCTTAAATCCCAAGATCAATCCACAGCAGAAACAGAGCATGATTCCAGCACCACATCCCATTTTCTTTGGGATCTTTCCAAGCATTATCGGAAATGTGGAAACAATTTGAGGAGAAGTTTTGGAT
The DNA here is from genome assembly GCA_013400495.1 of Nicator chloris. NCBI lineage: Eukaryota > Metazoa > Chordata > Aves > Passeriformes > Pycnonotidae > Nicator > Nicator chloris. The sequence goes on from WAAE01026660.1 coordinate 57,426, forward strand.
ACAAAGTGCTTTGTCCTTGAAACATGGGAATAACAACCCTGGTACTGCTTGGGAATCTTCTGGATCCCACAGCACAGAGATCATAAATGAGAAATTGGGAAGGAATTCCTGGCTGAGAGGGTGGGGAGGGGCCAGGATGGAATTTTCAGAGCAGCTGTGGCTGCCCCTGGATCCCGGGCAGTGTCCCAGGCCAGGTTGGACATTGGGGCTGGAGCAGCCTGGGACAGTGGGAGGTGTCCCTGCCGTGGCAGGGGTGGGAATGGGTGGGATTAAAGGTTTCTTCCACTCCAAACCATTCCAGGATTCCGTGGTGTTTGGAGCTCAGTTAGCAGCTCCTACCCTGCCCTGGTGGATAAATCCATGAGCTGGGAAGGTTTAAGGCAAGAGCTGCCCTGAGTGGCAGGATTCATTCCCCAAGGGGGATTGGAAGCTCCTCTCCACATTGACAGCAAACTCCAAAGCCACAGTGAAGGGTCAAGGCTTGGGACAGCTGGTGATGAAACAGTTAATCCGTCCCAGCAATGGGATTTGGAGTTATCCATGGGGGATTCATCCTCAATGAAATGTAACTCTGGAAAAAATCTATTACCAATTCAGAATTTCCCACAGAATGGCCAGAGCTGGAGGCACCTCTGCAGCTCATCCCATCCAAAGCACGGCTTAATTAAAGCAGGTGCTGAGGAGCAGAGACAGCTGGATTTTGGAATCTCAAAGGACAGGGATTTCCCAACCTTCCCGAGAAACTTGTGCCAGTGTTTGATCCTTTCCAGCTAAAAAAATAATGTGGTTTTATGTTTAAGTGGAATTGTCTCTGTTTTAATTTATTCCCATTGTTGCTTTTCCTGTCCCAGAGCATCCCTGAGCTTCTTCACGCTCCTCCTTCAGGAATTCATCCAATGGATTTATCCAATGGATAAGACCCTCCTGAACTTTTCCAAGGCCAGACTAGATGGGGTTGGGAGCACCCTGGGATAGTGGAAGGTGGCCTTGCCCATGGAAAGGGTTGGAACAGGATGAGTTTGAGCTCCCTTCCCACCCAAACCAGTCTGGGATTCTGGGATTCCATCAAAGAATAGAATTTTGAACATTAGCTAAAATGATGGGAACCGTATTTTTTAAAACAATAAAGAAACAAAATGATATCCAGCAATTTGGAATTTTGGGAACTCATGCCCACATTTCCAGGCATAAATCCAGTGGAATTGTGGTCACGGATCACCACTGTCACCTGTCACCTGGGGTCAGATCCTTCCTTGCCTTGGCGATTCAAGGATTTCCACAGGGGAGGGAGGATCCCAGAAAAAAAACAACCCAAATCTAAGGACAGACACCTGCTGAAGAGGAAATCCAGGGGGAAAAAAAACCAAATCCCACTGGTTTTGGACAAACCTCAGTGCCTGCTTTCTTCGTGTTACCCCAAATAACTTTACACTCCAAATATTTACCGGGAATTCCAGAAACGCTCTTTAACCCTTTATGTTTGTAATTTCTCCTTCATAACACACCATAAATAAACCACCAGAACATGACCAGATATTGCAATATCTATGTTTTCTCTCAGCATGGAGTGGCTGAATCCCTTCCTTCCAACAAAAAACACCCAGCACTGAGCCAGGAGAATGCCAACCTGGAGCTGCATCCACCTTCCTGCAGCACGGAGACAAGGGGAAAAAAAAAACCTGAGTGCACTTGTCTGCTCGGCTTAAAATCTGAGCTCTGCCTGGGGGCAGGGGGAGCTCGGACAAAGCAAGCCCCAGAACTCTCTGGGAGGATGAGTTTGCCCTTGAAACAGAGATAAAAATACATCAAACCAGGTCACTCTGACACTGGAAAACCTCCTGGCACGCCGGGAGCACCAAGGAACCCGCGAAGGACGTGCAAAAATTGGATTTTTGGCGTTTGGGCTTTTATATTTTCCCACTTTCTTTTTTTTTTTTTTCATACATAAAAAGAAATTAAATCTGAGTGTTAAAAGAGCCAGGACTAAAAATAGACTGGCAGATATCCTTTGAAAATCCATATTCCTGCAGCTTTTGAGCAAATGGCAAAATTTCCGTGACTTTTCCATGGGAAACACCTGAGGAATGCTGTTGTTCCCTGCCTGATCCTGAATTTAGCCAGGAATGGCTAAAACACTCACGGATACTCCTTGAAAATCTACATTCCTTCAGCTTTTGAGCAAATTTGCCATGCCATTTCCACAGGAAATGCATGAGGAATGCTGCTGCTCCCTGCCTGAGCCTGAATCCGTCAGGAATGCCTAAAACGCTCACAGACAGGCCTTGAAAATTGACATTCCTGTGGCTTTTGAGCAAATTTTCCATGACTTTTCCACAAGAAATACATGAGGAATGTTGCTGCTCCGTGCCTGATCCTGAATTTAGCCAGGAAAACCTGAAACACTCACAGAAATCCTTTGAAAATCCATATTCCTGGAGCTTTTGAGCTTTTTTTTCCATGACTTTTCCACAAGAAATACATGAGGAATGTTGCTGCTCCGTGCCTGATCCTGAATTTAGCCAGGAAAACCTGAAACACTCACAGAAATCCTTTGAAAATCCATATTCCTGGAGCTTTTGAGCTTTTTTTTCCATGACTTTTCCACAAGAAACACCTGAGGGATGCTGCTGCTCCCTGCCTGATCCTGATTCTACTCAGGAATTCCTAAAACTCTCACAGATATTCCTTGAAAATCCATATTCCTGGAGCTTTTGAGCATTTTTTCCATGACTTTTCCACAAGAAACACCTGAGGAATGCTGCTGCTCCCTGCCTGATCCCGATTCCACTCAGGAATGCCCAAAACATCCCGTTAGAACCGGGAAAAATCCTTGTCAAAATCAACTTTTCCCTTTCCAGGCTCTAAAATTCCATTCAGACCGATGGGATTCCCATGCAATTCCCTGCCCAAAACCTCACTCGTGCAGGAAACACTTCCCAGCTGTAAAGGGGGAAATTCCTCCTTCCTACAAATTCCCGATTAGCGGAAAACGGAACCTTGCCACAATTTGGGCGCTCTTCCCGTGCTTTTCCTTCAAACCAGAGGGCGTTTTCCCAGCTATTTTTCCCAAAGGGATTGGCTCTCTCTCACCTATGTGCTGTCCATACATGTGATAGTAGAAGCTGAAGCAATAGGCTGTGTTGGTGGCTCCGTAGGGATTCTTGGGAGCGACGCTGAAAACGGGGCTGACGAGCCGCGCCTTCTCCCCCTCCAGCCTGGGCCGGGACGTCTCGATGTACATGTAAAAACCTGGAAAAATCCAAAGGGAAAACCTTAGGATGAGGCCTTTAACACC
>WAAE01026660.1:60841-71914 GCA_013400495.1 Nicator chloris
AGATGTCTCAATGCACATGTAAAAACCTGGAAAAATCAAAAGGAAAATCTTAGGATGAGGCCTTCAACACCTGAGCACATGTGAAAACCTGGGAAAACCCAAAGGAAAATCTTAGGATGAGGTCTAAACACCTGAGCACATGCGAAAAACCTGGAAAAATCCAAAGGGAAATCATTAGGATGAGGCCCTCAACACCCGAGATGTCTCAATGCACATGTGAAAACCTGGAAAAATCCAAAGGGAAATCCTTAGGATGAGGCCTTCAACACCTGAGTACATGTGAAAACCTGGAAAAATCCAAAGGAAAATCATTGGGTTGAGGCCTTCAACACCTGAGATGTCTCAATGGACATGTAAAACCTGGAAACATCCAAAGGGAAATCCTTAGGATGAACCCTTCAACACCTGAGTCCATGTAAAAACCTGGAAAAACCCAAAGGGAAATCATTGGGAAGAGGCTCTCAACACCCCAGATGTCTCAATGCACATGTAAAAACCTGGAAAAATCCAAAGGGAAATCCTTAGGATGAGACCTTCAACACCCGAGCACATGCGAAAAACCTGGAAAAATCCAAAGGGGAATCATTGGGATGAGGTTCTTAACACCCACGACACCTCGACGTACATCTTAAAACCTGGAAAAATCCAAAGGGACACCCTTAGGACGAAGCCCTCAACACTCAGGACGTCTCAATATACATAGAAAAACCTGGAAAAATCCAAAGGGAAATCCTTTGGATGAGGCCCTCAGCACCCAACACAGATGGAAATCCTTAGGATGAGGCCTTCAACATGTGGGACATCTTGATGTACATGTAAAAACCTGGAAAAATCCAAAGGGAAATCATTGGGGTGAGGCCTTCAACACCCAACACAGATGGAAATCCTTAGGATGAAGCCCTCAACACCCAGGACGTCTCAATATACATGGAAAAACCTGAAAAAATCCAAAGGGAAATCCTTAGGATGAACCCCTTAACACCTGAGATGTCTCAGTCTATGCCGAAAAGCCTGGAAAAATCTAAAGGGAAATCCTTGTGATGAGGCCCCCAGCACCCAACACAGATAAATGCAGGAACACCTCGGAATTATCAACCATCCTGATGAATTTTTTACTTCCATCTCCCACCATGTAATTTCTGGGACTCATTTTTTTCCTACATGAGTCCCCTGTGTTTCCAAAAGCTGCTCCAAAGCCACGTTCTCCATGAGAACTAAAATCCAGGCAGCAGGCCAGTGCTGGAAAACGTCTCCAAACTGATGAACCTTTGCACAAAATCTGAGGGGGTTCAGCCTTCAGTCCTGCGGGGGGAATTTGTCCCTGGAAACACAACTTGTAAAATAAAGGGAAAATATCATGATGGAAACCTTTCAAGGAATATTTTCAACTTGCCACGTCAATCCCAAAGAAGATAATAACCATTTATCCCATTCCTGGAAGTGCCAGCCACAGAGATATTATTGAATTAATCCAGCCAAATGGATGTGGTACAGGATGGATTTTTTTCCCCTTTGGAAGTGCACACAATAAAATAGCAGGAACTGCTGCATGTCTGGATAAATTCAGCTCGATGTGTCGGACTTTTCAAATGCAAATCCACTCTGCAGTCAGGAGCACACGTTAACAGGGGCAGCAGATTGAAAATTGCACATTTGAACAATAGCCAGAGCAAAAATGGGGCAAAAACCACCTCGTTGTGACAGGCTGAGAGAGCCCAAGGGAGGATTTAAATGACATCAAGCAGGAGAACATTTTAAGATGAGCCAGATTACCACACTTGGGTTTAATGTGAAGGGAATCGCTTCGAAAATGGCACAATAAAAGTGAGGCAAGGTGGGAATGGCACCTTCAGGGGTTGTGCTTTGGGACCTGTCACTCCTCAGCACTGGTAATTCCTTCTAGAAGTCCTTGCAGTGTGGGCCTGATATTTCTGGGTCTGAGAGATTTTAGCCTGCTAGCAGCTGGTAACTTTTCCCAAGGAAAAATTTCTCGAGAAAGCTTCTTCTCAAAACAATCTTGGCAAGCAACTCTCCTTTCTCAAAACAATCTGTCTCCAGGTGGTGTTTTGCTTTTCTAGTTCTCAAAACATTTCAGCTGTTTCTCTGGTTTAACCAATGGGATCAGAGAGGTGTCGTTCCTATTCACCAATCATGTTAAATCTGTATCAGAACACCTTATAAAAGTAGTAAGAATTAGACAATAAAGCTTTTTTCTCTGCTCTTTGCCTTCTGAAATATTTGGAACCTCTCATCCTTTTTCTGTGTCCTACAACGACATTGAAGGATCTTGGTGTGAACTTAGAGCCCCTTGCAGGGCCTCCAGGGGCTCCAGGAGAGCTGGAGAGGGACTGGGGACAAGGCATGGAGGGACAGGACACAGGGAATGGCTTTAAGGTGAAGCAGGGTAGAATTAGATGGGATATTAGGAAGGAATTCCTGGCTGGGAGGGTGGGGAGGGGCTGGGCTGGAATTGCCAGAGAAGCTGTGGCTGCCCCTGGATCCCTGGCAGTGCCCAAGGCCAGGTTGGACATTGGGGCTTGGAGGAGCCTGGGACAGCGGGAGGTGTCCCTGCCATGGCAGGGGTGGGATGGGATGAACTTCAATCCTTTCCTATCCCAATCAGTCTGGGATTCCACGACCAGGAAATGGCTGAACTCCCTGTCCTGGGCAGTTCCCTTATCCCAAACCCCTCCCTGCTGGCTCTTACCCTCCTTGGAGCCGGTGCGGTCGGCGTTGGGCCCCGTGTTCGGGGTGTACTTCGTGTCCCTCGTGGCAGTGCTTTGTTTTGTCCAGTCAAAGTTGTCGGTGTCATCTTGAGTGAAAAGGCAAATGTTCCCATCCTCGAAGCCGCAGTGGAACTCTCCTGCCAAAACAAATGACAGGAATTTAGTGGCCAAGGTTTCCCATCCAATCCCGATTTTTCAAATTCCTTGTCAATTATCCACTGTTTTCTTTAGCAGCAAGCTCAACCAAAAATTGAATCAGAGTCATCAATTTGTGCTGGTGTGTCGCCCTGATATTTTAGCCTTCAAATGTTTTCACTTTTTGAAATTCCTGTCCCACAGATTTTGCTGTAAATAAGAGACTTGTGTATGTTAGTTTTAGCTTTGTTTTCATTCCTTCTTAGAGGAGGAGGTCTTTGATGGACATCTGTCTTAACCAATGTGATTGAACAGGTGTTAACTTTGCCTACCAATCACTGGGCTTGTTTGAAATGCTATATAAAGGAGTCAGATTTGAAATAAAGTAGATTATTGGCTTTCAGAACTTCACAGTGTCTGCGTCTCTTCATTTCGCGTCCTATTGCGACGCTGGTGAGATGGAAATGATATTTAAATCTTTTTGGAGAGCTCCCCCTCACATATTCAGATTTATACAGTGGTTTTTAGAGGTGTTGTCTCTTTTTCCTTTCTAAAAACCTGGGGAGAACAGAAGCATTCCCATAAAACACAGAATATGGGGTGTAAAAATGTGGGAAGTGGGTTGATGTGGTTTAGGAATAAGACACAGCAGCCTTTCAAATTGTAAATATTATCTCCAAGTGGCATCTCCTAAATTATCCTTCATTTCCATAGGGATGGGAAAGGAAGAAGTGGCTAAAATAAGGCAAAGGAGCTTTGGGATCAACATGAAGGAAATCTCTAAAAATCAGGACATTGCAGCACATGGAGGGATAGCAGGAAGAGAATTGAGTTCCCATCACAGGGTTATCATAACAAATTCCTGTCAGGAATATCTGAATCCATATGGGAAGGAGAGGCGACTGCATCCTGTCCTGCACACACCTCCTGGATTTTCACTGAGATTTCTGTGATGGATTTGAATAAAGTGGTAAACATGTAGGTCTAAAGAATAAAAATTGCCAAGAAGGCCAAAGAGGATTCCTGGGGTCCTCTCCTGCATGGAACTGTGTGAGCCCAGGGATCCCAGTGATCTGCCCTGCTGGGTCATGATGGGATGAGGAATTCCTCCTGCAATTTAAGAACCAAAACAAAGCCCAGCTTGGAGGTTCAGGTCTCACTCAGAGCACAACAAGACCCCGTGGAGTAAAACGCGCAAGAGCTGAGTTTCACTGCATGAACAATTCCTGCTGAGTTTAGTCTTCCTGCAAAGTCCATTGATTTATCTGAGAAAAGAAGGAAATCTCCCTTCCCCGGGGAGAAGGCAGCTGCCTGCACACGGTGTCAGCCTGGAGGGGGGCAATTTATATTCATTGGCAGGAGAAACTCAAACCCTCGGTGTCGGGGGATTGTTCATCCCCGTTAAACTGAGAAGGTGGATAAATGTTTGCAGGTTGGGGGTTTTGGGGAGCTCTAAATCCACTTAAGCCACTGGAGCTTCCCTGTTAATCGGTGAGGAGAGAGGGACCTGGAGCTTAGTGCTGCAACGCTCAGGTGATGCTGCAGGCTCAGGAATAAGCTTGGAAAATTCACTTCAAAACCACAGGATGCACTCGGAGTGATTTCCAAATATTCCTGGGTCTCCTCCTGCCTTTCCAAAGAACAACACGAGGCCAAAGGGGCTCAGGGGGGATCAGGGAGGAGGTCGGGGGGGATCCAGCAACTGCTCAGCCCTGGGCACATCTGGAGTGCCGTGTCCAGCTCTGGGGTCACCAGGACAGGAGGGACCTGGAGCTCCTGGGTCTGGTCCAGAGGAGGGATGAGAGGATGAGGAAGGGCTGGAGCATCTCCGTGCCCAGGAAAGGCTGAGGGAGCTGGGGCTGCTCAGCCTGGAGAGGAGCCCCAGCTGAGAGGGGCCTCAGCCCTGGGTGTCCCTGGGTGTCCCTGTCTGTCCCTGGGTGTCCCTGTCTGTCTGTCCCTGTGTGCAGGGAGGGGCAGAGCAGCCCCAGGCTCTGCTCCAGGCCCAGCAGTGACACCAGAGCCACGGGCAGGGACTGATCCCAGGAATTCTCCTGGCACAGGAGGCAGAACTCCTGCCCTGGGCAGTGCCCAGCCCTGAGCAGAGCCCAGAGAGGGGCTGGAGTCTCCTCCCGGGGATATTCCAGAGGCACCTGGACACACTGCTGTGCCCTGAGCTCTGGGATGGCCCTGCTGGAGCAGGGAGTGGCACCAGTGACCCTCTGAGGTCCCTTCCAGCCTGATCCAGCCTGGGATTCTGTGCCCCTCCAGAACCATCACTATAAAACACAATCCTATAAAACCACTGGAATGCAGTCCCCAGAAACTTCCTTGGCTATCAGCACCTCGAGCAGACTGATTTGGTTTCCCAGTAAATCCATCAACATCATCTGATCCTCCAGGAGAATTCACTCCCTAAAGCACAGTTCCTTCACTGGCAGGACCAAAATGTGGGGTTCTGCTCATCCCTGGTAGCCTCAGCATGGTGGGAGCTGGTTTGGGGACCAGGGAAGGAATTCCTGGCTGGGAGGGTGGGGAGGGGCTGGGCTGGAATTGCCAGAGCAGCTGTGGCTGCCCCTGGATCCCTGGCAGTGCCCAAGGCCAGGTTGGACATTGGGGCTGGAGCAGCCTGGGACAGTGGGAGGTGTCCCTGCCATGGCAGGGCTGGGATGGGATTCAGGTGCCACCAACCCAAACCATTCCCTGATCCTTTGATGGCTCCGTGGTTACACCCAAACCCTTCAGGAGAGAAGTCGACCGATCGACATCTCCGTCTTCATCCCAAGACTGGGAAGGGAACTCCAAGACCCTGCCAAAACCCTTGGAATACTCCAGAAGTCAAACAAAGCTCTCTGAACAAAGTGCCAGCTGTGCCTCTCATCTCCAAGAATTCTTTTTGCACCAGCTGAGCTCCAAATTCTCTTGGTTTACCCCACATTTTGTGGATTTTGCTTCCACCTCCACTTTTGCATCTTCCTGCAGCACAGAAGTTGCTGCTTCTACACAGAGGGATGAAATTAAAAGGCAGAATTTCAGTGAAGGAGAAAAGTTTTGATTCCCAGATCCAGTCCTGGAGCAAAGTGAACAAAAGAAAGGATTTTCAGCCATTCAGCACTTTCTGCACTGCCCCTCCAGTGCCTTAAAAGCGCCATCAACTCCTTGTGCCCTCAGAGCTTCATTAAGAAATTCCACATAAGCAGAACAAAAGATTTTTTCCTCAGGTGAAGAAAAAAAAATAAATATTCAGGCGAGATGGGAGAAAAAAAAAAAAGCAGTCAAAGTTTGCCATTTATTTAATAGTCAAACATTGATTTCACATGGAATACCTTGGAAAAGGTTAGTGCTAAATGTTCTTGGCACTGAACACTCCTGAAAAAATGACAGAAGAAGAAAAATGGGGAAGAGCTCCTCGGGCTTTGCTCCATACCTTTGTAGGAGCGTTTAAATAGATCTGGGTGGTCTGGATCTGTTAATTAATGAGCAGGAGGGCAGGAGGAACAAGCAGCCCTTCCACAGGTGCTCCAGCCGTGGCCCTAACGATGGTGCTAATTAACATTAATGAGAGTGGTGGTTATTGTCAGGGCACACGGCGGCTCTGGAAGTGGATTCAGGTCGTTGATAATTTCCTTGCCAATTAGGGCAAAAGCTGAAGCTGTTCTGGAGGTGAAAGCCTTCATTACAGCGTGGATTTGCGTCGCCTGTTCCCAGAAAATCCAGGCTGGATTTGGCTCCCGAACATCTCCTCTCTTCCATAATTCAGGGGTGACCTCTAATTGTACAAATGGATGTAAAATTCTCCTGGTTGACATTAAATGGTTTCTGTTAGGTGGTGAAAAATGAAGTGGAGGTGTGAGGCTCCACCTCAGAGTTGGAGATCGCTGGGGTATCGCAGAGATTGCATCCAAAGGCAGGATTTAGGGAATGGGAATGTTCCAGAAGGGAAGCAGGAAGAGCGTGACTGCAGTTTCCAGTCAGGAATCTTGTCCTGGTTGGATACAGCTCCTCCTCTTCGTTCACACAGCGTAAATAAAACCAGAAATTGGCCCAGCAGCTTTAGGAACAACAGGGATTTTGCAGGAAGCACAGAGAAGGGAGCTGGGAAAGGGGCTGAGCCTGGAGAAAAGGAGGCTCAGGGGGGACCTGGTGGCTCTGCACAAGTCCCTGCCAGGAGGGGACAGCCGGGGGGGTCGGGCTCTGCTCCCAGGGAACAGGGACAGGAGCAGAGGGAACGGCCTCAGGCTGGGCCAGGGGAAGTGTTATTTGGCTGTTGTGGAAAATTTCCCCATGGAAAGGGTGACCAGACGTTGGAACTGCTCAGGGAGGTTTGGAGTGCCCATCCCCGAGGGATTTCAAGCCGTGTGGAGGTGGCATTTGAGGCCATGGGGCAGTGGTGGCCTTGGGGAATGGAGATGGGATGCAGACCGGGGTTTCTTTCCTACCAAGGGATTCCACCCAAAAAGTCTTCATGGAAAACAAGCAATGCAGAACTCTACCATGGCTCTGGCCTCCTGGAAGGAGTGACCCTGGGGACCCTGCAGCTTTGGTGGAAAAACTTTCCCATCCCTCCCTTGAGCCGACACATTCCTTAGTCCCATTCGGATGCCACCCACATTCCACCATGATCCTTCCAGACTTTTGGAAAATTAGTTTGAGATCCTAAAATCCTAGAGGAGCGTGAAGCACTTGGGATTGTAATTTTTCTTCCCATCAGAGCCTAGATTTAATATATTAATTAGCAAGAGGTTCATTCCCTGCTCATTAGGCTCCATGGGAGAGGTTCCTGCAGCTCCTGGGAGCTTTGAGCTAAGCCCTGCTTCATTATTAACGTGTTGGGCAAGATCTTCTGCAAATAAGTTTAAAATTTACACAAGGGCTTAAAGTTGAGACTGTGGGATGGAGCAGAGCCTGCTCCTGCCTGATGGCTCTGCCCTGCAGCAGGAAAAACGGGAGAGTGGACCTCATTCCTTAAGGCGGGAATGATTTGGGGACGTGTTGTTAAAAACAAGAATATGTTGTGACAGAAAATATGGATTTGTTGGGGTTTGGGAGAATGCAATGGAGTTAGGGAGATGTGGGACGGTGGGAACAGGGTGGTTCTGCTGGGATGTGCCAAAGCTCCATCCCTGTCTCCTGCCTGGGTGTCTGCAGGGGTTTGGTGCCCATGGAAAAGCGGAGGAACAAAGTCTCCAGCCTGGGACACCCCCGTGCCTGGTCATGTCAGAGTTTGAATTTCCAGTCACGCCTGAGGAGCTGAGTCCCGAGAACTCGGGGACAACCGAGATCCACTTGGGGTCTCCACATTTCTCTGCGCAATGAATCCCTGATCCCTGGATCTCTGTGGGGAAGAACTTCCTTCTTTTTGGTTTCCATCCGCCCTGAAAAGCATGGAAATAACTCAAGAACCACAAGGAAGGCTCTGGGGAGATCTTACAGAACTTGCCAGAGCCTGAAGGGGCTCCAGGAGAGCTGGAGAGGGACTGGGGACAAGGCATGGAGGGACAGGACACAGGGAATGGCTTGAAGATGAAGGAGGGTACATTTGGTGGGATATTGGGAAGGAATTCCTGGCTGGGAGGGTGGGGAGGGGCTGGGCTGGAATTGCCAGAGCAGCTGTGGCTGCCCCTGGATCCCTGGCAGTGCCCAAGGCCAGGTTGGACATTGGGGCTTGGAGCAGCCTGGGACAGTGGGAGGTGTCCCTGCCCTTCCATGATTTCCCATGGCATCCCCAACTCCTCCTGAGCTGCTCCAGCACCGCTGGATCTTAATTTTAGCCCAGGAATATTTTCCTTTGGATGAGCTCTCTGGGGCAGTGAGAAAGACGAGCTGGAGCCGTGATTTTCCTTCCTTTATCCTTGTTGGAACAAGAGGAACCTCAAATGACACCTTCAGGTGGTTCCTGCCTCCCGTGGGCTGCAGCTGCAAGTGAAATACTTCAAATTTACTTTTCGACTGTGAGGGACAACTGTCGCCCTGATATTTCAGCCTTCTGATGTTCTAGTCTTTGAAATGATTTTCCCATGGATTTTGCTGTAAATAAGAGAATTGTTTGTGCCAGTTTTATCTATGGTTGCATTCCTTCTTGGAGGAGGGAATCTTTTGATGGACATCTGTCTTCACCAATGTGATTGAAGAAGTGTTAATTTACCTACCAATCACTGGGCTTGTTTGAAATACTAAAAAAAAGAACCAGATTTAAAATAAAGTAGATTTAACCTTCAGAATTTTCGCAGAAGTCCCTATCTTCATTTCGTGTCCTATTGCAACAGACAACCAAGGCAAGGACTGCTCTTCATGGCATGAAAGATAAAATAATAAATCCTTTAGGTACTTACGGAGATGCGGATTCACCGGAGCTGCAAAACAGAGGGAAAATAAAATTAATGCAAAGAAAAAGAAATCTAATTCATCAATATTCAGATTATCCTAAATTTCCCCTTGCTGAATATTGAAATTCATCTACTTCACACCTCTAAGAGGCTGGAAGAGAATGAAATCCAAACCTTCACAATGTCCACAATATCCTACGCATGGGAATGGCTTCCCAGCTTAATCCAGAGGAATCTGTGCAATGCTAAAACCTGGGAATGGGATTGAAGGAGGGATTGTTCTGTGGCTCTGTTTGCAGAAGGATAAATTTGAGGATGGATAATTTAGGAAAAGGCCCTTCTGCCACAGCCCCACACATGTGGGAAGCAGAAGGAGGCTGAGCTCAGGGCTTGAACTGAATTTTATTCACAGAAAATCCAAGATTTAAATTTTATCTCCAATTAATGGGGATAAATGGCGATGCCAGAGCATCACTCCAGGTTTTCCTCGCTTTAATCCCAGCCTAGGATTCAGCAAAATCCTGAATTCAGTCTGAATTTTCCAAACCAGCTCTAAATTAACCCCACTTTGTCTGAAACACGAGCAGTGATTTGCTCCAGTGCAATCTCTCTGAGAAACCCAATTTTTTACATCTTTTGCCTACAAACTACCCCTGATTCTCCAAAAAAAACCTCAATTTTACAGGATCCCGGAGTGATTGAACCTGGAATTAGCTGCACTTGCTGGCAGCTGCATTGGCTGAGGCTTGATTTGTAGCTAAATCCAGGGGTTTGGATGGAAAATCTCATCAGGCGTCACCTCGAGTCACACGGTTTGGATTGCTCCCAGCAGAGCAGAACCAACGCTCTGTGTCACACTGAGCCACAAAAGCAGACGAGAAAATGAAGGTGGTTAAGCTGAATTTATCCAGCATCATAAACTCGGGGTAAAAAAACCTCCAAAACAGCCAGGAACAAACCCCCAAATCCCACTTTTGGAGCAGCACGGCTGCAGGACAAGGTGTGATGGTGAGGAGAGGTTGCTGTGTGCACGTCACGAGGGATGAATTAACCAGCAAGGGAATTTCATGGAGAATCAAGGCCCTGAATTCCCAAAGACGACTGAAATGCCTGGAAAATCCGTGCCCCTCTCAGGGTGGGGCTGGCCCTGCAGGGAGGGAATTTTTGCTGCTGGAAGACCTCGGGTGGAGCACCAAGTGTTGGGAATGGTTGGGCTTGGATAGAGCCAGGATGGATATTCCTTAATTTTCCCACTGTTCCCTCGGCAAGGAGAATAAAACCTGCAGGAATTTCAGCTTGGTGCTGGGTTTTGGGTTTGGGTGATCTGTTTTGGGGCAAGAAATCTTGTGTTGAATGGTTTGTCCCAATGTTTTTTCCCAATGTTTTTAGGTGGGACCCCATGGATGTGGTGACAGTGACATTTCCCAAAGATCCTGGCTGTCCCCCCTTTAAAAAATAGGGGGATTTGCTCCCTAAGGATAACAGAATATATGGAAAAGGAATTCTTTATTCTTCCCTGGGACGATGGAGAGGGGCTGGATTTTCCCAGAGAAGCTGTGGCTGCCCCTGGATCCCTGGAAGTGTCCAAGGCCAGGCTGGACGGAGACAAAATCCAACTTCCCTGGGATACTGGAAGGTGTCCCTGCCCATGGATGGGATGGAACTGGAGGAGATTTAGGGTTTTTCCAACCCAAACCATTCCAGGATGATTCCATGGCCTGCTCCTGCTCCTCTGAAAAGAATATTCCAAAGTGGTGGGATGAGGGAGAAGGGCTGGCACTGCTCAGAACCGAACACACGGAGCCACACCCATATCCCAAATCCCACTGAACAGCTGGAAATGCAAATGCTTGAGGTCTCCCCAGTAAAAAGAAAGGATTCTGGCCAAA
>WAAE01026660.1:71943-85115 GCA_013400495.1 Nicator chloris
AAAAAAAAGAAGTAAAAATTTCACTTAAGTATTTAAAAAATATTTTTGTGATATTAAAAAAAAAATATTATTTGTTAATATCAGGATAAAAATCTTTCCTTTCCTTTCCTTTCCTCTCCTCTCCTCTCCTCTCCTCTCCTCTCCTCTCCTCTCCTCTCCTCTCCTCTCCTCTCCTCTCCTCTCCTCTCCTCTCCTCTCCTCTCCTCTCCTCTCCTCTCCTCTCCTCTCCTCTCCTCTCCTCTCCTCTCCTCTCCTCTCCTCTCCTCTCCTCTCCTCTCCTCTCCTCTCCTCTCCTCTCCTCTCCTCTCCTCTCCTCTCCTCTCCTCTCCTCTCCTCTCCTCTCCTCTCCTCTCCTCTCCTCTCCTCTCCTCTCCTCTCCTCTCCTCTCCTCTCCTCTCCTCTCCTCTCCTCTCCTCTCCTCTCCTCTCCTCTCCTCTCCTCTCCTCTCCTCTCCTCTCCTCTCCTCTCCTCTCCTCTCCTCTCCTCTCCTCTCCTCTCCTCTCCTCTCCTCTCCTCTCCTCTCCTCTCCTCTCCTCTCCTCTCCTCTCCTCTCCTCTCCTCTCCTCTCCTCTCCTCTCCTCTCCTCTCCTCTCCTCTCCTCTCCTCTCCTCTCCTCTCCTCTCCTCTCCTCTCCTCTCCTCTCCTCTCCTCTCCTCTCCTCTCCTCTCCTCTCCTCTCCTCTCCTCTCCTCTCCTCTCCTCTCCTCTCCTCTCCTCTCCTCTCCTCTCCTTTCCTTTCCTTTCCTTTCCATTCCATTCCATTCCATTGTAATTATTTCTTGCATCCCCACATCCCATTAACTGCTCTTCCAACACGCCACCTTTCCACTTGATAACTTTTCCCTCTGATAACATTTATGATATCCTTATTTTACAGCTGACACCTCAACATCCCTAAAAAACCCTGGCAAGGATTTGCTGACACCATTCCCGGGAAGAATGCCGGGATAAAAATGCCCATTTTAAGCACAAAAAACCTCTGCAATTCTGGGATCTCTCCTTAAACAGGGATCCATGAACCAAATTGTAGGCTTAGCTCATGGATAAGGATCTGGCTCGGGATTTTGGAGGCTTTGGATTTGTCAGCATCCAAGTGTTGCTCCATAATCCGCGGCTTCCTCTCTCCCGGAGGCTGGAATTGGCATTGGCACCTCCTTGGCACGTTTGGAACGGGACGTTGGGCACATCTGTGCTAAGGGCACATCCCAGCAGGAATGTTTGTGGGATAAATCCACCTTTTCTGCTGCATGGGAACATCCTCCCTGCCAGCCACAGGCTGGGAACGGAAATCCCATCAAGGTTCAGGAAAAGCTGGAGCTCAGCACAGCCGGGAGTCGCGGCTGCGACCTCAATCGACCTCCCGAGAGTTCCCAGAGTCAAAGCAGCACTAAAAAGAGCAGGAGTGACTGGAATGGTGGAGTTTTTCCTTTGGGAATGCTGGTCAGTCCGTCAGTTGTGGGATAAATTAGGACCTCCATGGATGAGGGCAGCGGCTGCCTGGGAGGTTTTGTCTCCCCATCACAGCCAGGTTGGGCTTCCTGCACAGAAATCTCAAATATTTGGATGAAGCTTCTGCTCCTGTTTTTTGGGAAGAATCCAGGTTTTTCCCACGTGTGTGCAGAGAGACTGGAATTTCCCCTCCAGTGTCAGGAAATAGGGCAAAGATGTCCCACAGGGAGCCAAAATCCAACAGGAACGGCAGGAAAATCTCCATGTTCTCATTTGTGTGTTCACAGATTTCCTAAACAACCCATCCCTGTTTATCCCGTCCATCCCCATCCCTGGAAGTGTCCAAGGCCAGGCTGGACAGGGCTTGGAGCACCCTGGGATAGTGTAACGTGTCCTGCCCATGGCAGGGGGTGGAATGGGATGGGATTTAAGCTCCCTTCCATCCCAACCCATTCCATGATTCCAAATCCTTTCTTTTCCTGAGATTTTCCTCTCCTGAGCTTTGGGAAATGCCCATTTATGGGCCCCACATCCTTTAGAATTGATATTTCAGGGACGTTTTATGTCACTTTTTAAATTAAAATGTATTTTTTTATTAAAAATAATTGAGGATGAGCTGGAGCAGTGCTGAGCTCAGCTCTGATCCCAAAGAATTGCACAAGATGCTCGAGAAATTGAATTTTCCCCAGATTTATTCATTATCTTTTATTGTCCGTTGGATTTTGTTTTATTCACTGATGATTTTGGAAAGGAATTCTGGATCTCTGAGATGTTTCTGGACATTTTGCTGATTGGGATTTTCTGCTTAGATATTTCCCATTATCCCAGGGTACTCCAAGCCCTTCCAGCCCGGCCTTGGAAACTTCCAGGGATCCAGGGGCAGCCACAAATTCCCTGAACCTGTGCCAGGATTTTCCCCTCATCTTAAAATATTTCTTCCTTAGACCAAAACTGAATCTGTCGAATTTAAAACCATCACCCCTTGCCCTGTTGCTCCAGCTCCTAATCCAAAATCTCTCCCTAAATGTGACACTTCCGTAATTCCTTGTTTGCCACCATCTCCCTGCCACAAAATTTCCACTAAAATAAGAAAAAATTCCCCCTGGACACATCCTATTCCCATCCCAAACAGCTCCACAATCCTCCAGCCTTCTCTGTAGGGTCCCTCTCATTGCAACTTTTACAGCAGAAAAACAAAATAAAGGAAGAAATTCAATTATTCATGAAATAAACACCCAAAATAGGTATTTGGAGGGATTTAACAGAGGGTTGAATTCCTGCAAATATGGGAAAGGGGATATATGGATGCTGTGGTTTTCTTGTTAAATTCAAGTGGATTAATCTTTGTCACAGTGACCTTTTAGGGGGAAATTGATAAAGCCCTTCCATTATTTCTTATATAAATTTATAGATTATATAATCTTGCAGAGAACTATAAAAAGTCACTGTTTTTTGAAAGACAATAATTCACATTAAAATAAAAATCCCTCATTCTGGGGGAAATAAAGAACTTTGCAGATTTTTCTTCAAAACTCATCCTTCAAAACAAGAATCAGCTTGAAATCTGCTGATTAAGTTAGCATTCATTAATTCCAATTTTTCCTTATGTCCCACAAAAAATTGGATGCAATTTTGGGGTTTGGCTGTTCAGAATTATTTTGGTTGAAAGTTTTTACTGTTAAGAGAGGTGAAGTTTTTCCTCTCTCCCCATTTCTCCCCTTCCTTTTGGGATGACCGCGGTCATGACGTGGGAAATTTATAAAGCCCTTCCAATATTCCTTATACAAATTTATAGATTTTATAATCTTGCCAAGGACTACAAACAGTGGTTCTTTAAAGACAGTAATTCACATGAAAATAAAAACTGCTCAATCTGGGGGGAGAAAAAAACTTTGTCGATTTTTCTTCAAATCTTACCAAGAATCAACTTGAAATTTCATGAAGTTGACATTAATTTATTCCAACTTTTGCGTATTCCCCATGGAAAAAAAAGTGGATGTGATTTTGCGGTTTGGCCGTTCACAATTTTATCGGTTGCGCGTTTTTTGTCGTTACGAATCATCCGAGAGGTGAAGATTTCCCTCTCTTGCCGTTTCTCCCCTTCCTTTTGGGATGACCACGCTCGCGCCATTATTCCAGGACTGGGAACAGCCAGGAGGCCCGGAACATTCCCAACCCGCTTTTCTCCCAACCCGCTTTTCCTTGGATTCCGCGTGCTTACCGCTGTATTTGATGACGCGGATGGTGGAGTCGCCCTCGCCGAAGCGCGTGATGGGCGTCAGGCGGACCTCGTAGGCCTCGGGCTTGATGAGCTCCGTCAGGTTGTAGGTGATCAGTTCCCCCTTCTGGATATTCCCGTTCACCGTGATCTCCTGCTCCCACCAGCGCTGCTGGCCGGCCTGGAATCCAAAGGGTTCAAAGGTCAGAGATTTTGGGGGTTTGGCACCACACCAGAAAGCAGAGCAGACCTGGGAAACCTTCAAAACTCCGAAAGAATCAACGAGGAATACGACAAAGGGATACAACGAGGAATGAGCTTCTGCAACTATCCCAACATGGAATATTTCTGTAACAAACCACACCAAAAATTGGGAATATTTCTTCCACTCCTCCCTGCCAGCTGCCCATCCTCTCCCTGCAGAAATCCAATGGCGCTTGGATGTGTTTTGGGGCTGGAAAAGCATGTGGGAGCAGACACTGGACAACCCTCAAAATTCCAAAAGAATTAGAGGTGCGACAAGGAATGAACTTCCTGGATTATCCCACTGCAGAGAATTTCTGTAACCAACCACGCCAAAAATCAGGAACGTTTCTTCCAGAGATCCAACAGACTTGGATATGTTTTGGGGCAGGAAAAGTGGGGAGCTCCTCCAATTCCTGAGGATTTGGGGTGCTCCCTGGGCAGGGATTTCAGCCAAGGACCAAGGGCCAGTTTGTGGTGACCCAGAAACACCCAGCAGGTCCTGTGGCATGTTTTAAATTTAAAATCCACAATTCCTTTGAAAATCTGTCTTTTACACTAAAAACTGGCTTGTCAGAATCTGAAAGATCTTATTTTTTCCTTTCAAAATTGTTGTCCAGCATGGAATCCAAAGGATTCAAAGGTCAAAGATTTGGGGATTTGTCTCCAAGGACCAAGGGCCAGTTTGTGGTGATTAAGTTTTAAAAAATGAATAGAATTAAACTTTTAAAGCCACGTTTTATGTCATTATGTCAATGATATCTGTGAGCACTGTAGGACAAAAATTAAAAATATTTAATTCCACTTCATCTTTGGCTAAGGAACCACAGAAACAGAGATTTCCCAAAGAATTTCAATAATTAACGAGGAAAATTCGCGATTACCCAAACCAGACATGAATTTCTCTCAAATCCAGCCTCTGCTTTCAATCCCTGCCCTTCTTTCCAGAAGCAATAAAATCGACATTATTTTCTCCTTTTAGAAAGGAAAACAGTTGGATTTTTCCTTTCAGGATTACCCCTCCAAAGCCAGGGTTGGATATTGATATTTCTCCATAGGAAGCAACACAGATTTTGATATTTTTTTCCCTCTCAATCAACACTAGCTCTGGTTTAATCCTTGTTTTTCACCATGGAAACAAACAAACAAAAAAAATCCAAAACAAAAGAAAATTGTCGCTGCGTTGGATGGAAAACAACCCTGAATTTTCAGCTCTGCTGTGGAATAAATAAATATATAAAAATATAAAATATATAAATATATCTATAAATACATGCATATAAAAATATATAAATAAAGAAATATAGCATAAAATACACAAATAAATACATAAATAAATATAGCAATATAAAAATATATAAATGGTAAATACCTAAATAATAAATATACTAATATATTGATTTAATTAAAGAAATTCAGGATCTGCCACACCCAACCTTGGTTTTCCCACTTGGAAACCAACCCAGCATTGGAAATGGAGCCATAATTCCGGGAGCTGCTTCCCAGACTTAGGAAACATCGACAACCTGGAAAATTATTTTTTTGAAATTGAAAAATATTTTTTCAATTATTTCCATCGAAAAATATGGAAATAATTGAAAATAAATGGAGCCCAGGACACCCAAAAATAGGATTTAATTCCTACAACCCTGTGGGGTGCTGGAAACTCTCAGCACTGAACTGGAGATGCTGATTCCAATCTGGAAGCACCCAAGACTGTTTCCCTTGGAGATCTGGGAATCACTTTCGCTCCCCTGCATGGGAAAGAGTCAAATCCTCATCACCACTTCCCAAAATTCCATGTGCAGCTCATCCCTAATGTTGAGCCTGTGCTCTTTTCCATGAAAAAGCCAAGATTGAGGCTTCCAAGAGAAAATGCACAAGAAGCAACCATAAAACACAACCCTGCACCTCAATGCCTGTGTCCAAACCTGGAATATCTGTAAGAACCAGGATTTGGTTGGAAAAGGAATTTTTGAAGGGAAAAAAGTTTCATAATCAAAGCCCTTTTCCTCACAAAGATAAGGATGAAACCCGGGTGGGAAACTGACTTTGGCCGAGCTGGAATAACAATTTTCCAGTGGTTTGGGAACATTTATGAAGCTCTGANTAATTCCGGGACCTGCTTCCCAAACTTAGGAAACATCGTCAACCTGGAAAATTATTTTTTTGAAATTGAAAAATATTTTTTCAATTATTTCCATTGAAAAATATGGAAATAATTGAAAATAAATGGAGCCCAGGACACCCAAAAAATAGGATTTAATTCCTACAACCATGTGGGGTGCTGGAAACTGCCAGCACTGAACTGGAGATGCTGATTCCAATCTGGAAGCACCCAAGACTGTTTCCCTTGGAGATCTGGGAATCACTTTCGCTCCCCTGCATGGGAAAGAGTCAAATCCTCATCACCACTTCCCAAAATTCCATGTGCAGCTCATCCCTAATGTTGAGCCTGTGCTCTTTTCCATGAAAAAGCCAAGATTGAGGCTTCCAAGAGAAAATGCACAAGAAGCAACCATAAAACACAACCCTGCACCTCAATGCCTGTGTCCAAACCTGGAATATCTGTAAGAACCAGGATTTGGTTGGAAAAGGAATTTTTGAAGGGAAAAAAGTTTCATAATCAAAGCCCTTTTCCTCACAAAGATAAGGATGAAACCCAGGTGGGAAACTGACTTTGGCCGAGCTGGAATAACAATTTTCCAGTGGTTTGGGAACATTTATGAAGCTCTGAGGAAAAATGGGAGCAGTTCCTGGAGCATTTATTTGCATTATCCTGTAATTAATTAAGCAGAGAATATTCACGTTCAAGCAACTTGGAGCACAGCAGGTTTCTCTAGGACAGGATTCCTTTTTTCTTCGGAATATTTAGGAATCTTTGTTCCCAAAGGAGACAGAAAAGAAAAAGGGGGCTGAAAATGGGGAAGATTTTTATCCAGAAGGTTGGAACCACCCTGGTGCTGCCAATAAAAGATTTACTCCATGTCTTTTGTTGGAAAGCTCTATTCTCTTAAAGCCTTGGAATTCTGGATTTCCTGGGGAGTCAATCCTCTGGGATGATTAAAGATTGATTCCTGCTGTGCTCAGATATGTTCATAAAAAATAAACAGCTCCTCGCTCTGTTGTTCGTGGCCTATTGATTCCCAGCACAAATTCCTTTATTGACTCCACTGGCTGGACAAGAACCTCTTTAATTAATGACAACGTTAATTGATGACAAAAAAATTAATGACAAAGTCAATGTATACATTGGATACTCCATAAAAAACTGTGACTGTCTTTAAAGTAATTTCTTTGCCATTTATAACCACACAGATTGATTTTCCTTAAAAAAATGAGTTATTTCTTTGGAAGTTTTGTATCTAAAACTGGGCTGTTCAGCTCATGGACAAATATTCCACCTGCACATCACAGAGGGAAAATTCCTGGGGAGTGTTTGTGTTATTCCCGCTTTCCTTTCATAATTCTGACTGGAATATAATCAGACTTATCCAGGTGAGAACATCAAATTGAGGAGTGGCTCCTGTGTCACCTTCATTCCCAAGGATGGATTTGGAATGACGCGGTGACAAACATCTGGGATTCAGGCGGGATGTAAAGAATGGTCTGTTCTTGATGGCAGAGAATCATGGAATATCCTGAGTGGGAAGGGATCCCAAGGATCACCCAGCTCAGCCCCTGTCCCTGCACAGAGCCCCACCACAAACCCCACCCTGGGCACCCCTGGCAGTGCTGTCCAAAGGCTCCTGGAGCTCTGGCAGCCTTGGGAATGTTCTCATTCTCTGGGAAGCTGTTCCAGTGCTTATTCCGCCCTCTGAGGGAAGAACCTTTCCTAACATCCACCCTAAACATTCCCTGGCTGTTCCCTGGGTCCTGTCCTTGTCCCAGGGGACTGAAATCGGAGCTGTCCTCAGGAAGATGTTGAAGATCACAATGAGGTCTCCACTCAGTCTCCTCCTCTCCAGCTGCACAACCCCAGTGCCCTCAGCTGCTCCTCACACAATTCCCCTCATTTTCCCTCATTTCTCTCTTTAATTAATATTTTCACGATCAGCAGAACCCCAAACCCTGACGTGTCTTTCCGAGTGGAGCCAGTCCCGCCTCCCTGCTCTCCTGCAGATCCAACTGGGACCAACAGCTCAAACCCAGCCCAGACTGGGCAGCTGAGGCTTGGCTTGAGCCAGGGACAAACTGATCCAAAGTGTCCCGAGTGGGAGTCGGGCTCTGCTCACACGGACCAGCAACAGGACAGGAGGAAATTCAGATGTGCCAAGGGAGGTTTAGGATGGATTTCAGGGAAAGGTTCCTCCCCCAGAGGGTGGAATAAGCACTGGAACAGCTCCCCAGGGAATGGGCACGGCCCCGAGGCTGCCAGAGCTCCAGGAACGTTTGGACAGCAATGCCAGGGATGTCCAGGATGGGATTGTTGGGGAGTCTGGGAAGGGACAGGAATGGGGCTGGATGATCCTTGGGACCCCTTCAACTCAGGATATTCCATGATTCCTTGATTTGGCAGTTGCATGATAAATCTCTTTCCCTGCCTTTTCTGCTCTAAAGCCCACTTAACAGTGGGCACAATCGTTCCCAATCAAACCATTCCTAACCCAGGAGAACAATCCTGGGCATGTAATCGACTTTCTTCTTGCTGGATTATATCAACAGTCCACCTGGACTTGCTCATCTCATTCATTTTTATTATTTCATGATGTCGTAACATTTATCATGTTGGGTAATTGGCTTTCTGTGAAACGTACACATCTGCTGAAACCTGGAGAATTGGGGTAGGAACCCCTCTGCCTCCTGGATTTCCACCCCAAGGGATGATAAGAAATGATCTTGGAAGTTCTGGGTTAGGCCATGTCAGTCTGCTTGGTGAATAAATGGGAATTTGGGGGATTGCAGAGGTGGGAGGGGGATGTTGTTTCCTTGTTTTAAACAACTTTAAACCCAGGGACAGAAAGAGGGACTTTGGATAAAGGCCTGGAGTGCCAGAACAAGGGGGAATGGCTTCAAACTGTGAGGAAGTAGGGCTAGATGGGAGGTGGGGAAGGAATTCTTGGCTGGGATGGAATTCCCAGAGCAGCTGTGGCTGCCCCTGGATCCCTGGCAGTGCCCAGGGCCAGGTTGGACATTGGGGCTTGGAGCAGCCTGGGACGGTGGGAGGTGTCCCTGCCCATGAGAGGGGTGGGATGGGATGGAATTTGGGCCTCCAAGCCACAACATTTCGGGATTCTGTGATTCTTTAATCAGAAAGGCAATAGATGTATCCTCGCTCCCTTTATCCATAGCCATTGATCCACGGCTACGGGATCTGTGCCGTGGCGCCGACAGAAAATTCCCATCTCCATTCTCCAACCGGTGACCACTCCGCCTTCCCAGGAACCCTTTCCCAGGATATTTGAATCCACCTGCCCCTGCCCAGCGCTGAGTGACAGCAGAAATTAAAAATCCACTCAGTCCAAAGGGTGACCAGGAGGAAGCGCCAGTGCCGTGCCCTGCTTGGGGCTGTTTGGAGAGATTCTCATTCCCGACCCACGGACACCGCAGGCTCCCGGGGCTGGGAATAAAGGAAAGGTGGGAGCTTGAATCTTTTATGTAACAAGCTGGAACAAGCTGCTCTCTGGTTTACAGGGACCAGCTGAATTTTTATGACTCTTCCCAGCTGAGCTGTTCCTTTTCTAGGTCACCGCGGCTGCGGGGACGTGGCTGTCACCCGCTGTCACCCGCTGAGAGCGGCCACCACAGAGATCTGAGCTGCACACCCTTCCTGGCTGCTCTGGAAAAGTCTCCCTGGTTCCGTTTGCTTTCATCCTGCTGACAGGAAATATCAGAGAGCCGGAGGCGCCCACCTGCATGGTGGGAGTCGCTAAACGTCGATTGTTGGGAAGAAATGGGAATCTGGCATTTGGGGACAGGAAAAGTGTGGGAAGGAAACATCTCCACGTGGTGCCAGAGGGAGCCAGAGGTGGCTGGAGCAGCTGCAGGAACGGAGCTGCTCCTGGAAAAGCACAAGGATGTTCACGGCTGCTCCAAACTGAGCTCCGTGAGGCAGGAGCTGGAAGGGGAGGCCCAAAAGTGGTTTTGGCTGGGTGGATAAACTTCCAGAGTAGGGAAACCCTCTGAGGGGCATTTGGGACCATTTTTTACATGCTTGGAAGACATTTTCTTGGAACAAGCTGCCCAGGGAAGTGCTGG
Source organism: Nicator chloris (assembly GCA_013400495.1). Taxonomy (NCBI): domain Eukaryota; kingdom Metazoa; phylum Chordata; class Aves; order Passeriformes; family Pycnonotidae; genus Nicator; species Nicator chloris. The sequence continues at coordinate 82,051 of WAAE01026660.1, forward strand.
AGTTGTCATCCTGGAAGTGTGGATGTGGCACTTGGGGACATGGATTTGTGGTGGCTTTTGGCTGGGGAATGGTTGGATTTGCTGATCTGAGAGGGCTTCTCCAACCTAAATATTCCATGATTGGACATTTAAAAAATCAACTCCTGACGTGTTGGTGCCTCCAAAGGCTGACCAGGGAATACCCATGGGAATACTTGGAAGAGGAAAAAAATCCTGGAAGAATCTGGGCCATTGATTCCGAAGCCAAAATCCAAAAATGCATCATTGAAATGCAAAAATGAAATGCAGAAATGCCTCCATGAAACGCGTTACTGTTGGAATATTCTTCAGAGGGCTCTTAAGGAGATGGAAAAATGTCCCTTCTGTGCAGGCATGTCTTGGTGCAGACATTCCCAAGGAAGCTGAAGGTGACCAAATCCAGGCAGTTGGACACCAAGGTTGTCCCCATCCTTCAGCTCCGGGGAGCTCCAAATGAAGGAGCTCAGCAGTGCCCCTGAGGAATGGGAATTCCCTGTGCTTCACACTCCCTTTTCCATAAAAGCTCCGTGCAGGAGGATTTAGAACCTCCTGAGCTGCTCCAGGATCCAGACCAGGGATCTGATGGTGTGACGTGAATTTTATGGCTGATTCCCCACGGATCCTTGAGGAGACCTTAAATCCCACCCTGGACGGGCAGGGACACCTCCCACTGTCCCAGGCTGCTCCAAGCCCCAATGGCCAACCTGGCCTTGGGCACTGCCAGGGATCCAGGGGCAGCCACAGCTGCTCTGGCAATTCCAGCCCAGCCCCTCCCCACCTTCCCAGCCAGGAATTCCTTCCAATATCCCATTTAAATCTCCCTTTTTCCAACTTGAAGCCATTCCCTGTGTCCTGTCCCTCCATCCCTTGTCCCCAGTCCCTCTCCAGCTCTCCTGGAGCCCCTTCAGGCCCTGCAAGGGGCTCTGAGCTCTCCCTGGATCCTTCCCTTCTCCAGGTGAACATTCCCAGCTCTCCCAGCCTTTCCCCGTAGGAATTCCAACTCCCAGCTCTGAAGTCGTTATGACCAAATCAGCCGAAATTGAATTTTCAGCATGATCCAGAAATATTTCCCTGATCCATCTGAAGCTTAGAACCAGTTTTAAGTTGCCAGGAGCAGACCTGGCCCAAACCTCACCTTGCTGTTTGCAAATGCAGCCTCAGAGCTGTGAAGAAGCAGCATGGGAGGAATCAGCCCTGAAAAGTGGAAATTGGGAATCACAACCATTCCTGCTCTAATTTAATTTCCCAAAGCCAGGAACATCGATGGAAAAAACAGGTCCCTGCATGTCACAATCTCTTTTTTTTTGTTGGCCAAACTCTCCCTCCCTCACTCCACAAAAAAACTTCTTCAAGTTTTCCAAAATCAATGCGTGCAGGGAAATCTTTGGGACAGGAAATATTCCCTTGGAGGGGAAAGATGAAAATCCTTTATGGGAACAACATGAGGAATATTCCAATAGAAATGTGGAGTTCCAACTCTGTCTCTTCCCTCACCGAATTAATTGCTACAAATACAATTTTTGTGACTGGTCCTGAAGAAAACTTTCAGTATTTTTCATGTCCCAGAGCAAATCCCATGGATTTGCTGGAAATTCCCAGCTTGCAAACATCTTCCCCTTTGGAGCAGATGTGATCCCCATGATCCTGAGAGAAGGAATCTGCAGAATTCCCGCTCTTCAGGCGGGGTCTGAAATGTGCTCAAATAAATCCATTTCTCCTGGAGGACTTCAGTTCCCACTTTCCCATCTTTCCATTCTCACTCCATAGGCAGAAAAGTGACAATTCCCTATTTTTGTGACTCCTCTTCCTCCTGGCTTCCCCGATTTGTCGTTAAGCCAAGCTTAATTATTTTATCAAATAATATTTATGACATTGTCTATGATGGGTTTTTTGGAATTCTCCTTAACCAATGCTTGGAATGCCAGAGGTTTTCCCTGTGTCCTGCTTTCCCAGCATTGAATCCCTCTCTGAGACAGGAATTTCTCTTCATTCCAGTGGCAGCAGAGAAGCAGGATGTGACAGGAATGTGTCACGTGGTTCCGTGACTCAGCCAGGCTTAGTGGGATATTGGGAAGGAATTCCTGGCTGGGAGGGTGAGAAGAGGCTGGGATAGAATTCCCAAAGAAATGGGGCTTCAGAGAGGAAAAATGGGAATATTTGGATCAGACTGGCGCAGAGTAACTCCGTTAATTACATAAACAGAAAATTAAAATGAAACGAAAATTAAATGGGAAAAGCAGCTAAAATTCCTAATGCAATTGATTCCACTAGAAATTCCTTTCCTTCAGCGAGTTTCTTCCAGAACTTCCTGATTCCTCCCAGGGCCTGGGAACCCTGGAGCCGATTTGTGCCCAGCAATGCCAGGAGTTGCATAACCATGGATTAAACATCTCTGTTTTCATCGCAAATTCCTTGGATTCAGGAAAATCCCAACTCCAGCCCCCTCCAGGCACCAGAGCCCTTCCCTGGGCATGTCCCAGGAACTCCACAACTCCCAGGAAAGCTGCCCAAGCACAATTCCCCATAAATAAAACACTACAACTGAGGATTTGTTTTTCCAAAGCTCATCCCAGTGGGAAATCTGTGGAATAACAATTTTCTTCCTTATTTTCCAAAATATCCCTCTGCAAAACCCGTTTGAATCCTTCCCCTCAGTGTCCCCACCCAAATTATTATTCCAGGTGCTGAATATCCCAAGAAAGATTTTTGGGATCAATCCGTTGGGGGATTATTTGAAGGAAAACTCAGTGGGAGGCTGTCAAAATTCCCAAAAAACATCAGCAGGATGCTCCCAAGGAAGGAGGCAAATGGAGAAGGATGAGTTGGAGGAGGATGTGGTGGCCAAGGATGACTTGGAGGTGGATGGATTGTGGGAATGGACAGAGAAGAAATAAAATAAAATAGAATAAAATAAAATAAAATAAAATAAAATAAAATAAAATAAAATAAAATAAAATAAACATTAAAATGAAGTAAAGTAAAAAAAAATTTAAATTAAAATTAAGTAAAATAATGTAAAATGAAATGAAATGAAATCAAATAAAAAT